>SJYW01009540.1:105128-133343 GCA_006410735.1 Raphicerus campestris | reverse complement strand
TGATCAGCCTCTTGAGAAACCTGTATGCAGGTCAGCAAGCAACAGTTAGAACTGGACATGGAACAATAGACTGGTTCCAAATAGGAAAAGGAGTATGTCAAGGCTGTATACTATCACCCTGCTTATTTAACTTATATGCAGAGTACATCATGAGAAATGCTGGGCTGGAGGAAGCACACGTTGGAATCAAGATTGCCGGGAGAAATATCAGTAACCTCAGATATGCACGACACCACCCTTATGGCAAAAAGTGAAGAAGAACTAAAGAGCCTCTTGATGAAAGTGAAAGAGAAGAGTGAAAAAGTTGGCCTAAAGCTCAACATTCAGAAAACGAAGATCATGGCATCCAGTCCCATCACTTCATGGCAAACAGATGGGGAAACAGTGGCTGACTTTATATTTTGGGCTCCAAAATCACTGCAGATGGTGATTGTAGCTATGAAATGAAAAGACGCTTACTCCTTGGAAGGAAAGTTATGACCAACCCAGACAGCATATTAAAAAACAGAGACATTACTTTGCTAACAAAGATACGTCTAGTCAAGGCTATGTTTTTTCCAGTGATCATGTATGGATGTGAGAGTTGGACTATTAAGAAAGCTGAGCACTGAAGAATTGATGCTTTTGAATTTTAGTGTTGGAGAAGACTCTTGAGAGTCCCTTGGACTTCAAGGAGATCCAACCAGTCCATCCTGGAGGAGATCAGTCCTGGGTGTTCATTGGAAGGACTGACGTTGAAGCTGAAACTCCAATACTGTGGCCACCTGATGTGAAGAGCTGACTTACTTGAAAAGACCATGATGCTGGGAAAGATTGAGGGCAGGAGGAGAAGGGGAAGACAGAGGATGAGATGGTTGGATGGCATCACCAACTCAGTGGACATGAGTTTGGGTAAACTCCAGGAGTTGGAGTTGCAAAGAGTCGGACACAACTGAGCGACTGAACTGAACTGAATTGTCACTGGGCTCTGATACCTAAACCTGAAAGGAGCTTTAAGTCCTGCTTTCCCAGGACTGGCAGAGGGAAAGGAGGTCATTACATGCTCCTGTTTCCCTTTTTTCTTCTTATTCTACCAAAACTGCCTTCAAGAGGAGACTTCTTCCATCTAGGCCTACAAAACTCAAGTCTGGTTATTAGCAAATCAGTATACAAATGGAATATTTTCCTTTATTTTATGCTTTTTTTCATAGCAGAGTATACTTTGGCATGTGACCTGGCTCTGCACCCCCAACGGAATATGTGACTTGCACAAGTTAGGCAGTTTCTGAGCCTCTGAGTTTTTATTTTTAATGAGAGTAAGAATTCCATTCTTACAAGATATTTTGCAGACAGCCTTCATAGGAATAACAAATTACAGAGAAAAATATCTATATAGTAAAGAAATCTGGTGACTTGTCTTAAGTAATCAAAGTGAACCTCATTACCTAGTGACAGGGGTACCATGCGCCCCCATATGAGGCACAGCTGACTGCAGTGCTCCTGCCCAAAGACATGACACAACTCTCACCACAAATACACAGCACACAGATCCCCGTGGAGGGAGGTTCTGTAAAACTGCTGCTGCACCCGTTACAGCAATGCCACTATCTTAAGAAGCTGAAGAACCAGCCCAGATTAAAGGAGACTAAAATGACAGAAAAGGAAAGCATGGTTTGTTGTTTTAGACTGGGTCTAGGGGGAGGCAGGGTCAGCATGTTTATGTATGTGTGTTCTTTAGCTGAAAATGTCATTCTGGACAATTGATGAAATTTAAGTAAGGCTTTTAGATTAGATAGTAGTAACATATCAATGCAATGCCCTTATGGTTAGAAATTTGCTCTGATTATATAAAAGTATGTCTCGGTTTTTAGGAAATACATGTTAATTTATTTAGGAGTAAAAGGCAATATATTTGTAACTAGATCTCAAATGGATCAGCAAAGCAAAACAAAACTGTGTGGTTTTAGAAAGAGATAATAATTAAGTAAATGTGGTAAAACTTCAAAATTTGGGGAATGTGAGTGAAGGGTTTATAAAAATTATTTTTCCTATCCTTGAAAGTTTCCTGTAATTCTGAAATTATTTAAAAATAAAAAGACAAAAATTATCATATTGCATATGAAAGCATATAAAAATTTCAATTTGGAGTGTAGCAATACCACATACCAGATGTCATGCTACTTATGTTACTGTGTTGTGGTTACCTTCCAGTAGGTTGGTAAACAGTCTGGAAATGGGCTACATGATCGTGGTCTAGCCAAGTTATAACGTTATAAAGAAGGTCTTTTTCTCTACAATCCATTCTAAGCAAATTATACTCAAGGAGTCTGGCAAAAATTAGTTTTGGGAATGGCTACACTCTCCTCCTCTCCATTGCTGTCTGCTGCTGCTGCTGCTGCTGCTGCTGCTAAGTCGCTTCAGTCATGTCCAACTCTGTGTGACCCCAGAGATGGCAGCCTACCAGGCTCCCCCATCTCTGGGATCCTCCAGGCAAGAACACTGGAGTGGGTTGCCATTTCCTTCTCCAATGCATGAAAGTGAAAAGTGAAAGTGAAGTCCCTCAGTCCTGTCCGACTCCTAGCGACCCCATGGATTGCAGCCTACCAGGCTCCTCTGTCTATGGGATTTTCCAGGCAAGAGTACTGGAGAGGGTTGTCATTGCTGTCTGGGAACTTCTAAAGAGACCATTCTTAGGGTCAGAATAGAACTGTGTACTCATCTACTTACAACAAGGATGAGTGTGTACCTTTCTCTTAGCTAAGCTTCTCCAGGCCTCTTCAATGGTACTTGGACAGGATCTCCGTGGACAACCACATCACAAGATGCCACACCTGTCAGTTCCTCCAAGCAAACTTTTCCCTCATGACTGGAGCACTTTGTAGGGGTGCAAAAGTTGCCACCCTAAGATATATGTGCCATTTGGATTATTTTAAACTGAATGCAATCAAGTCTTGAAACATTTGGGAAGAATCTAGGAGCTTTTCCCCTCTGATCTCTTAAAGATCAGAGTCCACTCTGTATCCCATTGTCTCTGCTGACACAGCAAACATTTATTTACCAAATATTTGCTTTTTCATCTGTATCTGAATTGCCTCCTTTCCTTTCAAAGTCATGAACCTCTACCCAACATCCTTTTTTGTCTTTAGCTGAATTAAGGTGAAGATTTTAGTCATTTGGGGAGTTCCTCAGTTTTCCTGCATCTCATCCATGGATACATGTTATTAAACTTTGTTAAATTTCCTCCTGATACTCTGTCATTTGAATTCTTAGATGAACCAGAAGAAGCTGGAAGGACAGAGGAACATTTCTTCCTCCCAAACAGCCTCTTGTCCAGGCAACATCAATATGCAAACTTTGGCATCCTCAGGACATACAGAAGTACCCTAACCCTAACCCTAGGAGATCATATAAATACCCAAAGGGGCATATCCACACAGTACCTGCATGTAATTGAGCTGTCTACCATACAAGTTGAATTAACTAGAGACAACAACACGTCCTTTAATTGGAGGCAGTCTATTTCATTTTTCTCTTGGAATGTATAAAACCACAACAGGCTTTTAATAATGCAAACTTAATGTAATAACAGAAACCCAGGTTTTTCAATGTTTCCTGAGGTTCCCCTGAGCATGGTTTGCATGCACAATATATGGCCACACCAAGGTGCCTGTGCTTAGGTGGTGACAGTTCTGTCACTACCACTGTCTTTTTGGTACAGACGTTAGTTACTTGTTCTTCTAAAGGAAGATTGTTTTGGTCATGTAAGTCCAATACATGTAACTCATCAGATCCCACAGCTGCATGCCCAAACAGAAAGGCTCCAGAGGACAGGCTGAACATTAGGCTGGCTCATGGGGTCAGTCTTCCTGAGAGCTGTTCTGTCATCATGGCAGCCTTACCGGCCCCCCTCTCCATTGTCTTTCATCTGAAACCTCAGAGGTTGTTCAACTCCTTGCATCTAAGCCCAGGTCAGAGCTTTAACAGCTTACATGCCTTAAAAGAACTAATGATAGCACACGTATTGTAACTGGTTTGGTTGTTGGCTAGGTCTATAGACGGCAAAGACAGGTAGAGTAAATGTCCCTTCAATATGGGAAATCTGTGGAGACAGGGAAAATATAATGCTTCACTCATCAATTGTGGGGTTACATCATAGAGGGAGGTTGCCACTGACCATGTGCTTGTCCTCAAAAGATACAATCCCTTCTGTGTGGCCAGGCTCTAACTGATGTGTTCAGCAAAAAGAGGCATTCTGCTGCTGCAGGGAGAGGCAGGTGTATGCTGTCCTCACCATGGCACAGAGGAGGCGGCTGCCCTCTAATGGATGACAGACACTGACTGNATGCATGTTGGGAGTGAGGGGCCTGGTGCAACTCTCTCAGTTTTGAGGTGTTTCCTTTCTCTAATTAGCAGCTTGCTAATAGGTATATAACTCTGTCACTTTCTGTCCCCTTCTGATGTCTATGTGAGAAGCTTTCACTATCTCTTTTATACTTATTTTGCTACACAAAAAGCTCTGTGTGATTAAGCCTTGTCACTGCCCTGCATTAAATTCTTCTCTTTTGGAGGCCACAAATCCTGGCATCATTCATGACTTGTAGCAGCAACCTTTCATTTTAGGGGCTTGCCCAGGAGTCTTCAGGACAAGGTAAGGATACTCGGAGCTCTGGTTCTTTGCTTTCTTATTAAACATGTTTTCTGTTTTACTTTACTAACTCTACAGTGTGTCTGTGTGTGACTGATTGATTGAAAATGTGAGACACAACAGGGAGAAGCAATAGCTGCGTTCTAATCTGCGNATTAAACATGTTTTCTGTTTTACTTTACTAACTCTACAGTGTGTCTGTGTGTGACTGATTGATTGAAAATGTGAGACACAACAGGGAGAAGCAATAGCTGCGTTCTAATCTGCGGTACCATGATGACCTCATATTATGGCAGAAACCCTTTCAGGAGATTATACTGGCCTGCTAAAGTCAAGAGGCACCAGATGTCTCCTCTGGGGGGAGCAGCCAGAGCTGGATAAAGCATGTGGACTGAACTCTCCTTTCCCGGTCAAACTTTTCCTGGTCTCCTTGACCATTTTGTAACTGCTTGGTAGCTGAAACCACTAACCTAACCTGTTGGATCATAGGTTTTCAAGGGATTTGCGATCCATGCTGTTACTATGTACTTTAACTTATATCCCAAGTTTGGAAAAGCCTAGCCTTCTAGGTGGAGAAGGCAATGGCAACCCACTCTGGTACTCTTGCCTGGAAAATCCCATGGATGGAGGAGCCTGGTAGGCTGCAGTCCATGGGGTCATGAAGAGTCAGACACGACTGAGCGACTTCACTTTCACTTTTCACTTTCATGCATTGGAGAAAGAAATGGCAATCCACTCCAGTGTTCTTGCCTGGAGAATCCCAGGGACGGTGGAGCCTGGTGGGCTGCCATCTCTAGGGTCACACGGAGTAAGACACAACTGAAGCAACTTGGTGGCGGCAGTAGGAGCAGCAGCAGTAGCCTTGCTAGGAGCAGAAAGTTTCAAGAGCACTTTCAGGACCGAGGTCGGGTTCTAGATCCAGGAATGTGTCTCAGGCTAGAGGTCACTGCCTGCCTCTTGGCAGCCTGCCTCTGAGGGCAGCGACCTGAAAGTACATCTTTGTCATGGCTGTGCCTCTGATCCATGTGGATAGAAGCAGTGCTGGTGACCATGAGGTTTGTAAGGATGCAGATCAGGAATCCAGCATCTCGTCAGGCTGCAAGTGCAATGGGCTTCTTCCTCTGGTAATGCTCGCTCTTAGTGGACCAGAGGAGCTCTCCAGTGGCTTCTGTCTCAACTCCTTAGACATTTTTTTTGTAAAATCTGTGGGAATGAACTGGAAGGATTGCCCCTAATAGCTCAAGGACAAAAATCACTTTTCCCTTGCTGGTCAGCCCTTCATCACCTTTTTTACTATCACATATACTGGTGCAGTGACGCTCAGAGGAACAGCTCGGGTTTTATGTTCATCCCTCTATGACTCACCACTTCTACTGTTGTCAGGACTGTACTCGGGAATGTGCATAGGAACATGGAAGATGGATGGTTCTTCCTCTAGTGGTCTTTCCCTTAGAGACTTCCATTCTGGCTCAGACGGTAAAGCGTCTGTCTACAATGCGGGAGACCTGGGTTCGATCCCTGGGTTGGGAAGATCCCCCGGAGAAGGAAATGGCAATCCATTCCAGTTCCATTGCCTGCAAAATCCCATGGACAGAGGAGCTTGGTAGGCAACAGTCCATGGGGTCGCAAAGAGTCAGACACGACTGGGTGACTTCACTTTCACTTTTCCCCTAGTGGTCTTCTTAGCTTGGGAGGCATCCCAGAAGGCTACTTTGTTGCACTCTTGGTGGCATTAGAGGAGGAGCAGAAATCAGACACTGGTTTTAATGGTAAGGAGCTGAACATTAATCTGGGATGCCATCAGGTCTACCCCTGGTGCATCTCCACCCTGCCTCGGTGTCTCAGTGGTAGAACCTAGAAGGACGAGTAAGCTGCCTGCATCAGTAAGGCACAGACTAAGTCTGAACAGGAAGGGAAATCTTTGGTGGAAAGTCTGTCTCCACCCCCATCTAGAGCAGGGAAGGACGCCTCCAGTAGAAAAGAGCACTGGACACTGCTTTTTTCTCTTACAGATGGGGGCTGGCAGTTCCAGAACCACCTCTTTAAAATGTATTTTGAGAAATTGGGATAAATTCAATCCCCAGAGCTTAACTTTACTTAGAGATATAATATATCCTGGAACAGATGCTAACTCCTGACTCAAAAACTTGAGTTTGGGGGAAAGCTGTTGCCTACGGAGATAAAATGGCTTGGTGATGAATTAGCAAAAAGTGGGAGGGTGAGATAGCCTCCTTCCCTACTGGGAATCAGACAGTTCCCACAACAGAGTCAGACTTGGACTATCATGGCTTAAGGAAGATAGGATTCGAATCACTTTGTCAGGACTCAAGCAGGCGCACACTAAGACTTTTACTATGCCAAACTGGCAAACATAAAACAGGATTAGAAGGAAACTCCTGGTAAATTCCTAGACAGACTACAGGAGGCCCTTCAAAGATTCAATGAGCTTGATCCCAAAAGTGTGGAGTGAGGAATGATCTTGATAGATTTCTCACTCAATCAGCTCCAAATATCCGCCATAAGCTACTAAAACAGGCATATGGACCAAATTAGTCTTAGATAACCTGTTGCAACTGGCTCAGACAGTTTATTATGGCAGGGAGGAAGAAGGGAAGAGGCAGAAAAAGACCAGGAAAGAACGAAGTCCCAGTGATGATTCTCAGATCTGCTCTGAAACAGTCCAGGGAAAAAAATGCCCAGAGGGACCCAGGTGAAAAGGGACAGACTTGCTGTTACTGTGGAAAGGGGGGACACCTCAAACAGAATTGCTGTCAGACATCTAAGCTACCCCCAGCTCCATGTCTGGTCTGAAAAGGACCACACTTGAGAAGAGACTGTCCTCAGAGGTGTAGGCCCCGGGGAAACCAACTCTCAAGATAATCNGTCCAGGGAAAAAAATGCCCAGAGGGACCCAGGTGAAAAGGGACAGACTTGCTGTTACTGTGGAAAGGGGGGACACCTCAAGCAGAATTGCTGTCAGACATCTAAGCCACCCCCAGCTCCATGTCTGGTCTGAAAAGGACCACACTTGAGAAGAGACTGTCCTCAGACGTGTAGGCCCCGGGGAAACCAACTCTCAAGATAATCAGGACTGAAGGTGCCCCGGAGTCCCCACACAAGCTCCCATCCAAATTACACCTGAGGAACCCTGAGTATTGATAACTGTGGGGACTAATCAGTTGATTTCCTTTTAAACACTGGGTCAACTTACTCTGTGCTTACTGAAGCCCCTGGCCAACTTTCTCCTCTATTCACTTCCATAATGGGACTGTCTGGATGAGCCAAATGTTATTATTTCAGTTGTTTTCTAAGCTGAAACTGAGACTCTGTGCTGTTTTCACAAGAGTTTCTAATCGTCCAGAGTCTCCCTCACCCTTTAGGGAAGGGATATACTCAGCAAGGTCCATGTCTCTGTTTTCATTAATATGGAACCCTCCCTTTCTCTCCCATTAATTGAACAAAGTGTAAATCCTACAATGTGGCCTGATGGAAAAACTGGGTTGAGCACAGAATGCTATTTCTGTCATTGTCACACTCAAAGACCCTCACATATTTTCACATCAAAAGCAATGTTTACTGAAACTCAAAGTTAAGAAAGGGTTAAAATCCACCATTGGGAATTTAAAGGAGCAGGGCCTATTAATCCCCAGTAACAGTCCATGCAACACTTCTATTTTGGGTGTAAAAAATGTTAAATGATAAATGGAGACTAGTTCAAGATTTATGAATAATAAATGATACTGTGGTTCTTTACATCCCATGGTGCCTAATCTTTATACTCTATTGTCTGAAATTTCTGAACAAGTCAAGTGTTTTTTAGTCATTGCTTTTCTTTTCTTTAAGGGATGAGGGCCATAGGCCCTGAGAGAATTATGCTTATATTAAACCATCCCCTACCTATGACTTTAAGACAATTGAGAGGAGTTTTGAGCATCCAAGCCTGTTGCCACATTTGGATTCCAGGTTATGGGGAAGTTGCTCAGCCTTTATATAAACTTATAACTGAAACTCAACAAGCCCTAACCGACAAGCTGGTTTGGGCTTCAGAGACTTAAGAGGCTTTTAAGGCTCTTCAAATTGCTCTCCTGCAGGCTTCCACTTTGAGCTTGCCCACAGGATCAGAGTTTAGTTTGTTTGTTACTGAAAATAAAAAAAATCCTATGGCTATATTTCTTAAGGGTAATTGCTTCTATTGTTTTGCTAATGACTAAAGCTCTTAAGTTCACTAATGGACAAAATATAACTGTACTGACTTCTCATAATGTAAGTGAAATCTTAAACTCTAAAGTTAATGTTTGGATGACAGATTGTCAGTTTCTTAAATATCAGTCATTGTTGTTAGAAGGACCAATAGTTAAAGTTTGTGGGGATGTAAATATTGCCATTTTCCTTCCTGAGAAGAAAAGTGAAACACCCCATCATGGTTGTTCCCAATTTCTAACCTTAACCTTAAATTATACAGCTCATAAAGATTTAATGGATACTCCATCAGACAATTCTGACATGGAAATATTTATGTATGACAGTTCTTTTGTTTGGGATGGGAAGTGGAAAACGGTTTACTGAGTGGTGATGGCTGAACAGGTTTTAAAAGTAAAGTCACTCTCCCCAGGAATGAGTGTTCAGCTAGCGGAGCTTGTTGTTCTGATCCAGGCTTCAGAGTTAAGCAAAGGGGAGCGACTAAATATCTACACTGATTCTAAACAGACTTACTTGAGATTACATGCTCATGCTGCAATATGAAAAGAAAGACAATTTAAAACAGCAACAGGAGAAAGTATTAAGCATTTCAAAGAGATTGAAAGACTTTGATGGCTGTGTATTGCCCTAAAAAAGTAACTGTTATACATTACAAAGGGCACAGAAGGAAGACTGCCAACCGAGAAAAGGGGCACTTTAGGAACCCCTTTCACTACAGACGCCATTGGCCTGGATGGGTTCTCTTGAACAGAAAAAACCACAATATACTGAGGAAGAATTTAAAAGATATGGAAAAGAGGAGCAAAGATTACTGATAAAGGGTGGTTACAGTCTAAGGACAGACAATTAATAATTCCTGAAAATTCTCAGTGAAAAATTCTTAAAGGCTTGCACCAGATTTTCCTAAAGCCTTGGAATTAGCTAACTATGTAACTCAACTTTCAGCTTTCCAGCAGGAACTCCAGGAGGTGACTCCTGATCCAGCCTTTGAGTCAAGCAAGTTGCTGTTTGACCCAGGAACTAAGGTCCTGATAAAGACAATGGGACCTTGGGGGCAACCTCTTGAGCCCCTCTGGGGAGGCCCTTACCAGATTATTCTTCCTTCTCCCACAGCTGTCAAGCCATGAGCAATTGATTCATGGGTGCACCCTGGCCCAAACTAAGTGATGTCATTTTATGTCTTTATTCTCTGTGCTTTTACTTTTTAACTTTTGAGATAGACCGGATAATCTACGAGGGCCTGCTTCTGCTGACTCGAAAATTCCTGCATCTGCTGTTTGACTCTCAAGACAACATCTTCCTGTCCTTGGCTCATTCCTACGCCACATTCCACAATCAGTCTAATTAATGAGTCTGTGGAGGACTCTCATCCTCATCAGTGGTCAGCTTCCCATGGTGGGTGTCTCCACTTCAAGGAAAGGACTTCTCTAAGTCTCTAACTACCATCACAAACAAAAATCACTTGTGATGCCTCTTCTTAATCTGATGACACCTAACAATCCTAAAATGGACTAATGCAACACTTTGTACCTTAACATGGACACAATGTGACTTTTAACTTTGCTGATTGTTCTGGTTTTGTTGTTGGCTCCCTACATGTGTAACTGTTCAGCTGGATTTGTTTCTAGACGCATGAAGACCTTTTAGTTACAAATGGTTGTTCAGGCTCCTACAAGTGCCACAGCCTTCTCCAAGTATTACTTGGGACATCTGGATCAGAGAACCTCAATATGAGAGTCAGGAAAATATGTTGAATTAACAATTTAGGGATGACACCACTTACCAGCACAGAAGCAGTTATAGAATGAGAAACCCAACTTTTCTCTTGGCAATATAATTCTCCTGAATGAAAAGGGGGGTGAGAGTGTTAACAGCCTTGGTAGGAAGGTCAGAGGTCCCCAGATGGCAGTAGAAAATAAACTGCAAGTGGCAGAATTTCTTTTAAATTTTCTCTTCTAATTCTGTGCTGTCATGGTGACACCTGGTTATCACTGAACTTTANGTCACCCTGCTTATTTAACTTATATGCAGAGTACATCATACAAAATGCTGGGGTGGGCTTGATTCCTGGAAAGCTGGAATCAAGATTTCTGGGAGAAATATCAATAACCTCAGATATGCAGATGACACCACTCTTATGGCAGAAGGTGAAGAGAAACTAAGGAATTTCTTGATGAATGTGAAAGAGAAGAGTGAAAAACCTAGCTTAAAACTTGACATTCAAACAGCAAAGATCCAGTCCCATCACTTCATGGCAAATAGATGGGGAAAAATGGAAACAGTGAGAGATTTTATTTTCTTGGGCTCCAAAATCATTGCAGATGGTGACTTNAAAACCTAGCTTAAAACTTGACATTCAAACAGCAAAGATCCAGTCCCATCACTTCATGGCAAATAGATGGGGAAAAATGGAAACAGTGAGAGATTTTATTTTCTTGGGCTCCAAAATCATTGCAGATGGTGACTTCAGCCATGAAATTAAAAGATGCTTCCTCCTTGGAAGAAAAGCTATGACCAACCTAGACAGCATATTAAAAAGCAGAGACATAACTGCCAAGAAATGTCTGTCTAGTTAAAGCTATGTTTTTTCCAGTAATCACGTATGGATGTGAGAGTTGGACTATAAAGAAAGCTGAGTAACGAAGACTTGATGTTTTTGAAATGCACTGCTTGAGAAGACCCTTGAGAGTCTCCTGGACTGCAAGGAGAAAGACTTTTATTTTTATTATTTCAAAATTTAAGACTACTTTTAGAGCAGTTTGGGTTCACAGCAAAATGAAAAGATTTTTACATATCATCCCCCGGGACCTATACCCTGGGACATATATTTGATAAACGNAATTAAAAGATGCTTCCTCCTTGGAAGAAAAGCTATGACCAACCTAGACAGCATATTAAAAAGCAGAGACATAACTGCCAACAAATGTCTGTCTAGTCAAAGCTATGTTTTTTTCCAGTAATCATGTATGGATGTGAGAGTTGGACTATAAAGAAAGCTGAGTAACGAAGACTTGATGTTTTTGAAATGCACTGCTGGAGAAGACCCTTGAGAGTCCCCTGGACTGCAAGGAGAAAGACTTTTATTTTTATTATTTAAAAATTTAAGACTACTTTTAGAGCAGTTTGGGTTCACAGCAAAATGAAAAGATTTTTACATATCATCCCCCTGGGACCTATACCCTGGGACATATATTTGATAAACGTGCATTGATGCATCACAATGGCCCAAAGTCCATGACTTCCCGTTGCTCACACAGTAAAGAATCTGTCTGCAAGAACAGGACACCTGGGTTTGATCCTTAGGTTGCAAAGATCCTCTAGAGAAGGGAATGGCAAACTACTCGAGTATTCTTGACTAAAGAATAATATGGACAGAGGACCCTGGTAGGTTACAGTCAAGCATTCTTCCTCTGCCATGACCTGGCCCCTAACCTCTTTCAACAACTTATTTCATTCAGCACCAGAAGAAAAGCAACCTGCCTTCAGGACTGGACAGCAGAGCCAGTGCAATCATAAGTAGCAGTGGTTTCTACCATAACAGTTCATGGGAGGAGACCTCAAAGCTCCATCTCTTCTGCTACAGGCATCACTGTCCTCATTGACAGCACCCTCCCACCCTCCCCAAGGTGTGAGTGCCCTCATCAGTGAGGTGGCTTGGTCAGGGAAAAGCTGGGGAGGCCAGTGATCCAGAAACATATAGGAAGATGACTTGGCCAGCATGTGGGAAGATTACCTAGCCAGCCGGTGAAAGGTGAACATCTCAAGGAGTGTGGGTCAGGCAAAGAGACAAGCTGGCAAAATGCCCTCACCCTCCACACTGGTCTGCCTGGTATGGTCCTTGATGGGAAACCTGCTTCCCAGGGCCATGCCTTGATTCTTNTACCTAGCCAGCCGGTGAAAGGTGAACATCTCAAGGAGTGTGGGTCAGGCAAAGAGACAAGCTGGCAAAATGCCCTCACCCTCCACACTGGTCTGCCTGGTATGGTCCTTTATGGGAAACCTGCTTCCCAGGGCCATGCCTTGATTCTTACTCTCAGCTGCAGGCTATAGGACTCCCCCCCTCTCTCAGACATACCAAAAAACACCCTTTGGCAACATCCAAAGCAGGTGAGCTCAAGTGAACACAAGAACATTTTGGGGACCTTGGAGTCCACATATTTTATAGGATGGAAAGGTGAGAACTTCCCTTCCTGTATCAGTAAGTGTTCTCCAGAGAAATGGAACCAATAAGGTAAGTATAGATGCAGGGATAGATAGAGATAAAGATATAAGTGATCATTACAGGAATTGGTTCATGCAATATGGAAGCTGAGAAGCTCTACAGTCTGTCCTCTAAAAACTGAAGACTCAGGAAAGCTGGTGGTGTACTTCTGTCTGAGTTGAAAAGTCTGAGAATTAGGAGACTGAGGTTTTAAGTCCTGATCCAAGTCTGAGGCCTGGGAACCAGGAGCCACCTGATATCTGAGAACTGAAAATGCAAGTCCCAGCTCAAGCAAATAGCAAATGCCACTGTCATTCACCTGTTTCCTCTACAGACAGACCTTGGAGACATTGCACATTCAGTTCCAGATCATCACAGTAAAGAAACATGGCCACAAAGCAAGTTGTACAGAATTTCCCAGAGCATATAAAATTCGCTTACTTTAGGCAATAGTCTATTGAGTATGCATAGTTGTTGTTGCTGTTGTTCAGTCACCAAGTTGTGTGTGACTCTTTGCAATCCTGTGGACTGTAGCACACCAAGGCCTCCCTGAAAGACAAACCACTCCAGTATTCTTGCTGTGAGAACAACATGAACTGTANGGAAAAGCTGGGGAGGCCAGTGATCCAGAAACATATAGGAAGATGACTTGGCCAGCATGTGGGAAGATTACCTAGCCAGCCGGTGAAAGGTGAACATCTCAAGGAGTGTGGGTCAGGCAAAGAGACAAGCTGGCAAAATGCCCTCACCCTCCACACTGGTCTGCCTGGTATGGTCCTTTATGGGAAACCTGCTTCCCAGGGCCATGCCTTGATTCTTACTCTCAGCTGCAGGCTATAGGACTCCCCCCCTCTCTCAGACATACCAAAAAACACCCTTTGGCAACATCCAAAGCAGGTGAGCTCAAGTGAACACAAGAACATTTTGGGGACCTTGGAGTCCACATATTTTATAGGATGGAAAGGTGAGAACTTCCCTTCCTGTATCAGTAAGTGTTCTCCAGAGAAATGGAACCAATAAGGTAAGTATAGATGCAGGGATAGATAGAGATAAAGATATAAGTGATCATTACAGGAATTGGTTCATGCAATATGGAAGCTGAGAAGCTCTACAGTCTGTCCTCTAAAAACTGAAGACTCAGGAAAGCTGGTGGTGTACTTCTGTCTGAGTTGAAAAGTCTGAGAATTAGGAGACTGAGGTTTTAAGTCCTGATCCAAGTCTGAGGCCTGGGAACCAGGAGCCACCTGATATCTGAGAACTGAAAATGCAAGTCCCAGCTCAAGCAAAGAGCAAATGCCACTGTCATTCACCTGTGTCCTCTACAGACAGACCTTGGAGACATTGCACATTCAGTTCCAGATCATCACAGTAAAGAAACATGGCCACAAAGCAAGTTGTACAGAATTTCCCAGAGCATATAAAATTCGCTTACTTTAGGCAATAGTCTATTGAGTATGCATAGTTGTTGTTGCTGTTGTTCAGTCACCAAGTTGTGTGTGACTCTTTGCAATCCCGTGGACTGTAGCACACCAAGGCCTCCCTGAAAGACAAACCACTCCAGTATTCTTGCTGTGAGAACAACATGAACTGTATGGGAGGGGGCTTCGGCATTGGGAGATTGTGTACACCTGTGGCTGATTCATGTCAATATATGGCAAAACCAATACAGTATTGTAAAGTAGAATAAAGTATTAAAAAATAAAAATAAAAAGTATTCAATAGAATTACATATTAAAAAAAGAAAAGGTTAATACCTTAATGAAAAAACAAGGCTGTTTGAGAAGGGATGCCATAAATTTCAATTTGTAAAATGAAATGCACTATCTGTGAAGCACAATAAAGTGAAAGGCAGTAAGAGGAAGTATGCCTGCATTTGGTCCTCAGAGGACTGGGTAACTCCCATGCATCCCATCCACACTGGTGATGGCTATCTTCTCTCTCCAGTCCACTGACTCAGACTCTGACTACTGTACTACTCTCGTGACTCCTGTCGGCACCTTCACAGACACACTCAGAAACACTGTTTTACCAGCTATCTGGGCATCTCTGAGACCAGCCAAGTGAGCAATTGCTCTCTTCTTGGAAGACAGGCTTCCTTTTGGAAGTTTTGTACCGGAGCATTTGCTTCACAGTACACAGGGCCACTGCTGCCGTTTCACAGCATCTGCTATTTCTCTCTCATCCAAGAGATAAAGCACTTTCAAGGAGCTGTGTGGTTCCTTTCCTGCCAAGCAAAAGGCTTGTTTGCCTGGACATTCCACCTTGAAGAGGGCCCAACTCAGTTACTGCACTGGGACAGCAGGCAGGGAATGGACAAGTTTGTCTCTGTTTAAGACATACACCAGTTATGAAGATGGACCTTTGTCAACAAAGTGACGTCTCTGCTTTTTAATATGCTGTCTAAGTGTGTCATAGCTTTTCTTCCGAAGAGCAAGCCTCTTTTAATATCATGGCTACAATCACTGTCTGCAGTGATTTTGGAGCCCAAGAAAATAAAATCTGTCACCATTTCCACTTTTTTCCCCATCCATTTGCCATGAAATAATGGGACTGCATGTCATGATCTTCATTTATTAAAAGCTGAGTTTTAAGCCAGTGTTTTCACTCTTCTCTTTCAGTTTTATCAAGAGGCTGTTTAGTTCCTCTCCACTTTCTACCATTTAGGTTGTATCATCTTCATATCTAAGATTGCTGTTATTTCTCCTGGCAATCTTGATTCCAGGTTGAGCTTCATCAGCACGGCATTTAGCATGATATACTCTGCAAAGAAGTTAAATAAGCAGGGTGACAATATCAGCCTTGATGTATTCCTTTCCCAGTTTGGAACCAGTTCGCTATTCCATGTCCAGTTTAAACTGTTGCTTCTTGACCAGCATACAGGTTTCTCAGGAGGCAGGTAAGGTGGTCTGGTATTCCCATCTCTTTCAGAATTTTCCAGTTTGTTGTGATCCTCACAGTCAGCTTTAGCATCATCAATAAAGTGCAAGTAGATGTCTGGGTTTTTTATTTTTATTTTTTTTATTCCCTTGCTTTTTCTATGATCCAGCAAATGTTGGCTGGCAATTTGATTTTTGGATCTTCTGCCTTTTTAAAATCCAGCTTGTACATCTGAAAGTTCTCAGTTCACATACTGTGGGAGCCTAGCTTGGAGTATTTTGTGCATTACCTTGCAGGTAAATTGAGTGCAATTGTATGGTACTTTGAACATTCTTTGACATTACATTTCTTTTGGATTAGAATGAAAACTGACCTTTTTCAGTCCTGTGGCCACTGCTGAGGTTTCCAAATTTGTTGACATACTGAGTATAATACTTTAACATAAACATCTTTTAGCATTTGAAATAGCTCAGCTGGAATTCCATCACCTCCATTAGCTTTGTTAAGAAGCTTTGAAGAAGGCTTTCTTATCTCTCCTTGCTGGATCAAATGGTAGTCCTATTTTACATTTTTTGAGGAATATCCATACCACTTTCCACAATGGCTTCACCAATTTAATTCACACCATCAGTGCAGAACGCTCTTCTTTTCTCCAGATCCTTGCCAGTATTTGTTGTGCTTTTGATGATAGCCATTTTGATAGGTGTGAAATGATATTTCATTGTGGTTTTGATTTGCATTTCCCTGATTATTAGTGATGCTGAACATCTTTCCATATACCTATTGGCCATCTGTATGTCTTCTTCAGAAAAAATGTTTGCTTAACTTTTCTGCCCATTTTTAATAAAAATTTTCTTTGCTGTTAAGGTGAATGAGTTCTTTACATATTTTGGATATTACTCTCTTATAATTTACAAATATTTTATCCATTAAGTAGGCAGCATTCCCATTCTGTTGATGGTTTTCTTTGTTGTACAGAAGATATTCAGTATGATATGTAGTTCCATTTGTTTATTTTTGTTTTTTTATTAATATAAGTTTATTTATTTTAATTGGAGGTTAATTATTTACTATATTGTATTGGTTTTGCCATACATCAACAATGCATGATACTGGATGCTTGGGGCTGGTTTTGTTTTTGCTTTTGATGTCAGATTAAACAAATCATCACCAAAACCTATGATAAGGAGCTTATTTTTCTTGTAGGAGTTTTATGGTTTCAAGTCTTATATTCAATTTTTAACATAATTTGAGTTAATTATTGTGTATAGTGTAAGACAGTGGTTGAATTGAATTCTCTTGCATGTAGCTGACCTGTTTTTCCAATACCATTTATTGAAGGGATTGTCCTTTCTTCATTGTATATATTCTTCTCTCCTTTGTCATAAATTAATGACCACATACATGTGAGTTTATTTCTGGGCTCTCTGTTCTATTACACTGAGCTATATGCCTGTTTTTATGCTAGTGTCACACGTTTTGGTAACTATAGCTTTGTAGTACAGTTTGAAATCAGTGACTGGCATTTTCAGCTTTGTTCTTCTTTCTCAAGATGGCTTTGGCCTCCTTGGTTACATCTATCCCTAGGTGAAATTTCGCTTTCTGTCTTGTCTTTTTCTGGATCTAAAATGAACTGTACAATGAGTTTATTCATTATTTCACTTTGTCTTTTCACTAAAATGTCTAGTGAAGAAAGCCACAAAACCTTCTGCCTGAGAATTCATCACATTTGCATGTCATATGCAATTTTAAAGATAGTCAATAAACGTAGCTGAATTCTTATGAGTCATACTTAAGTATTGTGGTCAATATGTTTTAAGTGAGCCATCATAAATTCTGAAAGTATATTTCCATATTGGCCTTTACTCTGAAACTTCATAATCAAATAAATTTGATATTTCCTTTTACTTGTATTGCTGTACTTAGCATTAGACACAGTCTTTCAGAATTAGTAAATGAGTACTTGTTAGCTCTAGCATCAATCCTATGTAAAAATTGGACTAAATAAAATACTATGAAAAATTACATCCATGTATAGCATAACGAGACAAATACAAATATATTTAAGCAAAAACTCTATCTTTTTATTTTGAAGAGAAACCACCTGATTGAAGATGATATTAAACCTAAAATTATTGCAAAGGAATTCTGTATACATTCAAATAGTACACACAGTTTATTAGCAGAAGGGTCTTTGGTAACTCAACAGTTCATCAATTTCTGAGTTCTTTACTATTAGGACAAATGGTTTAAGTTGTTCAAGGATCTATCAAAGCTACATATTTTGTAAAACGGGTTGTATGTAACAAAGTCTAGAGTGACTATCCTCAGGTGGTCCAGACCAAAACTGTTATCTGTTTTCTCTGTTAGTACAGTGATGCTATAATCAGTCATATGATTGTTTACTAGAAATCAGCATAGGCTAGAACGTCATTTCCACAGCAGTCATACCCCAAGTCAATACTCACAGCTGGAGAATATCAGCGGGCAGGAGTGCTCATCCATGGGGAAGTTGTGCAGCTGCAGCTGGCATTCTGCATTTATGGTGAGCCTGTAGGGGAGCCAAGTGTCACTCTTGAGGTCAGCCAGGAGCAAACCAGCAAAGGCCTTAAGAAAGGTCAGGGNCTTTTTTCCCCATCCATTTGCCATGAAATAATGGGACTGCATGTCATGATCTTCATTTATTAAAAGCTGAGTTTTAAGCCAGTGTTTTCACTCTTCTCTTTCAGTTTTATCAAGAGGCTGTTTAGTTCCTCTCCACTTTCTACCATTTAGGTTGTATCATCTTCATATCTAAGATTGCTGTTATTTCTCCTGGCAATCTTGATTCCAGGTTGAGCTTCATCAGCACGGCATTTAGCATGATATACTCTGCAAAGAAGTTAAATAAGCAGGGTGACAATATCAGCCTTGATGTATTCCTTTCCCAGTTTGGAACCAGTTCGCTATTCCATGTCCAGTTTAAACTGTTGCTTCTTGACCAGCATACAGGTTTCTCAGGAGGCAGGTAAGGTGGTCTGGTATTCCCATCTCTTTCAGAATTTTCCAGTTTGTTGTGATCCTCACAGTCAGCTTTAGCATCATCAATAAAGTGCAAGTAGATGTCTGGGTTTTTTATTTTTATTTTTTTTATTCCCTTGCTTTTTCTATGATCCAGCAAATGTTGGCTGGCAATTTGATTTTTGGATCTTCTGCCTTTTTAAAATCCAGCTTGTACATCTGAAAGTTCTCAGTTCACATACTGTGGGAGCCTAGCTTGGAGTATTTTGTGCATTACCTTGCAGGTAAATTGAGTGCAATTGTATGGTACTTTGAACATTCTTNTGAGGTGGCTTGGTCAGGGAAAAGCTGGGGAGGCCAGTGATCCAGAAACATATAGGAAGATGACTTGGCCAGCATGTGGGAAGATTACCTAGCCAGCCGGTGAAAGGTGAACATCTCAAGGAGTGTGGGTCAGGCAAAGAGACAAGCTGGCAAAATGCCCTCACCCTCCACACTGGTCTGCCTGGTATGGTCCTTTATGGGAAACCTGCTTCCCAGGGCCATGCCTTGATTCTTACTCTCAGCTGCAGGCTATAGGACTCCCCCCCTCTCTCAGACATACCAAAAAACACCCTTTGGCAACATCCAAAGCAGGTGAGCTCAAGTGAACACAAGAACATTTTGGGGACCTTGGAGTCCACATATTTTATAGGATGGAAAGGTGAGAACTTCCCTTCCTGTATCAGTAAGTGTTCTCCAGAGAAATGGAACCAATAAGGTAAGTATAGATGCAGGGATAGATAGAGATAAAGATATAAGTGATCATTACAGGAATTGGTTCATGCAATATGGAAGCTGAGAAGCTCTACAGTCTGTCCTCTAAAAACTGAAGACTCAGGAAAGCTGGTGGTGTACTTCTGTCTGAGTTGAAAAGTCTGAGAATTAGGAGACTGAGGTTTTAAGTCCTGATCCAAGTCTGAGGCCTGGGAACCAGGAGCCACCTGATATCTGAGAACTGAAAATGCAAGTCCCAGCTCAAGCAAAGAGCAAATGCCACTGTCATTCACCTGTGTCCTCTACAGACAGACCTTGGAGACATTGCACATTCAGTTCCAGATCATCACAGTAAAGAAACATGGCCACAAAGCAAGTTGTACAGAATTTCCCAGAGCATATAAAATTCGCTTACTTTAGGCAATAGTCTATTGAGTATGCATAGTTGTTGTTGCTGTTGTTCAGTCACCAAGTTGTGTGTGACTCTTTGCAATCCCGTGGACTGTAGCACACCAAGGCCTCCCTGAAAGACAAACCACTCCAGTATTCTTGCTGTGAGAACAACATGAACTGTATGGGAGGGGGCTTCGGCATTGGGAGATTGTGTACACCTGTGGCTGATTCATGTCAATATATGGCAAAACCAATACAGTATTGTAAAGTAGAATAAAGTATTAAAAAATAAAAATAAAAAGTATTCAATAGAATTACATATTAAAAAAAGAAAAGGTTAATACCTTAATGAAAAAACAAGGCTGTTTGAGAAGGGATGCCATAAATTTCAATTTGTAAAATGAAATGCACTATCTGTGAAGCACAATAAAGTGAAAGGCAGTAAGAGGAAGTATGCCTGCATTTGGTCCTCAGAGGACTGGGTAACTCCCATGCATCCCATCCACACTGGTGATGGCTATCTTCTCTCTCCAGTCCACTGACTCAGACTCTGACTACTGTACTACTCTCGTGACTCCTGTCGGCACCTTCACAGACACACTCAGAAACACTGTTTTACCAGCTATCTGGGCATCTCTGAGACCAGCCAAGTGAGCAATTGCTCTCTTCTTGGAAGACAGGCTTCTTTTTGGAAGTTTTGTACCGGAGCATTTGCTTCACAGTACACAGGGCCACTGCTGCCGTTTCACAGCATCTGCTATTTCTCTCTCATCCAAGAGATAAAGCACTTTCAAGGAGCTGTGTGGTTCCTTTCCTGCCAAGCAAAAGGCTTGTTTGCCTGGACATTCCACCTTGAAGAGGGCCCAACTCAGTTACTGCACTGGGACAGCAGGCAGGGAATGGACAAGTTTGTCTCTGTTTAAGACATACACCAGTTATGAAGATGGACCTTTGTCAACAAAGTGACGTCTCTGCTTTTTAATATGCTGTCTAAGTGTGTCATAGCTTTTCTTCCGAAGAGCAAGCCTCTTTTAATATCATGGCTACAATCACTGTCTGCAGTGATTTTGGAGCCCAAGAAAATAAAATCTGTCACCATTTCCACTTTTTTCCCCATCCATTTGCCATGAAATAATGGGACTGCATGTCATGATCTTCATTTATTAAAAGCTGAGTTTTAAGCCAGTGTTTTCACTCTTCTCTTTCAGTTTTATCAAGAGGCTGTTTAGTTCCTCTCCACTTTCTACCATTTAGGTTGTATCATCTTCATATCTAAGATTGCTGTTATTTCTCCTGGCAATCTTGATTCCAGGTTGAGCTTCATCAGCACGGCATTTAGCATGATATACTCTGCAAAGAAGTTAAATAAGCAGGGTGACAATATCAGCCTTGATGTATTCCTTTCCCAGTTTGGAACCAGTTCGCTATTCCATGTCCAGTTTAAACTGTTGCTTCTTGACCAGCATACAGGTTTCTCAGGAGGCAGGTAAGGTGGTCTGGTATTCCCATCTCTTTCAGAATTTTCCAGTTTGTTGTGATCCTCACAGTCAGCTTTAGCATCATCAATAAAGTGCAAGTAGATGTCTGGGTTTTTTATTTTTATTTTTTTTATTCCCTTGCTTTTTCTATGATCCAGCAAATGTTGGCTGGCAATTTGATTTTTGGATCTTCTGCCTTTTTAAAATCCAGCTTGTACATCTGAAAGTTCTCAGTTCACATACTGTGGGAGCCTAGCTTGGAGTATTTTGTGCATTACCTTGCAGGTAAATTGAGTGCAATTGTATGGTACTTTGAACATTCTTTGACATTACATTTCTTTTGGATTAGAATGAAAACTGACCTTTTTCAGTCCTGTGGCCACTGCTGAGGTTTCCAAATTTGTTGACATACTGAGTATAATACTTTAACATAAACATCTTTTAGCATTTGAAATAGCTCAGCTGGAATTCCATCACCTCCATTAGCTTTGTTAAGAAGCTTTGAAGAAGGCTTTCTTATCTCTCCTTGCTGGATCAAATGGTAGTCCTATTTTACATTTTTTGAGGAATATCCATACCACTTTCCACAATGGCTTCACCAATTTAATTCACACCATCAGTGCAGAACGCTCTTCTTTTCTCCAGATCCTTGCCAGTATTTGTTGTGCTTTTGATGATAGCCATTTTGATAGGTGTGAAATGATATTTCATTGTGGTTTTGATTTGCATTTCCCTGATTATTAGTGATGCTGAACATCTTTCCATATACCTATTGGCCATCTGTATGTCTTCTTCAGAAAAAATGTTTGCTTAACTTTTCTGCCCATTTTTAATAAAAATTTTCTTTGCTGTTAAGGTGAATGAGTTCTTTACATATTTTGGATATTACTCTCTTATAATTTACAAATATTTTATCCATTAAGTAGGCAGCATTCCCATTCTGTTGATGGTTTTCTTTGTTGTACAGAAGATATTCAGTATGATATGTAGTTCCATTTGTTTATTTTTGTTTTTTTATTAATATAAGTTTATTTATTTTAATTGGAGGTTAATTATTTACTATATTGTATTGGTTTTGCCATACATCAACAATGCATGATACTGGATGCTTGGGGCTGGTTTTGTTTTTGCTTTTGATGTCAGATTAAACAAATCATCACCAAAACCTATGATAAGGAGCTTATTTTTCTTGTAGGAGTTTTATGGTTTCAAGTCTTATATTCAATTTTTAACATAATTTGAGTTAATTATTGTGTATAGTGTAAGACAGTGGTTGAATTGAATTCTCTTGCATGTAGCTGACCTGTTTTTCCAATACCATTTATTGAAGGGATTGTCCTTTCTTCATTGTATATATTCTTCTCTCCTTTGTCATAAATTAATGACCACCTATATGTGAGTTTATTTCTGGGCTCTCTGTTCTATTACACTGAGCTATATGTCTGTTTTTATGCTAGTGTCACACGTTTTGGTAACTATAGCTTTGTAGTACAGTTTGAAATCAGTGACTGGCATTTTCAGCTTTGTTCTTCTTTCTCAAGATGGCTTTGGCCTCCTTGGTTACATCTATCCCTAGGTGAAATTTCGCTTTCTGTCTTGTCTTTTTCTGGATCTAAAATGAACTGTACAATGAGTTTATTCATTATTTCACTTTGTCTTTTCACTAAAATGTCTAGTGAAGAAAGCCACAAAACCTTCTGCCTGAGAATTCATCACATTTGCATGTCATATGCAATTTTAAAGATAGTCAATAAACGTAGCTGAATTCTTATGAGTCATACTTAAGTATTGTGGTCAATATGTTTTAAGTGAGCCATCATAAATTCTGAAAGTATATTTCCATATTGGCCTTTACTCTGAAACTTCATAATCAAATAAATTTGATATTTCCTTTTACTTGTATTGCTGTACTTAGCATTAGACACAGTCTTTCAGAATTAGTAAATGAGTACTTGTTAGCTCTAGCATCAATCCTATGTAAAAATTGGACTAAATAAAATACTATGAAAAATTACATCCATGTATAGCATAACGAGACAAATACAAATATATTTAAGCAAAAACTCTATCTTTTTATTTTGAAGAGAAACCACCTGATTGAAGATGATATTAAACCTAAAATTATTGCAAAGGAATTCTGTATACATTCAAATAGTACACACAGTTTATTAGCAGAAGGGTCTTTGGTAACTCAACAGTTCATCAATTTCTGAGTTCTTTACTATTAGGACAAATGGTTTAAGTTGTTCAAGGATCTATCAAAGCTACATATTTTGTAAAACGGGTTGTATGTAACAAAGTCTAGAGTGACTATCCTCAGGTGGTCCAGACCAAAACTGTTATCTGTTTTCTCTGTTAGTACAGTGATGCTATAATCAGTCATATGATTGTTTACTAGAAATCAGCATAGGCTAGAACGTCATTTCCACAGCAGTCATACCCCAAGTCAATACTCACAGCTGGAGAATATCAGCGGGCAGGAGTGTTCATCCATGGGGAAGTTGTGCAGCTGCAGCTGGCATTCTGCATTTATGGTGAGCCTGTAGGGGAGCCAAGTGTCACTCTTGAGGTCAGCCAGGAGCAAACCAGCAAAGGCCTTAAGAAAGGTCAGGGGCGGTCACATTACCACAACACAGTGGGCAGGGGGCTTGGGTGGCCGCATGGAATTCAGTCTTGGCAAGGACACTATCCATTCAGTATACCATTTGGTTTTTGCGTGTCGTGTCACTTTGTTTTACTTTTAACTATCAGAATCAAAGGAAATGTCCATTAGTAAACTCCTTGTGTCTAGAAATACAAGCCAAGTAAGAGAGGGAACAAACTGAAACAATGTCTCCTTGCTGTCACATATCTTTGGTTTTAATTTGCTTGACTGAATTAAATCCTTCCTCCATTTTGAAACTGATTTATTTGCCTAGTTAGGTATAATGCCAAGTTCATCCACTTGCAGGGAAGATTTCACATTTGGCCAGCCTCCCCACTTGAATAGGCAGGTGGTGACTGCACTAAATGCATGTATGGCATCTTTTTCAAAGCAGACATTCCTGGGGTTTGAGTTTTTATAAAGGATCCCAGGACTGGCCATGCCTCTATTATGATTTGCTTAAGCTCACATTCATTTCAGAGTCTCATTTATATTCTTTTAAGAATTGATGAGGAAACAGCTATTAAAAAGTCCTGTTTTCCAAATGTAACTCATCAGTAGAATTTCCTGTGGCATTTTTTTTNCGATTAATGGGGTTGCAAAGAGTCAGACACGACTGAGCGACTGAACTGAACTGAGTAGTTGAGAATTATGTTTTATGGGAATTTTTAGGATTTCAAGCCCGGGAGACAGCATCTTAAGCAACCTTGAGAAAACTGTTCTAAGGAGATGAGGGGAGGAATCAGGTTATATAGAAGTTTTGCAACAAAGGGCAGGTAGCCTGAACATCAAAAGCTTATTGTTAATTAAAGAAAATAAGATAATCCAAGTTAAAGAATTTATCAATTTTCTATGTATGGGAAGAAACAAGAGTCAGGGCTTACTGAAATCATTCCTCTGATATGCATCCTAGCTATCTGGGGCCAGTATCCTGTGTTTTCACATGCTGAGGGCTCACCATAGGGAGTGGCTGCAATCAGATGGCTGCTAGATGGCAGGCATTCTTTCCTTCCTGAGTTCCCTCACCATCCGTGATGGCTGCAATTGCTGGTGATTTTGACATCTTTGTTTACTGATAAATATTGGCAGGAAATATTCCATTTCTCAGAAGTTACTGGTAGTTTTCTTTATAATACAAAGAAATCATAGGTGAATGCAGATTAGAGGTTGTTTAAATGCCTCATCTAAAAATGTATAATATGTAGTGACAATTAGAATGAAATCATTTTTATTTCTTCCTTAGCAGGTATGGGAGCATAAAATATATTTTTAATATTGCTTACTCAAACTTTCCTAGGAAATGAGGGTTTGCAGCTTGCCTCCATCTCGCCCCCAGAGACCTGCCCCAGCCCTGCCTCCAGCTGTGCAGCCTTCAAGGGCCACACCTGCCTTGATCAGACTCCTGAGCCCCTGAAAATTCTCTCCACCTACCCAAAGCTCCTCCAGTCTTTGGAACCCACTGACAAACTCTACCATGTGAGCCCTACTCTGTGCTGAGCATGAGGCTAGGTTTATATAAAGACAGATTCAGCCTCCAGGAAGCCAATGAGGCCCACCTGGGCAGTACAGGGAGTTCTTCATGGACCATGCCTCCCATCTGATCCTAGAACTACTGGACAGAAAGTAGACAGCTGATGGGTATATCAGTCAGGGAGGGCTGTAACAGAACTGAGAGGAGTGAGACTGCTTCAGGTATGGCGGGTTGTGAGAAGTATTTGCTACAAGGGTGCCCCGTAGGAACATTAAAAAACCAGGTGACCTCAAGAAGCAACAGGGAAATATGTGGCCTTTCTAAGCAGGTCCAGGACTTGTCACCTGATAATAAGACCCCCTTTAAGGGAAGGATATAAAAATATAAATAAAATATTAAATAAAAAACATACTGTCAACTACAAATTGGCACTTGCTTGTCAACTATAAATCGGTACTTGCCAAGAGTATTTACCAGTGACTGAACAAAGCTAGTCATAGCTTTTCTTCCAAGGAGCAAGCATCTTTTAATTTCTGTGNCACCTGATAATAAGACCCCCTTTAAGGGAAGGATATAAAAATATAAATAAAATATTAAATAAAAAACATACTGTCAACTACAAATTGGCACTTGCTTGTCAACTATAAATCGGTACTTGCCAAGAGTATTTACCAGTGACTGAACAAAGCTAGTCATAGCTTTTCTTCCAAGGAGCAAGCATCTTTTAATTTCTGTGTGGTCTTTAGATAGATAGACAGATATTTTCAGAAACTGATTTCATGATCCCAATCCTTGCATCTTCATATCTAGAAAATCACTAAATCCCTTCATGATGTCATCAGCTCCTTGCACTTTTTGTAAACCAGAAAACCTTTTGTAAGTAAGTACTTGATTGCATTGAACTTTCCCTTCACCAAAATCTTATACATTGACCTTCCCCCACTGCCTCTTTGGGGCAATCTCTCAGAGTTGTCTGACNTCCCTTCATGATGTCATCAGCTCCTTGCACTTTTTGTAAACCAGAAAACCTTTTGAAAGTAAGCACTTGATTGCATTGAACTTTCCCTTCACCAAAATCTTATACATTGACCTTCCCCCACTGCCTCTTCAGGGCAATCTCTCAGAGCTGTCTGAGGTGCTGTCTCCTGGGCTCCAGTCTTCATTTTGCCCCCAAATAAAACTTACTTTACAACTCTCACATTGTGCATCTTTTTTTAGTCAACAGTACACTTAATGAATACAAGATTTTGCATTCATTATGTCAGCAGTCTGGAAGACAGAGCAGTGGCCACAGGACTGGAAAGGGTCAATCCTCAATTCTCAAGAAGGGTAGTGCCAAAGAACGTGCTAACTATCCAACAATTGCACTCATTTCCTGTGCTGGTAAGGACACGCTTAAAGTCTTGCATGCAAGGCTTCAACATTATGTGAACCAAGAACTTCCATATATCCAAGGCGGGTTTAGAAAAGGAGGAGGAACTAGAGATCATTCACTGGATTTTAGAGAAAGCAAGGGAATTTCAGAAACAAACAAACAAACAAACAAACATCTATCTCTGTTTCATCAACTGTGCTAAAGCCTTTGTATGGATCATAACAAACTGTGGAAAGTTCTTAGAGAGATGGGAATACCAGACCATCTTACCTGTCCCCCAGGAAACCTGTATGTGGGTCAAGGAGCAACAGTTCAAACCCGGTAAGGAACAATTGATTCAAGATCAACTGGTTCAAGATTGAGAAAGGAGTATGTCAGGATGACAGAAAGGTGGCAACAGGCTCTCTGTTGTCACTCTGTTTGTTTAATCTATACTCAGAGCACACCATGAGAAATGCCAGGCTGGATGATCCACAAACCAGAATCAAAACAGGCAGGAGAAACATCAGTAACCTCAGATATGAGGATGTCGCCACCCTAATGGCAGAAGCGAAGAGGAACTAAAGAGTCTCCTGATGAGGGTGAAGGAGAAGAGTGAAAGAGCTGGCTTAAGACTAAATATTAGAAAACTAAGATCATGGCAACCGGCCCCATTACTTCATGGCAAATAGAAAGGGGAAAGATGGAAGCAGGGACAGATTTCCTCTCCTTGGGCTACAAAATCATTGCAGATGGTTACTGCAGCCATGAAATCAGATGATGATTGTTTCTTGTCAGGAAAGCAATGACGAACATATACAGTATGTTGAAAAGCAGAGACATTATTCAGCTAACAAATGTCCGAATAGTTAAGGCTATGGTCTTCCCCGCGGTAATGTATGGTTGTGACAGCTGGACTGTAAAGAAAGCAGAGCACTGAAGAATTGATGCCTTCAAACTGTGGTGTTGAAGAATCCTGAAAGTCGCTTGGAAAGCAAGGAGAGCCAACCAGGCAATCTTAAGGGAGATCAACCCTGAATATTCACTGGAAGGACTAATGCTTAAGATGAAGGTCCAGTATTTTGGTCATCTGATGTGAACAGACAGCTCGTTGGAAAAGTCTGTGATGCTGGGAAAGATCAAGGGCAGAAGGAAAAGAGGATGAGATAGCTGTATGGCATGAACTTGAACAGTTCACATGAACTTGGGCAAACTCC
>SJYW01009540.1:90199-102331 GCA_006410735.1 Raphicerus campestris | reverse complement strand
AACATATACAGTATGTTGAAAAGCAGAGACATTATTCAGCTAACAAATGTCCGAATAGTTAAGGCTATGGTCTTCCCCGCGGTAATGTATGGTTGTGACAGCTGGACTGTAAAGAAAGCAGAGCACTGAAGAATTGATGCCTTCAAACTGTGGTGTTGAAGAATCCTGAAAGTCGCTTGGAAAGCAAGGAGAGCCAACCAGGCAATCTTAAGGGAGATCAACCCTGAATATTCACTGGAAGGACTAATGCTTAAGATGAAGGTCCAGTATTTTGGTCATCTGATGTGAACAGACAGCTCGTTGGAAAAGTCTGTGATGCTGGGAAAGATCAAGGGCAGAAGGAAAAGAGGATGAGATAGCTGTATGGCATGAACTTGAACAGTTCACATGAACTTGGGCAAACTCCGGGAGATGGCGAGGGACAGGGAGGCCTGGAGTGCTGCAGTCCATGGGGTCGCAAAGAGTCAGACACAACTGGGAGACTGCACAACAACAACACTTACTTTGAATGAGAAAAAACATAAATACTTAAAAGTTTCAAATGCCACAAAATTCAAGAAAAGCAGATTTTGTTTTTATTTGCTAACTGGCTTACCTTCACCGTACTCACACATCCTCTATGTTTTGCCTGCTTGCTCTTTGGTCACTATGGGAATGTCTTATGATGCTAGTTATTTAGAGGGAGAGGATAAAAATGATTATTTCCTCTGGTATAGTAAACCAAAATATGTTATTATTAATAATTGTTTAAAAGAAAAATTTACTTAACTGTTTGTTATCAGAAATATGTGCATGTTTGGGACACTACTATATTGGGGAAAACCTCAAGCTTCTTT
Organism: Raphicerus campestris; assembly: GCA_006410735.1. Taxonomy (NCBI): domain Eukaryota; kingdom Metazoa; phylum Chordata; class Mammalia; order Artiodactyla; family Bovidae; genus Raphicerus; species Raphicerus campestris. Next base: position 101,495 of record SJYW01009540.1, on the reverse strand, counting down.
TATATAAAGTTTGGGACTTCTGCATGTGAACTTTGGGTTCTAAGATTTTCCTCCAAGCCACTTATACTTCAGGGAAACTGGACCTTGAGAAACAACCACACTGGGATAAGGCTGGGGAGTGGCTCATGCCATGAAGATCATCATATACCGAGGCTGCAGGGAACCCCATCCCATTAACCACAGCCTGAAAGCTTCCCCAGCCCCATCTCCTCTTAAAGTCTACACGTATGTGCTCCCAACAAGAGGAACTTGTAATGAAAGAATCAAAGAAGAAAAGATAGCAGTATTATTTTAAATGCCTTGCAGTTGGAAATTTCACAGGCTGCTAGGACCTTCCCAGGGGCCTGGGAGGAGTTTCTGCAAGAAGGGAGCTCTGAGGCTTAAACTTTGCAAGCATCATGTAAATTGGAAAGAGCGAAGGATCATGTGGTGTTCATGCATCTGGACCAGGATTTGCTTGTGGATTTCAGGTAGACCCAATTCAGGATAAGCAAGGGTCTAGAGGAAACACAGCTGTTGCTGGGGATGATGCTAGTAGTCAAAATAATAGGAGGGAAATCTCCCTCCCTACTGTCCTTATCTCCCAAGTGCCTCAGACTGGTGGAATCCAGCAGGAGGCCAGATGACCAGGCCTGGAAAGGCAGCCCGTATGATGGGGAGCAGTGCAGGGGAGGATGGGAAATGGGTAGAGAATCAGCAGGGTCACAGGAGGGTGGGAAGAGCACCCATCAGTAAGCTGGCTCCCCAGTTACACCCCATGAACATTTTCCTCATTCCCCTGCTCGCCTTTTTAATACTCCCTTCCTCGAGTGGCTGTCCTTCCTCTGAATTTTAGCTACTCATAACTGCTTTTACGTCATTTGCATTTCAGATTAAAGCATTCCATTGGATGTTATATTCTCCAATGATTACTGCTACCCAAAATCATATAGTGGCTATTCAAAGTCTAAGAATTGAGTTTAAACTCCTCTTCATGACACTCTGGAGAAGGAGATGGACACCCACTTCAGTGTTCTTGCCTGGAGTATCCTGTGGACAGAGGAGCCTGGTGGGCTGCTGTCCATGGGGTCGCACAGAGTTGGACACGACTGAAGCGACTTAACATGTATGCATGCATGATACTCAGGATTTTTTGCTTTATAACCCAAGTTGACCATCTGCTTGCTTGTAAACACACCCCTTACCACCACAATCTGCTCCCCACAGTGACATGACACCCCACACAGACCCGCATCCTCCCTGTCCTATCGGTGCTGTCCCCAAGCCTAGAGGCCCTTGTGTCATCTCCTCAGTCCTCTCATCTCCCAGTCCCCTGAGGTATGGCTCCTTAGCTTCAAATGTTTGACTGAAGCCAGCCCTTCTTTGTAGTATCACTCATCACTTTCTTCTCCTGATGTGAATGCCTTGTATTTTCCCCTGGAATAGCTCATAACTGTTTTCAGGCTGAGCATGTACTGTCACACGGTCCTTTGATCCCTATCTATGGCACTAACACGTCCTCACCCCACCAAGAAAGCAGCATCATTTAAGAGCACTTTCTTGACCACTAGAGAGTCCCACCAATTAGCAAAGATCTGAGGCCTTAATTATAAAGCTACCTGTTAAACCATAACTACCGTTCTGTAGACCGGGGTGGTAGCTAGTGCCACTCACCACATGGATGGCTTGCTGCTCGCCTACCATATACTTTTAAATATGAGGTGGTGACTTGTGTCTGGGTGCTCAACCTCCAAATGCCTGTGTCCTTTCAGCGTGTGCCCATGCAGGAAAACCCACGGGGTCCCCAAATACAGAAAGGACCTGCTCTTCCTCCCCTCTCCAGAGTGGTCACAAAGCACTGCTTGGTCAGTGTGCCATAGGGCACCTGCTGAGCATCTCCACCAAGCCGACCAGGTCACACCTGTGGAGCCCTGTACTGAGGTCATAAGAAAACACCACCAGAATTAGCCAGGCTCCATGGCAACTATCGTCATGAGCCATCTTGTTCCTAAACAACCAGCTGTGATCTCCATATTAAGTAACATATGCACTATATAGAATCCTGATCAGTGACTAACATGACCCCTCTCCATAGGAATTTTCTTTGTCCTGAGACTATAATAAGTGGCCACAAGCCCATGAAAGGGGCTGGCTCTCCCTTGAGCCAGTCTGCTGTTCTAACAATGTCTCCCATTCTAATAAACTCTACTCGCCTCTCATCCTACCTCATGCCTGGAAATTATTTTCCAACCTGTGCACACACCAAGACAACGCCCAGCCCCTGAGACACAGCAGGCTTCCAGGACCCCACTCCTTCTCTTCCCCAGCTGATGTGCCCACGTCAGCCTGCAAATCTTCTCTTCCCACCTCCACAGGTTATGAGGCCATAGAGAATATTTTTGCTTCAACCACACTGTTGAAGTCTAGGTCCTGTTGTGACTGCTTTCTCATCCTAAGGGGAAAATCCATTGTCCTATTTCCTTTTCAACCTGGTAGGAGCTCATCAAGAGGTGTGTGCCAAGGTGGCTGCAGAAAGCTCAAGGAGATGCTTATGAGCTGAGTTACGTGTTCTCCTCAAATTCACATACTGAAGTCCTAATGCCTGGTGCCTCAGAATGTGACTACATGGAGACAGGACTTCTCAAAGATGATTAAATTAAAATAAGTCATATGGGTGGGCCCCAATCCAGTTCTGACTGGTGTCTTTTTGAGAAGAGAGATATATACAAAAGCAAGATACACATGGATAAAGTGGCCATCTGCCAGCGGATAAAGTGGCCATCTGCCAGCCAAGAAGAGAGGCCTCAGGAGAAATCAACTCTGGCAATACCTGGATCTTGGATTTCTAGCCCCCAGATAAGGAGAGAATATATTTCTGTTCTTTAAGCCACTGGGTCTGTCTGTGGTACTTTTTTGTGATAGCCCTAGCAAACTAATATAGAGGCCAAATTAAGACTAAATAAAATCATTATGGGCTTCCCTCATAGCTCAGTTGGTAAAGAATCTGCCTACAATGCAGGAGACCCCAGTTTGATTCCTGGGTCAGGAAGATCTGCTGGAAAAGGGATAGGCTACCCACTGCAGCATTCTTGGGCTTCCCTTGTGGCTCAGCTGGTAAAGAATCTGCCTGCAATGTGGAAGACCTGGATTCAGTCCCTGGGTTGGGAAGATCCCCTGGAGAAGGGAAAGGCTACTCACTCCAGTATTCTGGCCTGGAGAATTCCATGGACTGTATAGTTCATGGGATCACACATTTTGACACAAAATGCCTTAGAGGAGTTGAAAGTATCAAAAGGAAAATACAAAGTTACCCAAAGATGTTCATAACATTTGTTCTTAAACACAGTTGCTGCCACTTTCAAGTTTTTCACTTATAAATACACCTATCCTTTGCATTCAAACTTTCTCTGTCTGAATACTCACTCTGATAGTTCACAAACATTTTTATCCAAGTTTACTTCAAATGGAAAATCTTCTACAGTACGTTCCCTACATACAAACGAGTTCCATACTGAGAGCATTCATATGTCCATTTATTTTAAAATCCAACAAAGTTAGCTTAAGTACCCAACTAACAATATTGGCTACACAGTACTGCACTGTAATAGATTCATAATACTTTTCACAAAAACAATGCATAAAAACCAAACACAAATTGTGTGTTGTTCAGCAATCCCACTGCTGGGCATACACACTGAGGAAACCAGAATTGAAAGAGACACGTGTATCCCAATGTTCATCGCAGCACTGTTTATAATAGCCAGGACATGGAAACAACGTAGATGTCCATCAGCAGATGAATGGATAAGAAAGCTGTGGTACATATACACAATGGAGTATTACTCAGCCATTAAAAAGAATACACTTAAAATAGTTCTAATGAGGTGGATGAAACTGGAGCCTATTATACAAAGTGAAGTAAGCCAGAAAAAAAAAACCAGGAATACAGCATACTAACACATATATATGAAATTTAGAATGATAGTAATGATAACCCTGTATGTGAGACAGCAAAAGAGACACAGATGTGTAGAACAGGCTTTTGGACTCTGTGGGAGAGGGAAAGGGTGGGATGATTTGTGAGAATGGCATTGAAACATGTATAATATCATATATGAAATGAATCACCAGTCCAGGTTCAATGCCATGATACTGGATGCTTGGGGCTGGTGCACTGGGATGACCCAGAGGGATGGTACGGAGAGGGAGGAAGGAGGGGGGTTCAGGACGGGGAACATGTGGCAGATTCATGTTGATGTATGGCAAAACCAATATAATATTGTAAATTAATTAACCTCCAGTTAAAATAAATAAATTTATAATTATAAAAAACAAACACAAAAGATAAAGAAAACATTTTTAATCTTACAGTTCAGTATCTTGAAAAGTGCAGTAGTATAGCACAACAGCTGGCATTCAGGGGCTGGCATCAAGTGAACAGACAAGAGTTACTGACTGCAGGAGGGAGAGGAAGTGGGAGATGGTAGAGCTGAAGGATCGTCAGCAACAGGAGACAGAGGGCACGGGGCAATCACATTCATGCCTGACGCTGATGGCACTGGTTCTGGTTCCTTGCTGGATTCAATACTACCTACCCCCTTGAAAAAATGATCCAGCGATGTCTGGGTAGTATCTTTTGTCTTCATCATAGATGACAAGCCAGGACTGGGTTGCATCCTGAATGGCTGCCACAGCTTCCATGTGCTCTCCTACATTCAGATCCTGTACCTCAAAACTAACAGTGCCTCCTCAAATAAGAAAATCCCTTTGCCATTCCCTGTGTTGTGATGCTCGTCTTAGCAGTACCAGCTATATTACTACTGCTTTTATGCTTGCTTCCAGACCTTCTGGGCTTGAAAGAAACTCTATATAGTAGAGTTTGCGGTACAGTAAAGTACCCCAAGACAACAACTTATAAAGGATGCATACACATGATAATGTATGTCAGACACACAAACTAACTTACATATATGGACATGCAAATGCACATTTGCACCTCTGAAGTTGGAAACTTGAAGGTTCATATGTAGGAGACTTACTGTATCTTCAATCTGTATGTATGTGCATGTATGCTAAGTTGCTTCAGTCATGTCCAACTTTTGGCAAGCCTATGGACTGTAGCCCACCAGGCTCTTATGTCCGTGGGAGTCTCCAGGCAGGAATACTGGAGTAGGTTGCCATACTCTCCTCCAGGGGATCTTCCCGGCCCAGGAATCGTACCTGCATCTCTTATGAGTCCTTCATCTGCAGGTGAATTCTTTACGAGTAGTGCCACCTGGGAAGCCCTGAATCTCTATGTGCCCATCAGAAAATTTTTTAAGTGTAGGTGATTCTCGGTGAAAGTATAGTGAGTTATTTGCAAAAACAGCATAAGAACTCCTTTCATTTTGTCCATGGCCATGGCCAGCTCCTCCCGCACTGCTTCTGGACATGNCAGGAATACAGCATACTAACACATATATATGAAATTTAGAATGATAGTAATGATAACCCTGTATGTGAGACAGCAAAAGAGACACAGATGTGTAGAACAGGCTTTTGGACTCTGTGGGAGAGGGAAAGGGTGGGATGATTTGTGAGAATGGCATTGAAACATGTATAATATCATATATGAAATGAATCACCAGTCCAGGTTCAATGCCATGATACTGGATGCTTGGGGCTGGTGCACTGGGATGACCCAGAGGGATGGTACGGAGAGGGAGGAAGGAGGGGGGTTCAGGACGGGGAACATGTGTATACCTGTGGCAGATTCATGTTGATGTATGGCAAAACCAATATAATATTGTAAATTAATTAACCTCCAGTTAAAATAAATAAATTTATAATTATAAAAAACAAACACAAAAGATAAAGAAAACATTTTTAATCTTACAGTTCAGTATCTTGAAAAGTGCAGTAGTATAGCACAACAGCTGGCATTCAGGGGCTGGCATCGAGTGAACAGACAAGAGTTACTGACTGCAGGAGGGAGAGGAAGTGGGAGATGGTAGAGCTGAAGGATCGTCAGCAACAGGAGACAGAGGGCACGGGGCAATCACATTCATGCCTGACGCTGATGGCACTGGTTCTGGTTCCTTGCTGGATTCAATACTACCTACCCCCTTGAAAAAATGATCCAGCGATGTCTGGGTAGTATCTTTTGTCTTCATCATAGATGACAAGCCAGGACTGGGTTGCATCCTGAATGGCTGCCACAGCTTCCATGTGCTCTCCTACATTCAGATCCTGTACCTCAAAACTAACAGTGCCTCCTCAAATAAGAAAATCCCTTTGCCATTCCCTGTGTTGTGATGCTCGTCTTAGCAGTACCAGCTATATTACTACTGCTTTTATGCTTGCTTCCAGACCTTCTGGGCTTGAAAGAAACTCTATATAGTAGAGTTTGCGGTACAGTAAAGTACCCCAAGACAACAACTTATAAAGGATGCATACACATGATAATGTATGTCAGACACACAAACTAACTTACATATATGGACATGCAAATGCACATTTGCACCTCTGAAGTTGGAAACTTGAAGGTTCATATGTAGGAGACTTACTGTATCTTCAATCTGTATGTATGTGCATGTATGCTAAGTTGCTTCAGTCATGTCCAACTTTTGGCAAGCCTATGGACTGTAGCCCACCAGGCTCTTATGTCCGTGGGAGTCTCCAGGCAGGAATACTGGAGTAGGTTGCCATACTCTCCTCCAGGGGATCTTCCCGGCCCAGGAATCGTACCTGCATCTCTTATGAGTCCTTCATCTGCAGGTGAATTCTTTACGAGTAGTGCCACCTGGGAAGCCCTGAATCTCTATGTGCCCATCAGAAAATTTTTTAAGTGTAGGTGATTCTCGGTGAAAGTATAGTGAGTTATTTGCAAAAACAGCATAAGAACTCCTTTCATTTTGTCCATGGCCATGGCCAGCTCCTCCCGCACTGCTTCTGGACATGACCATATGTTTTATAGCAGATCTGAAAGAAGCATAGACTTGGAAAAAGCTTGCATGCAGAAGCTAGCTTGTTTTGCTGCTTTTTGAGAACCCTCAATCACCACCAAATGGATAAGACCAGGCCAGCCTGCTGGAAATTAAATGCCAGGCTCGCAGCCCCAGATCACTTCACGGCAATACCCACACAGGTAACGGACAATACCCTCACCTTGCCAGCACCAGCCCACCAGCCTGAGGACTACAGATAGACCTGCTTTCATAGCCCTTTGCTTGATTGTGCTTTTACAAACTGAACATCTGTGGCATCCCTGCATTGTCAGATAATGATTAACATTTTTTAAGCAATAAAGTACTTTTAATCAAGTTTTGTTCATTGATATTTTAAAGATATAATGCTGTTGTAAGCTTACTAGATTGCAATATAGTATAAACATGCACTAGAAAACAAAAAAAAATTAATGTGGCTGACTTTATTGCAATATTCACTTCATTGCAGTGGTCTGGAATTGAACCTACAGTATCTCTCACGTACACCTCTATGAAAAAAGCACTAAATTTGAGATGGTTTGTTACACAGCAAGCTGACTGATAGGTTCTTTTGTTAGATGTTATATTAGTGTGGCATGATTATCATCTTCACCTCCTTTTCCTGGAGGGTTTAACCCCTCAAGGTTGTGAATTTTATTTCTCCAAACCTACCAAATCTATTGCAAACTTGGGTCTAATTTTAGATGGTATCTGTAATTTATTCTATTGCAAACTTGGGTCCAGTTTTAGATGGTATTTTTAATTCTTTAAACATAACCAGTATAGGAATGGTATAACCAGTAAAGTAAATAATAATATGTAACCATTATAGTACTCAGATACCTTTGTTGGATTGTTATATAGGTGTTTAAGAGTATTTTCTTGGTATTTGGGGAACTTGTTTGGGGTTTTTGTCTGGACTGGAAAACGATCAATAATTATTCCCATTTGAAGATGGGTTATAGGATTCCATTATCCAAAAATTGCTATTCACTTTATCCAGGAAGACATTATTATATTTAGATGATGAAAATGCCATTGTAGTAGAATCCATGGTGGAGAAGTTGGTGATATGATGAAAATAGGGCTAAGAGAACCCTAGTCACAAGAAAAAATCATAAACGTATCTTCGCTAACATAAAACATAGACATCCCATAAAATGAATATCAGAGGCTTGCATATCTTAAATAAAAGCTAATGTTACAGACATAGTTTCCATTTACCATTTTTTATAACTAGAACCTATCAAAAACTCTTATCTCTGAGGCATTAAAATGCTTAATTTTATTTACTTATTTCATAGATAATACAAGAAACGTGCACTAATAACTGTCATAGTTTTGTGACTCTAGTCCTCAGAAGGAGTATTGAATACCTTCTCAATGTAAGCACTGGGAATTCTTCCAAGATCTTTCTGAACCTGGAGACACGGCACAATTTGAAAGTGGAAGTGTCTTTCAAAACTGCTTTCCTGTCCGTATCCAAGTTTCTCAAAGTTTTGGGGCATCCCAAGCAACTTTGCCAACAGAAGTCCACCTAGTCAAGGCTATGGTTTTTCCAGTGGCCATGTATGGATGTGAGAGTTGGACTGTGAAGAAAGTTGAGCACTGAAGAATTGATGCTTTTGAACTGTGGTGCTGGAGAAGACTCTTGAGAGTCCCTTGGACTGCAGGGAGATCCAACCAGTCCGTCCTAAAGATCAGTCCTGGATGTTCATTGGAAGGACTGATGCTGAAACTGAAACTCCAATTCTTTGGCCACCTCATGCAAAGAGTAGACTCATTGGAAAAGACCCTGATTCTGGGAGGGATAGGGGCAGGAGGAGAAGGGGATGACAGAGGATGAGATGGCTGGATGGCATCACTGACTTGATGGACATGAGTTTGGGTAAACTCCTGGAGTTGGTGATGGACAGGGAGGCCTGGTGTGCTGCTATTCATGGGGTCACAAAGAGTTGGACACAACTGAGCGATGGAACTGAACTAAACTGAAGCAACTTCATGATTAGGAATGCCAGGAACCAGGAGATGTCCTGGCCCAGGTCTCATCTTCCATATGAGACTTGCTCCTAAAGTTAGAGTTGCAAAGAAAGGACACCGCACTTGCTTTTCCTTCCACTTCTAATCCCAGTATGTCCTGAGAGATGCATAGCCTGGAGCCAGACACTTGTGCAAGTTTTAATACAAAAGAAAATAATTATTCATATATCACTGTTAATTGAATTGTGAAATGTATATATCAAGAATATGGGGCCTTTTCCAGGAGCCAGTGTGAGGAATCCCACCCATGACAAGGTCATGCGGCAGAGGCCTGATGGGCAAGGTGAGTCAGACCTCAGGGTTTCCCCCTGGTATTTTCTGAGCATGTACCCCCCCCCCCCAAATAAGAATCTGCCTGCCCTATTATTGTGCTTTTCCACTCTTCTGACACACTCTGGAAAAAGTCAACTCAGGGCTTTAGTCTTCTGCATTTGAAAGGGATGCTTCAGCTCAAACCCCCTCTGATAACTCTCTAGCTTGCCTAACAGGTTCCCCTGGACTTTTACATCTTGTGAATTGCTTACAGCCCCCCAACCGCGAGAGGCACAAAGCTTAAAAACTTTGTATCTTAAAGATACAGAGTCTTTTCTAAAGAGCAAAAAATCATATTGGTGATGGATTTCACTGTTGACTCAATGATTGCTGCCAGGCCTCCATATTCTTTATCTTTGAGGCACCTGGGAGGATATTAATCAATGTAATCAGGATATGGAAAAAGGTATATAGTAGTTTTGATGTTAGCAACACTAGACTTTTGAGTTAATTACTTTTCTTTTGTTATAAATCACTGTACTCCTTTTACTTGTTATAAATTGCTGTATCTTTGCTATGTAAGAATGTAACTTTATTTAGTGCTTTCTCAGAGTGGCACCAGACTTTGAGAAGAACAACACAAATAAGTCTTCTGGTTGACAAACCCTTATCAGAAAAAAGGCTGTAAAATGTTAATTGGCCCTTTTGGCTGGAAGATGATGTAAATCAATTAAGACTTGTGTATACAATTAGGTATGCAGAGAGAAAGCCTGGTTTTGATAAGAGTCTGGGCTGCTAACGCTGCATAATTTTGTATTACCCATTGATCTCTATGTACAATCAAAAAGGTATAAAAGGCCTTTCTAGACAATAGAGGCCGGGGCTAGTCATTGGAAGGACTGGTTTCCCCTGTGTCTTCTCTTTACTCTAATTTCAGGCTGAATTCCCATCTGGTACATGGAGGCTCACCATGTCTACTTACTTGCCCCGGCTTCTAAGATCCGTAAGAGAGAGAGCCCAAGGCAGGGCACTCTCTGATATTCAAATGGACGCTGGTGGCCTAATGTAGATGGTGCAAGTTCTTTGTCTGGAACTTTATTAGTTTTCCAAATAAACCAAGTTATTCAGCATCTTTTCTCTGCTTAATTTTCCTACTATACTATTTCTTCCTAATCTAATCTTATATTTCTAATTAAATAAATAGTTTTTCCTCGCCTACGCCATTCACCCTTCGAATCACCCTGGATCCACTGGGGCTGGACCTTGGCAGCCATTTATACTTAAGAAAGGCTTCCCTGGTGGCTCATATGATAAAGAATATGCCTGCAATGCAGGAGACCCAGGTTCAATCCCTGGGTTGGGAAGATGTAACCCACTCCACTATTCTGCATGGAGAATTCCACAGACAGAGGAGCCTGGCAAGCTACAGTCCATGGGGTTGTAGACAGTCAGACATGACTGATTGACTAATAATTGCCACTTTTCATCCTTAATAAATTATTTAGTTATCTTCAAATAGTCCTAATTTTAAAAACTTGAGGAATTATTACATAGGTATGTATACTGTGAAAAGGAGTATTTGCTGCCATATTAATAAACAAGGATGTCACAGCCATCAAAGTTTCCAGCCAACCAAATGTGAATTTCTGAGTCCAGGAAGAATAGGCCTGCTTTATGGCAGCCATCAACCACTCCCACTTCCCATGGCTAGTGTTGAGGAGTGGGAGGTGGGGAAGGCAAATGTGAAAAGCACAGGCAGGAGCCACTAGAAGCTCCCCCCTGCCATGAGCACTGACCCCACTAAGCGCTACACCCCTATGAGCACTGGCCCCACTAGGCACTCCCTCCATCAGCACTGACCCCACTAGGCGCTCCCCCAATGAGCACTGACCCCACTAGGCACCCCCCTCCATGAGCGCTGAACCCACTAGGTGCTCCTCTTCCATGAGCACTGGCCCCACTAGGCGACCCCCCTCCATGAGCACTGGCCCCACTAGGAGCTCCCCACCATGAGCACTGATCCCACTAGGAGCTCCACCCCCCATGAACACTGGTCCCAC
>SJYW01009540.1:41437-69504 GCA_006410735.1 Raphicerus campestris | reverse complement strand
TTTTTTTTTTTTTTTTTTTAAAGAAGGCAAGAATATATAATGCGGCAAAGATAGCCTCTTCAATAAAGGGGAAAACTGGACATATGCATGCAAAAGAATGAAATTTTAACACTACAGAAAGATAAAAAGGATTAAAGACCTAAATGTAAGACCATAAACTATAAAACTCTTAGAGGAAAGCATAGGTAGAATACTCGATGAGATAAATCAAAGCAAGATATTCTATGACGCACAACTTAGAGTAATGGAAATAAAAACAGAAATAAACAAGTGTAATCTAATTACACTTACAAGCTTTTACACAGTGAAAGATACTACAAACAAGGTGGAAAAAAAAAACCGTTCAGAATGGGAGAAAATTATAGCAAAGGAAACAATTGACAAATAATTAATTTCCAAAATATACAAGCAGGTCATACAACTCAATACCAGAAAAGCAAACAACCCAATCAAAAATTCTGAAAGGGACCTGAAGAAACATTTCTCCAAAGAAGACATACAGATGGCTAACAAGGGCATGAAAAGATGCTCAACATCACTTATGCAAATCAGAGAAATGCATATCAAAACTACAGTGAAATTACTACCTCACACCAGTCAGAATGGCCATCATCAAAAAATCAACAAACAATAAATGGTGGAAAGGGTATAGGGAAATGGGAACACTCTTGCATTGCTGGTGGGAATGTAAACTGATACAGCCACTATGGAAGATGATATGGAGATTCCTTAAAAAGGTAGTGATAAAACCACTTTATGACTCAGTAATCCCACTCCTAGGTATATACCCTAAGGAAATCAAAATTGAAAAAAACACATGTACCCCAATGTTCATTGCAGCACTATTTACAATAGCTACAACATGGAAGCAACCTAGATGCCCATCAACAGATTAATGGATAAAGAAGTTGTGGTACATATACACAATGGAATACTACTCAGTTATATAAAGGAACACATTTGAGTCAGTTCTAATGAGGTAGACAAACCTAGAGACTATTATACAGAGTGAAGTAAGTCAGAAAGAGAAACATAAATATCATATAGAGACACATATATGTGGAATCTGAAAAGATAGCACTGATTAATTTATTTTCAGGGCAGCAATGGAAAAACAGACATAGAGAACAGACCTATGTGCATGAGGAGAAGGGAGAAGGGATAAGGGGGATGATGGAGAGAGTAACATGGAAATTTACAATATCATATTTAAAATAGATATCCAATGGGAATTTGCTCTATGACACAGGGAATGCAAACAGACACTCTGTGACCCACTGAGGGTGGGATGAGGAGGGAGATGGGAGGGAGGTTTGGGAAGGAGGGGACATGGATGTACAAATGGCCAATTCATATTTATGTATAAGAGAAAACTGAAAAATTCTGTAAAGCAATTATCTTTCAATTAAAAATTTAAAAAGAAAGAAGAGAGAGAAAAAGCTGGCTTAACTCAACATTCAGAAAAATTTCATGGCATCCAGTCCCATTACTTCATGCAAATAGAAGTGGAAACATGGAAATAGTGAGAAACTTTCAAAATCACTGCAGATGGTGACAGCAGCCGTGAAATTAAAAGGCACTTGCTCCTTGGAAGAAAAGTTATGACTGGTAACCTAGACAGCATATTAAAAAGCAAAGACATTACTTTGCCGACAAAGGTCCACTAGTCAAATCTGTGGTTTTTCCAGTAGTCATATATGGATGTGAGAGTTGGACTATAAAGAAAGCTGAGTGCCAAAGAATTGACGCTTTTTAACTGTGATGTTGGAGAAGACGCTTGAGTTCCTTGGACTGCAAGGAGATCAAACCAGTCAATCCTAAAGGAAATCAGTCTTGAATATTCATTCGAAGCACTGATCTTGAAGCTGAAGCTCCAATACTTTGGCCATCTGATGCAAAGAACTGACTCATTCGAAAAGACCCTGATGCTTGGAAAGCCTGAAGGCAGGGGAATTGGGTGACAGAGGATGAGATGTTTGGATGGCATGAATTTGAGCAAGCTCCAGGAGTTGGTGATGGACAGGGAAGTCTGGTGTGCTGCAGTCCATGGCGTTGCAAAGAAATGGACATGACTGAGCGACTGAACTGAACTAAACAACTGACTAAAGACTAATACTCCACTGTTTGTAAACAAAAAAAATCTTCAAAATCAAGATTAAGAAAAAAATATTTTAATCGGTAAAATATGTGAACTGACACTTCACCAAAGAGGATATAGAGTAAACAGATGCATTAAAAGATGTTCAATAGCCTTAAGTTGATACGATAATACCATAAACCTATTTAAACTATTCTAACTATAGAATGGTAAATTTTTTAAAAGACTGACAATAGCAAGGAATGTGGAGCAATTCCACATTCCTTGTCATCTGGGTGATCTGTAAATACTCTCTACCATACAGTAGGTTGTTGTCATTGGTGGTGTTTTTTCATTTATTCTTCTACGTTCCGTATTTTGGGAACCATGTCGAACAACTCACCCCAAACTCTAGACTTTGTAGGTTTTCTCCTGCAGTTTCTTTAAAAAGTTTTGTAGTTTTTGTTTCACATGACGATCTATGACCTACTTAGAGTTATTTTATTTATGTTTAAGGTATTTATGTCAAGGTTCATTTTTTTCCTTATGAATATGTCTTTGTTCCAATGCCACTCTCCTTCCTCAAATTTCTTTGGCAGATTTGAAAAAAAAATCTTTTGGCCACATTTGTATAGTCTCTGTGCTATTCTTTTGAACCATTTAGTTAACCGTTTGCCACTGCTACACTGCATTGATTACTCTAGTATTATAGTAAGCTTTAAAATGGCTCTCTGTTTGCCATTGGATTTTTTGATCATAGTCTTCATATTTTAAATTTTATTTTGTGAGATTCCAAGCCTTAAATTCCATAGAAAAAGTTGATACTTTGATCAGACAATTGACCTGGTTTAGGCTGCAAGTTACAAGCTGGTTTTGTGTGTGTGTTCTGTGGCTCCACTATCAGTTGCATGTGAGAGTTCTAAGTGTACCTATATGTTAGAACTCTCAGATGTATACTACTATATATCTGTAGTTCTCTTCAGATATATTCCAAATGTGTCTAGAATCTAGGTAATGGACTAGCAATTAGTCCACTCCTAAAAATCTTTGATATCCTAATTATGATTAGATCCATGCCTACGATCCATCCATCCATGTCCAAGATAAGTCCTGGAACATATAAATGATATTTTGAGATCATTTTCTTGACCACTTCCCTTTCTGCAATCTATCCTGTACTTTTTCCTTCTTTCTTTCCTTTTTTTAAACCAAAGAGTTTACTTTTTACTACGTTTAACATTTCTCACTAAAGTGTGAACAGGCTTTTGCGCATCAAATCCCTGGTTTGCTTTTAATTTAGTCTTATGTTTAGCAAACTCATAACCACATGATGTTAGACAATTCTGTACTTTTTCTGTAGATATGACAGGGAGAGGGAAAAAATGAGGTATTAATAGCTCTAGGAATGCAGCCCCACCAAATAAAGAGGAAGTCTCCCTCTCTTTCTCAGAGTTTTGAAACTTCTGGGTTCCAAAATTTGCCATAATTATTACCTAAATGATATTTCTACCTAAGAATCAGGAGTTTTATCCCAACACATCAAGCGAGATAAGAGGGTTTATTCTAGAACCTTACTTTCTGAAAAACAGGGCTGACTTCCAGATTTCAAGCAGTGTTAAATTCAAGCCAAGAGACTCTGGAGGAAAAACAAGGGGAAATTCCTTGACCATTTGGTGGTACTTCAAATTCCGGTGTTCTTTCCCAGTCCATTTACTACTATTTAATTTTCTGCATCTTCAAATATTTGTTCCAGCCATTCTGATCATGTTTTATGCTTTTATGAGTTAGTAAAGAGTGAATCATCTTGATCTTATCACACACAGGAACTTACAAGTTGTATCTTTATGAAATTTTAATTTTCTGGTTTTATTTTTTTTGCTGGTATATAAAAATAACTGATTTTGAAATATTGACCTCATGGCGAAGAGCCATGAAAAACTGATACTATTTTGGTTTCTAATTTAATTCTATTGTGGACACTATGCATTGCATGATTTCAATCCTTTTAAATTTATTACATCTTCTTTAATGACTAAGTATGTTGTCTTTCCTGGAGAATGTTACATGTGCACATGAGAAAAATGTGCATTTTGCTCTTGTTAGATGAGTGCTGTAAGAGGATTGTTAGGTTTAGCTGGTTTATAGTGTTGTTCAAGACTTCTATTTCCCTGAAGGTTTCTATTTGTTCTATCATGATTGAAAGTGGAACTGAAGTCTCCAGATATGATTGTTGAATTGTATTCTTCTCCTATCAGTTCTCTCAGCATTAATATATTTGGGTGCTCTGTCGTTAGGTTCATATATGTTTATACCATCCTGATAGGTTGACTCATTCTTCATTATGTAATACCCTTGTTTTCTCTAGCAACATTAGTTATTCTTAAAGTCATTTTTACATTTGATATTAGTATAGTCACTACCAAGAAAAAGAAATGCAAAAAGGCAAAATGGTTGTCTGAGGAGGCCTTACAAATAGCTGGGAAAAGACGAGAAGCAAAAGGCAAAGGAGAAAGGAAAAGATATATCCAACAGAATGCAGAGTTGTTGAGAATATTAAGGAAAGATAAGAAAGACTTCTTAAGTGAACAGTGCAAATAAATAGAGGAAAACAACAGAATGGGAAAGACTGGAGATCTCTTCAAGAAAACTGGAGAGATCAAGGAAACATTTCATGTAAAGATGGGCACAAAAAAGGACAGAAATGGTCTGGACCTAACAGAAGCAGAAGATATTAAGAAGAGGTGGCAAGAATACACAGAAAAACTGTACAAAAGAGATCTTAATGACACAGATAGCCATGATGGTGCGATCACTCACTTGGAGCCAGACATCCTGGAATATGAGATCAGGTGGGCCTTAAGAAGCACCTCAATGAACAAAGCTAGTGGAGGTAATGGGATTCCAGCTGAGCTATGTCAAATGCTAAAAGATGATGCTGATAAAGTGCTGCATTCGATATGACAGCAAATTTGGAAAATTCAGCAGTGGCCACTGGACTGGAAAAGGTTGTTTTTCATTCCAGTCCAAAAGAAAGGTAATGCTACCACACAATTGCACTCATCTCACACGCTAGCACAGTAATGCTCAAAATTCTCCAACTGAAGCTTTAACAGTACATGAACTGAGAACTTCCAGAAGCTCAAGCTAGATTTGGAAAAGGCAGAGGAAGCAAAGATAAAATTGCCAATATTCATTGGATCATAGAAAAAGCAAGAGAATTTCACAAAAACATCTACTTCTGCTTCATTGACTATGCTAAAGCCTTTGGCTGTATGAATCACAACAAACTGTGGAAAATTCTTAAAGATGTGGGAATAGCAAACCACCTTACCTGCCTCCTGAGAAATCTGTATGCAGGTCAAGAAGCAACAGTTAGAATTGGAAATGGAACAACAGACTAGTTCCAAATTGGGAAAGGAGTACTTCATGGCTGTATACTGACACCCTGCTTATTTAACTTCTATGCAGACTACGTCATATGAAATACTAGGCTGGATGAAGCACAAGCTGGAATCAAAATTTCTGGGAAAAAAATCAATAACAGATATGCAGATGACACCACCCTTATGGCAGAAAGGGAAGAGGAACTAAAGAGCCTCTTGATGAGAGTGAAAAATCTGGCTTTAAACTCAAAATTCAAAAAACAAAGGCCATGGCATCCGGTCCCATCACTTCATGACAAATAGATGGGGAAACAATTGAAAAAGTGACAGACTTTGTTTCCTTGGGCTCCAAAATTACTGTGGATGATGATTGAAGCCATGAAATTAAAAGACACTCCTTGGAAGAAAAGCTTTGACAAACTTAGACAGCTTATTAAGAGCAGAGACTTTATTTTGCAGACAAAGGTCTGTATAGTCAATTCTATGGTTTTTCCAATAGCCATGCATGGATGTATATTTGGACCATAAAGCTGAGTGCCAAAGAATTGACGATTTTGAACCGTGGTGTTGGAGAAGACTCTTGAGAGTTCCTTGGACTGCAAGATCCAACTCGTCAATCCTAAAGGAAATCAGTCCTGAATTTTCTCTGGAAAGACTGATGCTGAGGCTGAAGATCCAATATTTTGGTCACCTGATTCAAAGATCTGACTCACTGGAAAAGACCTTGATGCTGGGAAAGGCTAAAGGCAAGAGGAGAAGGGGATAACAGAGGATGAGATGGTCGAATGGCATCACTGGCTCAATGGACATGAGTTTGAACATGCTCTGGGAAATGGTGATTGACAGAGAATTCCGGCTTGCTGCAGTCCACGAGGTAGCGAAGAGTCAGAATTTTGAGTGACTGAACTGAACTGATAGTTTTAAGCAATCTAGTGTCAGGTATTTGGATGATATATCTTTTTATTAATATGAATTTATTTATTTTAATTGGAGGAAGGTCAGGAATGGTGGTGGTAGGGAGATACCCCTCATCCAAGGTAAGGAGCAGTGGCTGTGCTTTGCTGGAGCAGCTGTAAAGCGATACCCTACACCCAAGGTAAGAGAAACCCAAGTAGGATGGTAGGTGTTGCAAGAGGGCATCAGAGGGCAGACACACTGAAAACATACTCACAGAAAACTAGTCAATCTAATCACNCCACTGGATCATTGAAAAAGCAAGAGAGTTCCAGAAAAACATCTATTTCTGCTTTATTGACTATGCCAAAGCCTTTGACTGTGTGGATCACAATAAACTGTGGAAAATTCTGAAAGAGATGGGAATACCAGGCCACCTGATCTACCTCTTGAGAAACCTATATGCAGGTCAGGAAGCAAGAGTTAGAACTGGACATGGAACAACTGACTGGTCCCAAATAGGAAAAAGAGTACGTCAAGGCTGTGTATTGTCACCCTACTTATTTAACTTCTATGCAGAGTACATCATGAGAAACACTGGACTGGAAGAAACACAGGCTGGAATCAAGACTGCCAGGAGAAATATAAATAACCTCAGATATGCAAATGACACCACCCTTATGACAGAAAGTGAAGNAACTTCTATGCAGAGTACATCATGAGAAACACTGGACTGGAAGAAACACAGGCTGGAATCAAGACTGCCAGGAGAAATATAAATAACCTCAGATATGCAAATGACACCACCCTTATGACAGAAAGTGAAGAGGAGCTAAAAAGCCTCTTGATGAAAGTAAAAGAGGAGAGTGAAAATGTTCGCTTAAAGCTCAACATTTAGAAAACGAAGATCATGGCATCCGGTCCCATCACTTCATGAGAAGTAGATGGGGAAACAGTGGAAACAGTGTCAGACTTTATTTTGGGGGGCTCCAAAACCACTGCAGATGGTGACTGTAGCCATGAAATTAAAAGATGCTTACTCCTTGGAAGAAAAGTTATGACCAACCTAGACAGTATATTCAAAAGCAGAGACATTACTTTGCCAACTAAGGCTCATCTAGTCAAGGCTATGGTTTTCCTGTGGTCATGTATGGATGCGAGAGTTGGACTGTGAAAAAGGCTGAGCACTGAAGAATTGATGCTTTGAACTGTGGTGTTGCAAAAGACTCTTGAGAGTCCCCTGGACTGCAAGGAGATCCAACCAGTCCATTCTGAAGGAGAACAGCCCTGGGATTTCTTTGGAAGGAATGATGCGAAGGGTTGACTCATTGGAAAAGACTCTGATGCTGGGAGAGATTGGGGGCAGGAGGAGAAGGGGACGACCGAGGATGAGATGGCTGGATGGCATCACAGACTCGATAGATGTGAGTCTGAGTGAACTCCGGGAGATGGTAATGAACAGGGAGGCCTGGCGTGCTGCGATTCATGGGGTTGGAAAGAGTCGGACACGACTGAGAGACTGAACTGAATTGAACTTAATGATTTTGCAATATTGTACTGGTTTTGCCATACACCAACATGAATCTGCCATGGGTGTAGATGTGTTCCCCATCCTGAATCCCCCTCTCATTTCCCTCCCCATACCACTCCTCTGGGTCATCCCAGTGCACCAGCTCAGAGCATCCTGTATCATGCATCAAACCTGGACTGGCGATTTGTTTCACGTATGATATTATACATGTTTCAATGCCATTCTCCCAAATCTTTTTTCATCATTTTGGTTTCAAATCAATAAAGGATCTCATAAAGTCTTATGTAGACAGTATATATTTTTCTTTTTATCCAATCTGACAATTTGTGCCTTCAATTGTTTAATCCATTCATGTTTAATATTATTGGTATGTTTGGATTTACATCTATGATTTACTTTTTTTGTATTGTTTATGTCTTTTTATTCTTTTGTTTACTTCTTTTGTATTGAGCACACATTTTCTAATGTAACATTTCAGGTCCAGTATTTATGTCTGCTTGGGCTTCCCAGAGGGGGCTGGCAGCAAAGAATCTGCCTGCAAATGTAAGAGACATAAGAGAGATGGATTTGATCCCTCGGTCAGGAAGATCCTCTGGAGCAGGGCATAGCAACCCATTGCAGTATTCTTGTCTGGAGAATCCCGTGGACAAAGGAGCCTGGCGGGCTACAGCCCATAGGGTAGCAAAGAGTTGGACATGACTGAAACGACTTAGCAAACACAAGCTTCCCTGGTAGCTCAGCTGGTAAAGAATCTGCCCACATGCAGGAGATCTGGGTTTTATCACTGGGTTGGGAAAATCCCCTGGAGGAGGCCATGCAACCCACTCTAGTATTCTTGCCTGAAGCATCCCCATGGACAGAGGTGCCCATTGGGCTACAGTTCATGGGGTCACAAAGTCAGGCATGACTTAGAAACTAAACACAGCACTGCACACATGACTCCTTCCCCTGGGACTCAGCTATTTTTGCTAGAATAGCTCAAAGAACTCAGAGACATACTTATCTCTGCTAGTTTATAAAAGGACATGGATGAACAGCCAGATGAAGACACTTTAGGGGAGAACTGGGAAGGTCCTTCCCAGCAGGAAGACCCTTTTTCTTGTTACTTTAGCAGAGCTATATTGTCACTAAACTTGAACAAGTCATGCCTGTGCTCTAGTCATATCCAGCCCAACCACACCTTTCAAATCTTTTGATCACACAATAGCTTCCCTAATTTGTTGGTTCTTTCCATCGATGAAAGAAGTAGAAATGAAGAATAAGTGATTAACAGATGACCAGATCTCTTTCCTAGCTTCTCTTTTAGTGTGAAAGTCTGTCAGTTATGTCCAACTCTTTACAACTCCATGGACTATACAGTTCATGAAATTCTCTAGGCCAGAATACTGGAGTGGGTAGTCTTTCCCTTCTCCAGGGGATCTTACCAGCACAGGGATCAAACCCACATCTCTGACATTGCAGGCAGATTCTTTGCCAGCTGAGCCACAAGAGAATCCCAAGGATACAGACAGGTAGCCTATCCCTTCTCCAGGGGAATCTTCCTGACCCATGAATTGAACCGGGGTCTCCTGCATTGCAGGCAGATTCTTTACCAACAGAGCTATCAGAGAAGCCCCTACAGAACTCTCATGAACAAACTATGTGGACAAGATAGCATCTAAAGAATTATTAGGAAAAGTTGGCAGGCCTCCAGTGGGGCATGGCAGTGCCTCTGATCCCCATCTCAATGATTAACTAAGATTACTTCCTTTCTTCCCTTCAAAATGATTCACGGCTGAGCAGAATCTTTGGAGATGGTTTTGGGACACTGAGTCCACATCTCCGTAGATTTCCAGCATTCTGATTAAAAGCAATTTTTTGTTGTACCAAGACCTGCCTCTTTTAGGGGTACTGATTTTCAAGTGGTAAGTAACCAGATGTGGCTTAAATAACAACGGGATCTAGGGAGAAAGGGAGCCCCTATTTTGTTGGCTGTACCTGTCTAGAATTGGGGCCTGCATAAGAGCTTCCATCAAATGAAGCTAGAATTGGGGGTGACATGGGAGCAAAAGCCATAGACTCCTGCTGTAATTGAACAGGACCCTAAGGGGTCTCCTGAGGACAGATCCAGCCTCTCATGTCCTCTGACTGTCTCTTATTTGTAGAAAATCTCCCAGGTCTCCCTCTAAGTCACAAAATCTTGGCTCATGAATCAACAATTAAAAAAGAGTGAACAAAGGCAGCAGTTTAGGGCAGGAGATCTGGTAAGAATATAAACTATAAATCAGCCATATAGCAGTCACAGAATCTTTAGTTCCTTCTTAAAGGACATAGATAACAGTGTCTGATGCATTTGTGGTTCAGTCACTAGTGTTCAACTCTTTGCAACCACATAGGCTGAAGCACAACAGGGTTTCCTGTCCTTCACTCTCTCCCAGTTGTTGTTCAGTCATTAAGTCATGTCCAACTCTTTGTGACCCCATGAATTGCAGCACATCAGGCTTCCCTAATCTTCACTACCTCCTGGAGTTTGCTCAGACTCCATTGAGTCAGTGATGCCATCCAACCATCATCCTCTCTCTCCCTCTTCTCCTCTTACCCTCAATCTTTCCCAGCTTCAGGGTCATTTACAATGAGTTGGTTCTTCACATCAGGTGGCCAACGTATTGGAGCTTCAGCTACAGCACCAGTATACTTCCAATGAATATTTAGGTTTGATTTTATTCAGGATTAAATGGTTTGACTTCTTGCTGTCCAACGGACTCTCAAGAGTCTTCTCCAGCATAAGAGTCTGAAAGCATCAGTTTTTTGGCACTCAGCTTTCTTGATGGTCCAACTCTTACATCCATACATTACTACTGTAAAAATTGTAGCTTTAACTATAGCTTCTAACTATATGGACCTTTGTTTTGCAAAGTGATGTCTCTGCTTTTTAATATGCTGTTTAGGTTTGTATTTTAATGTAATTCCTGTAGTCATCATCCATAGTCATTTTGGAGTCCAAGAAAATAAAAGCTGTCCCTGTTTCCAATTTTTCCCAATCAATTTGCCATGAAATGATGGGACCAAATGCCATGATCTTCATTTTTTTAAAATATTGAGTTTTAAACCAGTTTTTCCACTCTCCTCTTTCACCTTCCTCAAGAGGCTCTTTAGTTCTTCTTCACTTTCTTCCATTAGAGTGTTATCATCTGTATATCTGAGGTTGTTGATATTTCTCCCAGCAATTTTGATTCCAGCTTGTAACTCATCCAGCCTCACAATTCACATGATGTACTCTGCATATAAATTAAACAAGCAGGGTAACAATGTACAACCTTGTGATACTCCATTCCCAATTTTGAACCAGTCTATTGTTTCATGTCCAGTTTTAACTGCTGCTTCTTGACCAGCATACAGGTTTCTCAGGAGACGGGTAGGGTGCTCCTGTACTCCTACTTCTTCAAGAATTTTTCACAGTTTGTTGTGATCCACAGAGTCAATGGCTTTAGCATAATCAGTGAAGCAGAAGTAGATTGTGTGTGTGTGTGTGTGTGTGTGTGTGTTTTAATTCCCCTGCTTTCTCTATGATCCAACAAATATTGACAATTTGTCCTCTGGTTCATTTTACATCTGGAAGTTCTCAATTCAGTCCTGGGTTATTTTATAGATGCCAAAACCCTCACCAAATGGAAGATGTGAATTACTTGATGAAAATGAGTGTGTAGCCCCCAGGCCTACTGGAGCCTGACAAGAGATAATATTAACTCCGTGACATTACCCTGTGACCTCACCATCAACCAATCAGAGAATAATGCACAAGCTGATTACATACCCCTATACTTCCCTCCTTCACCTTGCCTTTAAAAATGTTTCCCTGAAATCCACTGGGGAGTTTGGGTTTTTTGAACATTACCTGCCCCAGAGTTCTTGTTTGCACTTGCAATAAATGCTGCAATTTCTTTCAAAACAACCAAGTATCAGTAAATTGGCTTTTTGTGTGCCAGTGAGCAGAGCCAAGTCTGGTTGAGCAACATTGTTGTTCTTACTGAGATTTAGTAGATTTCTTGAATGCATGCACTCAGGATGAGCTATAGAGACTATAATGATTATGTGAAGTGTGTTTGTGTGTTTATAATTTTCTGCAGTTGTTTTGTCAGGAGACGAACTGCTGAGTGTGTCATTTCATAAGACAGGTCTACATCTCTGCTGCTGCTGTTAAGTTGCTTCAGTCGTGTCCAACTCTGTGCGACCCCACAGACGGCAGCCTACCAGGCTCGCCCGTCCCTGGGATTCTTCAGGCAAAAACACTGGAGTGGGTTGCCATTTCCTTCTCCAATGCATGAAAGTGAAAAGTGAAAGTGAAGTCGCTCAGTCATGTCCGACTCTTAGCAACCCCATGTACTGCAGCCTACCAGGCTCCTCCATCCATGGGATTTTCCAGGCAAGAATACTGGAGCGGGGTACCATTGCCTTCTCTGGTCTGCATCTCTAATTATCTGCAAGTAAAGACCATTGCATTTGCTCCTTACATTTTCCCCATTAAAGGAGTTGGATTCAGAGTGGGTCTATTTTTTTTCCCACTTTTACTCTTTACCTGTGGGATTTGTAATGTTGGGATTTGTGACCCAAAGTTTTCCCATTACACCAGACCTTCTCTTGGAGGGCACAAGACTCCAATTTTTGTCCCCAAGCCAGCAAGGCTGACTAGAATTTCTGCTCAGTCTCTGTCAACAGCCTGTCCCAAAATGCAGATGTTCCTTAAAGTCACATAGTCATAACTGTCTGACTACTCACTGCCAATTTCCTTTATCACTTGAATCTTTGCTCCAAAAGGTTTTCCAGCCATGATGCTATATTTCTGACACTTTCAAACAGAATTTTCATATTTTGATCAGCTCTTATGGTAATTTTTAGTGGGTAAGTTGTTCTGATCACCCTTATCCATCATTATTAGAAGCAGAAGTCCAGCCCTTGCTTTTGAAATGGTTACAGAAAATAGACTTGAGGTCCAACACAGTTCAAAACTTAATGGCTACTAATAAGCTGAAGTGAGAGAAGTAGACGAATATAAGGCTTTCTTGTACCTATACACCTCAACTTGGAGTATAATTAGCAAGGAAGATAATAAAATTAAATGTAGAACACATGCTGTCCCACATTTTGGTGAAAATTGACCTCAAAAGACTTTTCTGATAGATCTCTCTCTTCAGGGCCACATTGCTTTCAGACTGGTTCTAGAAAATCTTCAAGTTTCTCCATTAGATTCTTTCACCCATAATTTCCTTAAAATTGGGTGAGCTGGTATCTCCTAACTATCCCTGTGTTCATCCTGAGGACAGCACCTAGCTAGGCCTTCATCTCTGGGCACCCACTCTGTCCTCACTGGCTACACTGTAAGTATCTCTTCTCCATTCTGAAACAAACACTGTTGAATATTTCCTTCTTAAAAAAATACTAGGATGCTGGGGGACTAGAATAGTGGTTGACAAATTGGGATTTATTAACGAAAGATTTTACAGAACCCAGAGTCAGAAGTGAAGATGGGCACCGAAGACAATGTGAAGGTATTTAGAGACGTAGCTGTCAGAATTAGCTGGAGGCATGTTAGGAACACAAAGCCCCACATCCAGAGTGTTCGATTCAGTAAGTCTTTGAGTGGGACCTGAAAAATTTGCATTTCTAAACATTTCCAGTTGATGCTGAAGCTGCTGGTCCAGAGGACAACCCCTTGAGAGCCTCTTCATTAGAACAAATGAACAGAAAATCATATTGTTGAGAATTGTTTAAAGTTGAGGTATAGAAAAGACAATAAGATACCGAGGACAGAGCCCTCGATTCTGATCCTCATCTGCCATTATCTGGGTGTGTGATAGTGCCAAGACAGTGCTCATCTTTCTTACTAGGATGTTCTTAACTAAGATACATCGATCAAAAAAAAAAAAAAGCTACATCTGAAAGTAAAGAGTGTTTTATTCAGTGTGAAATTTTTAGAACTTGAAGTTCAGGAGGCAGCATCTCAGGTAGCTCTGAGAAACTGTTCCAAGGAGGCAGGGAAAGGAGTCAGGTTATACTGAAGTTTGTCACAAGGGGAGTAGGCAGCCTGAAAATCAAAGATTATTGTTAGTTAAG
Source organism: Raphicerus campestris (assembly GCA_006410735.1). Classification (NCBI taxonomy): domain Eukaryota; kingdom Metazoa; phylum Chordata; class Mammalia; order Artiodactyla; family Bovidae; genus Raphicerus; species Raphicerus campestris. The sequence goes on along the minus strand of SJYW01009540.1, from coordinate 55,529 downwards.
GAAAATCAGGTATCTCAAAGAATTTAGTACTCTTCTATGTACAGGAAGTTGCAAGTGTCTGGGCTTAGTGAAATCATTTCTTTCACGTGCATCTCTGCTATCCAGAACCAGCATCCTGTTTCTTGATTTCTCACATCACCCTGCTGCCAGTTTCTCAGTGCTTGCTGTGGGGATGCAAGGGGCACCTGACAGTTACTGCATCGCAGGCATCATTCTCCCTTCGGTGGTAGGGGGACCTCCAGGCTTAGAAATCCACATTTGGAGCCTGAAATCGCTGATGACTGTGACATTCTTCTTACTGACATGGCAGGAGTTACTCCATTTCACAGATATTAGCTTGGCTAACTCTCGCACATATTGCTTTTCAATGAGGCCAACCTTGACACTTTATCTTGAATTGCAGCTTTACCTCCACACCTGCATCCTGCTCATGTTTCTTTTATAGCACTTGTCTCACACACACACACACACACACACACAATTTTCTTGTTTATCACCTTTATATTGTCTGTTTTCCATTGAGAATGTAGTTCCACAGAAACAGGTATTCTTGTATGTTTAAACCACTGGTGTACTTATGCAAAAATAGCATCTGACATAGTAAACACTCAATAAATAAACACAGGAATGAATGCCTTTTAACATTTTATTTGTGCCATGTATAACCCTAAAGCAACTCCCAGCACTCCAGTCTTTCTCCTTTCCCTCCAGCATTTACTTACAGTGCGCACTTTTGGTTCTGCATCAATTGTATTTTTCTCTTTTTTATCTTTGCTATGTAATTTTGCAAATCTTTTCAGATTCCCTTCATACATTCTAAATTTAATTNAAAAAAAAAAAAAAGCTACATCTGAAAGTAAAGAGTGTTTTATTCAGTGTGAAATTTTTAGAACTTGAAGTTCAGGAGGCAGCATCTCAGGTAGCTCTGAGAAACTGTTCCAAGGAGGCAGGGAAAGGAGTCAGGTTATACTGAAGTTTGTCACAAGGGGAGTAGGCAGCCTGAAAATCAAAGATTATTGTTAGTTAAGGAAAATCAGGTATCTCAAAGAATTTAGTACTCTTCTATGTACAGGAAGTTGCAAGTGTCTGGGCTTAGTGAAATCATTTCTTTCACGTGCATCTCTGCTATCCAGAACCAGCATCCTGTTTCTTGATTTCTCACATCACCCTGCTGCCAGTTTCTCAGTGCTTGCTGTGGGGATGCAAGGGGCACCTGACAGTTACTGCATCGCAGGCATCATTCTCCCTTCGGTGGTAGGGGGACCTCCAGGCTTAGAAATCCACATTTGGAGCCTGAAATCGCTGATGACTGTGACATTCTTCTTACTGACATGGCAGGAGTTACTCCATTTCACAGATATTAGCTTGGCTAACTCTCGCACATATTGCTTTTCAATGAGGCCAACCTTGACACTTTATCTTGAATTGCAGCTTTACCTCCACACCTGCATCCTGCTCATGTTTCTTTTATAGCACTTGTCTCTCACACACACACACACACACACACACAATTTTCTTGTTTATCACCTTTATATTGTCTGTTTTCCATTGAGAATGTAGTTCCACAGAAACAGGTATTCTTGTATGTTTAAACCACTGGTGTACTTATGCAAAAATAGCATCTGACATAGTAAACACTCAATAAATAAACACAGGAATGAATGCCTTTTAACATTTTATTTGTGCCATGTATAACCCTAAAGCAACTCCCAGCACTCCAGTCTTTCTCCTTTCCCTCCAGCATTTACTTACAGTGCGCACTTTTGGTTCTGCATCAATTGTATTTTTCTCTTTTTTATCTTTGCTATGTAATTTTGCAAATCTTTTCAGATTCCCTTCATACATTCTAAATTTAATTCCATTTACATCACTTCTCTAATGTCTACTTATTCTATATCTTGCACCCATCCCACACACAGTCTTTAGTACAAATAGATTAAAGGAATTTTCTCTGAATTTTGCAACAAAAATGGCAACATTAGTAGCAGTCATAATCCCTTTGCTTCACAAAGTGTCAGTCATCCAATTCAGAGCATCATTCCTAGACTTTAGTGATGTTTTCAGTGAAAGCCGTTTTGATGTCTTGTGCTTTAAATCCTTAGTTCAGGATCAGAGTTTTCTGTATTTCTACTCCCATAAAATTATTTATGACCAAAATCAATATTATCAGGTAGAGAAAGTTATAATCTATCCACATCAGTAAATCTCTGTTGCTATGGAAATAGCTCCAATTTCTTTTTCCTTTCTCCATTCTCTGAAAGCACTTCTGTTTCCTGCTGTTATAGAAATCCTGGTAACTATAGTAACAGTTGCAGAAAGTTCATTTCCACATTGTTGCTTTTCTCCAATCTCTGCACACCAGGACACAGTCCTTAATTCAGCTAATTGACATGGATTATTATCAAGGAAATAATTAGGGTCAGATAACCTGTTCTAATATCAGTGTACAAATACTCCTCAAAGACTTCTGAGATGCCAGTTACCATAGGAAAACACCACTGCATCCATCTTTTTCTCATTCACACACACAAACAAGGACAATGAAAAGGGAAGAATGTGGATTCTTCTAATGGAAGGCTGTCCCTCAGTGCATGGATTCATTTGTACATAGCAGAATGAATTGAGATCACAATTTCAACTCCAGGCATACAATTCACCTGGAAGGAATTCAATGATTTTGACAAAATTCAGGATATTCCAAAAGGATACAATAATCATTTTCTCTAGAATGTTTTCATTAACTAAAAATCTTTAGTTAACTAAAATTCAAATGTTTGATCTTATAGATAAATAGAAACTAAAATGCCATGTTGATTGATTTCACTAGGATTTGATAACATGGTAGAAATTAGAAGGTGAGGAATAGACTATTTCCTGCCATATGAGTAAACAAGGATGTCACAGTCATCATCCACTGTAGCCCTCCAATGTGAGCCCGTGAACCCTAGTGAATTCAGCAAGGGGCAAATGTCTGCCATCAAGCAGCCATTAGAATACAGCCACTCCCTATGGTGGGCCATTAGGAACTCAGGATGTGAAAATAGGATATTGGCCCCATAAAGCTGCTGCTAAGTCACTTCAGTCATGTCTGACTCTGTGCAACCCCACAGACGGCAGCCCACCAGGCTCCCCTGTCCCTGGGATTCTCCAGTCAAGAACACTGGAGTTGGTTGCCATTTCCTTCTCCAGTGCATGAAAGTGCAAAGTGAAAGGGAAGTTGCTCAGTTGTGTCTGACCCTTAGCATGGACTGCAGCCTACCAGGCTCCTCCATCCATGGGATTTTCCAGGCAAGAGTACTGGAGTGGGGTGCCATTGCCTTCTCCGCCAGAAAGCTGAGGTGCATATCAAAGGACCCCTTCATGGATCACTGCTTTGTCGTGGCAAAGGGGCTTGTGTAACTCAATGGAACTATGAGCCATGCTGTGTAGGGCCACCCAAGATGGATGTGTCATGGTGGAGAGTTCTGACAAAACATGATCCACTGGAGGAGGGAATGGCAAACCACTCGAGTATACTAGCTTTGAGAACCTCATGAACTGTATTCAAAGGCAAAAAGATATGACACTGAAAGATGAGCCCTCCAGATTGCAAGGTATCCAATATGCTACAGGGAAGGGCAGAGAACAACTACTAATAGCTCCAGTAAGAAAGCAGCTGGGCCAAAGTGGAAATGATACTCAGTTGTGGATGTGTCTGGCGATGAAAGTAAAATCCAATGCTATAAAGAACAGTATTAATAGGAACCTGGAATGTTAGGTCCATGAATCAAGATAAATGGATGTGATCCAGCAGGAGATGGCAGGAGTAAACATCAACATTTTAAAAATCAGTAAACTAAAATGAATGGGAATGGGTGAATTTAATTCAGATGACCATTATTTCTACTACTGTGGGCAAGATTCCCTTAGAAGAAATGGAGAAGCCCTCAAAATCAACAAGAGTCTGAAATACAGTGCAATCTTAAAAACAACAGAATGATCTTGGTTCCTTTCCAAGGAAAACCACCAGTGCTGAAGAAGCTGACATTGATCAATTCTATGAAGACCTAGAAGACCTCCTAGAACTAACACCAAAAGAAAAGATGTTCTGTTAATCTAAAGGACTGGAATGCAAAAGTAGGAATTCAAGAGGTACCTGGAGTAACAGACAAGTGAGGCTTAGGAGCACAAAACGAAGCAGGGCAAAGGCTAACAGAATTCTGCCTAGAGAATACACTGGCAATAGCAAATACCTTTTTTCAACAACACAAGAAATGACTTACACATGGTCATCACAAAATGGTCAATATGGAAACCAGATTGATTACATTCTTTGTTGCTGAAGATGGAAAAGCTGCAAAAAGACATGGAGCTAACTGTGGCTCAGATCATCAGCTACTTATAGCAAAATTCAGGCTTAAACTAAAGACAGCAGGGAGAATCACTAGGCCAGTCATTATGACTTAAATCAAATCCCCTATGAATATACAGTGGAGGTGACAAATAGATTCAAGGGATTAGATCTAATGAACAGAGTGCCTGAAGAACTATGGACAGAGGTCCACAATGTACAGGAGACAATGAAGAAAAACCATCCCAAAGGAAGAAAGATACAAGAAGGCAAAGTGGTTGTCTGAGAAGGCATTACAAATAGCTGAGGAAGGAAGAGCAGTGAAAAGCAAGGGAGAAAGGGAAAGGTACACCCAACTAAATGCAGAGTTCCAGAGAAAAGTCAGGAGAGATAAGTCAAGACCTTCTTCCATGAGCAATGCAAAGAAATAGAGGAAAACAACAGAAAGGGTAAGACTAGAATTCTCTTCAAGAAAATTGAAAATATTGAAGGAACATTTCATCCAAAGATGGGCACAATAAAAGACAGAAATGGTAAAGACCTATTAGAAGCAGACAAGATCAAGAAGAGATGGAAAGAATACACAGAATAACTGTACAAAGAATATCTTAATGACCTGGATAATCACAATGGTGTAGTCTCTCACTCAGAGCCAGATATTCTAGAGTGTGAAGTCAAAGGGGCCTTAGGAAGTATGGCTGCCAGTAAAGATAGTGGAGGTGATGGAATTCCAAGAGAGCTATTTAAAATGCAAAAAGAAAATGCTATTATAAAGTGCTGTTCTTAATAAGTCAGCAAATTTGGAAAACACAGTAGCAGCTCCAGTACTGAAAAAGGTCAATCCTCATCCCAATTCCCAAGAAGGGTGTACTAAAAAATGTTCAAACCACTGGACAATTGCACTCATCTCCCATGTTAGTAAGGTTATGCTCAAAATTCTCCAAGCTAGGCTACAGTATTATGAGAACTATTAACTTTTAGATGTTGAAGCTGGGTTTGGAAAAGGCAGAGGAACCAAATTGCCAACATTCACTGGATCATAAAGAAAGGAGGGGAATTCCAGAAGAAATATACCTCCATTTCACTGACTAGGCTAAAGCCTTTGACTATGTGTGTTAGGGGAGACACACTGAAACTGCCCACCCTGGGCAGGAACCTTAGTAAAATTTGCATGAGTTGTTTCATGATAGGAGGCCCTGGTAAGGAACATGGAACTAATAAGCCACCACCAACTGGAAGAGTTCAGGAAAGGTCAAAAGAAGACACCACGTGTTCAGCCACCTCCCAGAAGCCTTCTTGCTAGCATCCATCTTGGCTGAGCAATGCATGCATCACAAGGAAGGACTCTGAGTCAGGATGACTGGCCAAAGGCAACCCAGCTACTAATCCCATCACCATAAAACCTGAGATGGTGAGCCTCATGGCAGAGTAGTTCTCCTGGTTCCTTTACCCTCCTGCTCTCCACCTGGGTGCCTCTTCCCAATCAAACCTCTTGCTTTGTCAGCACATATGTCTCTTCAGATAGTTCATTTCTGAGTGCTAGAAGAGTCCACACTTCAGTGCTGAAACAGATCCCCCTTCCTACAACATGTGGATCATAACAAACTGTGGAAAACCCTTAAAGAGATGGGAATACCAGACCATCTTACCTGTCCCCTGAGAAAGCCGTATGCAGGTCAAGAAGCAACAGTTAGAACCTGTATGGAACAACTGACTGGTTCAGAAGTGAGAAAGGAGTACAACAAGGCTGTTTATTATCATCCTGTTTATTTAATTTGTACTGCAGTCATATCAACATGATTTTGGTATTGACCATCTGGTGATATCCATGTGTAGAGTCTTCTCTTGTGTTGTTGGAAGAGGGTGTTTGCTATGACCAGTGCGTTCTCTTAGCAAAACTCTGCTAGCCTTTGCCCTGCTTCATTTTGTACTCCAAGGCCAAACTTGCCAGTTACTCCAGGTATCCCTTTACTTCCTACTTTTGCATTCCAGTCCCCTATGATGAGAAGGACATCTATTGTGGGTATTAGTTCTAGGTCTTATAGGTCTTCATGGAACCATTCAACTTAAGCTTCTTCAGCATTAGTGGTTGGGGCATAGACTTGGATTATGATGATATTGAATGGTTTGACTTGGAAATGAACAGAGATCATTTTATCATTTTTGAAATTGCATCCAAGTACTGTATTTCAGATTCTTTTGTTGACTATGATGGCTACTCCTTTCCTTCTAAGGGATTCTTGCCCACAGTAGTAAACATAATGGTCATCTGAATTACATTCACCCATTCCAGTCTATTTTAGTTCACTGACTCCTAAAATGTTGATATTCACTCTTGCCATCTGTTTTTTTGACAACTTCCAGTTTACCTTGATTCATGGACCTAACATTCCAGGTTTCCCTGCAATATGCAATATTGTTCTTTACAACAATGGACTCTACTTCCATCGCCAGTCACATTCACAACTGGGCATTGTTTTCACTTTGGCTCCGCCTCTTCATTGTTTCTGGAGTTATTTCTCCAGTCTTCTCCAGCAGCATATTGGGCACCTACTGACCTGGGGAATTCATCTTTCAGCGTCATATCTTTTACTTTGCTGACAAAAGTCTGTCTAGTCAAAGCTATGGTTTTTCCAGTAGTAATGTATAGATGTGAGAGTTGGACTATAAAGAAAACAGAGCACCGAAGAATTGATGCTTTTGAAGTGTAGTGTTGGAGAAGACTTTTGAGAGTCCTTTGGACTCCAAGGAGATCTAACTAGTCAATTCTAATGGAAATCAGTCCTGAATATTCATTGGAAGGACTGATGTTGAAGATGAAACTCCAATACTTTGGCCACCTGATGCATAGAACTGACTCATTGGAAAAGACCCCGTTGCTGGGAAAGATTGAAGGCAGGAGTAACAGACAATAGAAGATGAGATGTTCAGGTGGCATAAATTAGAGCAAGCTCTGGGAGTTGGTGATGGACAGGGAGTCTGGCATGCTGCCGTTCATGGGGTTGCAAAGAGTCAGACATGACTAACTGAACTGAACAGAGCATATCATGCCAAGTGCCAGACTATATGAGTTACAAGCTGGAATCAAGATTTCTGGGAGAAATATCAAGAACTTGAGATACACAGATGTGAAATGAAACTATCTCCTGCCATATTAATCAACAAGAAATGACACAGCCATCACCGATTTCTCATCTCCAAGTATGAATGAGGGCTCCCAAAACTATGATCCAGAGGGTGCTGCCACCCCCCNAAGAACTTGAGATACACAGATGTGAAATGAAACTATCTCCTGCCATATTAATCAACAAGAAATGACACAGCCATCACCAATTTCTCGTCTCCAAGTATGAATGAGGGCTCCCAAAACTATGATCCAGAGGGTGCTGCCACCCCCCCCCCCATGGTGACTGCTGAGGAGCTGGTGAAATGCAAAAAGCAAGGTAAGGAAACAGGATTGGCCAAAGATACCTGAAGTGCATATGAAAGGAATGAATTCAGTAAGGCCAGAGGCTTGCAACTTCCCATAAAGAGGTGGCTGAATTCCTTAACTTGATACCTGATCTTTGATGTTCAGACTGCCTCTTCCCTTTGTTGCAAACTTACATAGCCTGACTTCCACCCTGCCTCCTTGGAAATGCTTTCTCAGAGTTACTAAGATACTGTCTCCTGGGCTCAGAACCCTAAACATTCCCACCAAATAAAATAACTCTCTACTTTAAGGTTCTGACTGTATTTTTTTTGTTGAAAGTTTTGGTGACCAACAAACATGAAGGGACACAGAGCAGATGTCTCTCCTCTGCTTGAACTCTATGAGAAACCTGAGCCATGGAACCAACATAGGCCCCCTGTGCCATCTGCTTCCTCAGGAGTTCCAGACAGATTTGAGTAAGTCTCTCCTGGTCCTCAGATCTCCTATACTGATTGAGATCCAGAATTTTTATTTCATGGGGCATATCAGGTACCTGCTTCCTCTCAGTAAGGTCCTGGGTGGAGGTGGGCAGTGAAAAGGCACAGGGAAATACCTACCCAGGCTCTAGATACTGGGTAGGGCTTGGTTGGAAGATACCTAGAGAATTCCCACCCGGTTGAAAGACACTGGGAGAGGGAGGGCGTCGATTAAGAACACCCAGGGCTCAGTTTAAACATTTTGAGAAAATATCTGTGGAAAGGCACAGCAGGTCAGGGCAGGCTCCATTTTTAGACAGAAATATTCAGGGTTCCATTGAAAGACACCAAGGTGGCTCCATTGTACAAAGGCATAAGGAAGGAGCTCATACTTGCAAGTATGTAGTTAACTGGAGAAATTAAATCTCATCCTAAATATTGAGGGGGCTCTTTAATGCAGTTAAAAATTAAGAACTGGTTTGGTAAAATCTTAAGCAAGCCTTCTAGGTGAAAGCTCAGCTTTCTCTGTGTCTTTGAGAGGTAAATGCCCTATCTGATCTTCTATTGTTCTATTGTGTGTGTGTGTGTGTTTTTAATGTGTGTGTATTTTTGTTCTATTTTGTGTTTATAGTTGTTCCATTGTGTGTTCGTTTATATTAGGTCTATAAGACATCTTTTTGCTTTCTTAATTGATGGCCAAATGATAGATCCTTTTAAAATTTAAGAAACTAACGAATTATTAAACCTAGAGTGCTCTCATTGTAAACAACTGTTTTGTCGGTTCCTGTAAAACAAAGTCAAATTAACCTAACAACTTTTTTGAAGGAGAAAAAACAGTTTAGGAAGCTTCACTGAGGCCTTCTCAATGGGCGTTATAGATGCTAATAAGAGAAATTAAGAATATTACCAAAAAACTTGGAAAAAAGAAAAAACCACAAATGAATTTAAAAAAATTCTTTGGATGATTGGTTAGAATGGGATAAACAAAATAGACATTGATGTGATTAAAACAAGCTTTGATATTACTACACTACCTAAAGTTGGCTTTCCTGGTGGCTCAGATTATAAGGAATCTGCCTCCCAATGCAGGAGACTCAGGTTTGATCCTTGGGTTCCGAAACATTCCCAAAGAAGGAAATGGCAATGGATGTCAGATTTCTTGCTGGAGAATTCCAAGGCAAGAGCCTGGCTGCAAGCCTGGCAGGCTACAGTCTATGGAGTCACAAAGAGTCAGACACGACTGAGTGACAAACACTTCCACTTTCACCTATTAATGAGACAAGAGGGACCCTCTACTGGCCCCCCAAATTAAAAGCTAAACAAGTCTATTCTATTTACCCAAGTTTTAAGCTATATATTTTCAGTTCAGTTCAGTTGCTCAATTATGTCTGACTCTTTGTGACCCCATGGACTGCAGCACACCAGGCTTCCCTGTCCACCAACAATTCCCAGGGCGTGCTCAAACTCATGTCCATCAAGTCATCTTATCCTGTGCCCTCCCCTTCTCCTCTTGCCTTCAATCTTTCTTAGCATCAGGGTCTTTTCTAATCTTTCTTCCCATCAGGTGGCCAAAGCACTCTTCCAGTGAATATTCAGAACTGATTTCCTTTAGATTGACAGTTTAATCTCCTTGCAGTCCAAGGGACTCTCAAGAGTCTTCTCCAACGCCACAGTTCCAAAACATCAGTTATTTGGTGCTTAGCTTTCCTTACGGTCCAACTCTCACATCCATACATGATTTCTGGAAAAACCATAGTGTTGACTTTACAAACCTTTGTCAGCAAAGTGATGTCTCCGCTTTAGTATGTTGTCTGTGATTGCCATAATTTTTCTTCCAAGGAGCAACCATCTTTTAATTTCATGGCTGCAGTCACCATCCACAGTAATTTTGGAGCCCCAGAAAATAAAACCTGCCACCATTTCCATTTTTTCCACATCAATTTGCCATGAAGTGATGGAAACAGATGCCATGATCTTAGTTTTTGAAGAGTTGAGTTTTAAGCCAGCTTCTTCACTCTCCTCTTTCACCATCATCAAGAGGCCCTTTAGTTCCTCTTCACTTTCTGCCATTAGAGTGGCATCATCTGAATATCTGAGGTTGTTGATATGTCTCCCAGCAATCTTGATTCCAGCTTGTGATTCATCCAGCTTGGCATTTTGTATGATGTACTCTGTATATAATTTAAATAAGCAGGATGAAAATAAATAGCTTTGATGTACTCCTTTCCAAATTTTGAACCAGTGTCATTCCATGTCTGGTTCTAACTGCTGCTTCTTGACCTGCATAAAGGTTTTTTCTTGAGGCAGGTAAGGTGGTCTAGTATTCTCATCTCTTTGAGTATTTTCCACAGTTTGTTGTGATCCACACAGTCAAAGGCTTTAGCATAGTCAATGAAGCAGAAGTAGATGTTTTTCTGGAATTTTCTTGCTTTTTCTATGTTCCAACAGTTGTTGGCAATTTGATCTCTAGTTTCTCTGTCTTTTCTAAGTCCAGCTTGTGCATCCAGAAGTTCTCAGTACACTTACTGTTGAAGCCTTCTTTGAAGGATTTTGAGCATTATTTTGCTAGTGTGTGAAATGAGTGCAATTGTGTGGTAGTTGGAACATTCTTTGACACTGTCCTTATTTGGGATTGCATGAAAAGTGACCTTTTCCAATCCTATGGCCACCACTGAGTTTTCAAAATTTGTTGCAATATAGATTGATTGCTGCATTTTAACACTGTCATCTTTTAAGATTTAAAATAGCTCAGCTGAAATTCCATCACTTTCACTAGCTTTGTTTATAGTGATGCTTCCTTAGGACCACTTGAATTCACATTCAAGGATGTCTGGCTCTAGGTGAGTGATCACATTATCATGGTTATCTGGGTCATTAAGAGTCATTTTTGTATAGTTCTGTGCATTTCAGAGGTAGAATTAAAATACTTCCTGTTGCTTGCAGAAAGAAGTTACTTGAATTCTCAAATTCAAGAGATCTACTCAGTAAATAATATAGACTGACATAGGAACTGTCTCTGTGTTCAGTTACTTGAACAAATCAAAAGCTGTTTATTGATAGTGTGCAATCTAATCTATTAACCTTCATAAAAAAATTTTTAGCTTCATGATTAAAAGNTTTGTTTATAGTGATGCTTCCTTAGGACCACTTGAATTCACATTCAAGGATGTCTGGCTCTAGGTGAGTGATCACATTATCATGGTTATCTGGGTCATTAAGAGTCATTTTTGTATAGTTCTGTGCATTTCAGAGGTAGAATTAAAATACTTCCTGTTGCTTGCAGAAAGAAGTTACTTGAATTCTCAAATTCAAGAGATCTACTCAGTAAATAATATAGACTGACATAGGAACTGTCTCTGTGTTCAGTTACTTGAACAAATCAAAAGCTGTTTATTGATAGTGTGCAATCTAATCTATTAACCTTCATAAAAAAATTTTTAGCTTCATGATTAAAAGTCAAGCTAATTATCACAAAGTTCTTATCAATGCTATTTTAAAAGGTCATTTTGCACATTCATTTTTTTCTCCCTCTATTTGTCTTCTTTGGTGGTAGTATTTTTAAGAATTTTGCATAGGGAAGAAATAAAACTTGTTTTTTATCCTTTTAATAACTTTTCCCAATATACCCTTTTAGAGTTTAGTTCATTCTATTCTTTTGTATCAAATTATCTATCAAAGTTTTTTAGTCTACAGAATGATAAAATTCATCACTTTATTAAAATATTACTTTAAAGCAAAGCAAAAATTAAAGGAAATTAAGATTCTCCTTGTATTTTTCCTAGGAGGAATTTTTCAGGGTTAAGATGCCCTGCCCCATCTGTCCCTTCTAAGTCAGTTCCCCTCCTTGGGCACAGACTCCACTTCTATAAAACTAAGGGCTGAACAAGTAAACTTCAAAGATTAATTCCAGACCTATCATTTTCATTCTCTAATTGATTATCCCAACATAATTATTTATGATGTGAGGCTAACTCACTTTATTACTTTCAGTAGTAATCATATACAATACAGAATACAGCTGATGATGAATTTATCTTGATTTCTTGAAGGCAGTGCAAATTCATTAATTTTTACTTCATTAAATACTAAATGATTTTTTCTTGAAAGCATTGATGCAAAAACAAAAAAATGCAATTACTAAATTGAAGAAAATATGCAATTTATTAAATTAAACTTTCATATCTTAAAGTGAAGCTTGAACTCCTGATTTATAAGAGATCTGTTTGTTTACTTATTGGTCAAATTGATGCAACTTTTTTTTTTCCATAGTTTTACATCAAAGCTTTTAGACTTTTTAAAAAATATGACTCCCAGAGATATCAAAGAGTCTCCAAGGAGAATGACTGTATGTAAACGAAAGAAAGAAAAAAGCAATCTATGAATTACTTCATTTCCTCACTCAGGCCACACTAAGAAAAATCTCTCTTATGTTTCTGTCTCATTTGTCCAACTCCTGCAAGATTTCCAGCTTTCTGCAAGATGCCCTCCTTCTACCATCTCTTTCTTGGGTAAACGAATCTTGCAGGTAAGAACAGCAGGTACTGTCAGTCATTCTGTGACACCAGCTTTCTCTTCTTCCTCTCTCTTCCCTTTGGTCAACACACTAACTACAGAGGCTTCCCTGAGTGCAGGACAGAGCCACTGCACTTTTCTGAAGGATGCAGCAATAGAGCTGCTTTATTCCAGCAAACCAGAGATTTATAGAGAATTAATCTTTAATAATGGATAAAATGAAACTTAAGAGAAAAAATAATCATCAGAAACAAAGAAAGATTTTATGCAATGATTTAAAAATGATCAAGCCACCAAAAGACAGTGATTCTTACATGCGACAAACAAGAGAACTGCAAAACATACACAACTAAAAGAGTTAGAAAAATAAGTAGAGAAAGTTGAGGACTTCACCATCCCACTCTCAAAAATTCAAAGATCTACAAGGCAGAAAAATGATGAAGATATAGAATAACTGAACATTAACATCAGTGAACAAGATGTAACTGGCTTTTACAGGACACTCCTCCCAACAACTTCAGAATATAATGTAGTTGAGTCCTGTTTCATGGAGCCATTGCTCATTTAGTTGCATATACACGCTTAGTTTGAGAATGACCATGAGGAATGATCCAATGGGAGGTAGCGCAACAGCTCTCAGGCCAGTAGCTACTTATCTATGAGAAAGATGAGAGGTGGACATTGGAGTGAGGATCAGCCTCCAAAGGAAGGACTCTCTTACATAAATAAATACTTGATCCACATATTAAAACACATCACATCATTTTTGTTCTTTATCAAGGAAATTCTGTATTTCTTTACTTGATGTGGGGTTTCAAATTTGAGTGGTCACTTAGGAAGATATTTCCTAAAAGCACTTGAGCTCTCTGGACTCCTTGAATTATTAAAGTTTGTTTTTTTTATTTTTTCAAACACTGAAAAGGGTTGTTTTAGGGACACGCTCCTTGAGGATATGCCTTGAGGTAGGGATGGAGACAATGGTAAGTCTACTAAATATGAGNAGAAGAAGAAGAAGAAGAAGAAGAAGAAGAAGATGAGAAGAATAAGAATAAGAAAAGGAAGAACAAGAAGAAGGTGAGAAGAAGAAGAAGAGGGTGAGAAGAGAAAGAAGAAGGTAAGAAAAAGAAGAAGGTGAGAAGAAGAAGAAGAAAAGGAAGAAAAAGAAGAAGGTGAGAAGAAGAAGAAGAAGAAGCAGACAAGAAGAAAAAGAAGGGGAGAAAAAGAAAATATTGAGAATAAAAAGAAGAAGAAGAAGGTGAGAAGAAGAAAAAGAAGGTAAGAAGAAGAAGCTGAGAAGAAGAAGAAGATGATGAAGAAGAAAAAGTTGAGAATAAGAGGAAGAAGGTGAGAAGAAGAAGAAGA
>SJYW01009540.1:26417-37701 GCA_006410735.1 Raphicerus campestris | reverse complement strand
GCTGCAATGAACATTGGGGTACATGTGTCTCTTTCAATTCGGGTTTCCTCGGTGTGTATGCCCAGCAGTGGGATTGCTGGGTCATAGGGCAGTTCTATTTGCAATTTTTTAAGGAATCTCCACACTGCCCTCCATAGTGGCTGTACTAGTTTGCATTCCCACCAACAGTGTAAGAGGGTTCCCTTTTCTCCACATCCTCTCCAGCACTTATTGCTTGTAGATTTTTGGATCGCAGCCATTCTGACTGGTGTGAAGTGGTACCTCATTGTGGTCTTGATTTGCATTTCTCTGATAATGAGTGATGTTGAGCATCTTTTCATGTGTTTGTTAGCCATCTGTATGTCTTCTTTGGAGAAATGCCTGTTTAGATCTTTGGCCCATTTTTTGATTGGATCGTTTATTTTTCTGGAGTTAAGCTGCATAAGTTGCTTGTAAATCTTTGAGATCAGTTGTTTGTCAGTTGCTTCATTTGCTATTGTTTTCTCCCATTCAGAAGGCTGTCTTTTCACCTTACTCATCCCTTCTCTTTTATGTAAAAAAAAGTGCAAACTTTTCGAGATAGCTAGTCAATCAAGCAAACTTTTGTTTCTATTTTAGCTAGGGGGGAAATGGTATAGGAAACTTAAGTACAATCCCAGTAAAACATGTAATTCTAATAACATGGAATGACAGCTGCAGGGTGATGTATAAAATCTGTGTTTCCTGATCTGAATTCAGAGCCTGCTTCAGCTTTGCTTTGTCAAAGGGTTTGTTGGTTGTTTTTTTTTTTTGTTAATACTTTAACGCATTTTGTGGAACAGGCAATTTCTGTTCTGAGATGCTATAATCAAGATGGCAATGCAGGCCTACATCAAGTCATTCTTACACCCTTTACTCAACTCTGCGTCATACTGCATAACAAAATTCCTAAAACAAAGCTCATCATTTCCATACTCAGATCTCCTGGTAATTAAGCCCAGGCTTATTTCTTAATAGTTTAAAATTATAATGTAGTTCATTGAAATTTGACCATGCATGAAGTCTTGTGCCAGGTAATTAGCAACATCTCATTTAATTCAAGCCATACTCTGAAAGGCTGAATATACAGATGCACAATGACTAGACCACATACAACAATGAAATTTTTTATCACAACCTCTGAAGGCAATAACCCAGGTATCTAAACCATAATCTCTGCAACCATCAGCTAAGAATGGAGTTGATGGTCAGGACTTGATGGATGATTGACAGCTTCCCTAAATTTCACTCCCACTTCAAACTCAGGGCTGATCAGAGAAGGTCAAATACGCACTCTTAACCAACATATAAGATGCTCCAACTTCCATGTGTAAACAACCTATAGTCATAGTACACCTGGAACCATCCATTTCTTCTACTATAAAGCTTTCACATTCTTCTGCCTGTTTTTGAGTCTCTGCCAAATATAAGTAATGCTGGCTGACTCCCTTGATATAGTAAGCTCTGAATAAAGAGCCTCTGAGTGATCCTATTTGTTTTCACAAGTCCTAAAATCCAGCAAGATCATCTGCATGATTTGCAAATGTAGAGAGTGTGACCTAGGGTGAACACAAGTGTGATTATTAGTATGCCAGTTTAATGTCACTATCACTCAGTCTCAGACCTCTTATTTCCTCTGTCATCTCTGTGCTCATATTTATCTGCTTTTATTATTAAAGTGCACCTTGAGCTTCTTTATCAGCCCTGCAATCACAGAAATTAGTGACCAAAAACTGCACTTCTATTGACAACCTAATTTAAAATTTCAGGGTTTTTCTACTTGTCATAAGAAAAGTGATACCACTACTTGGACATACAGTGAGGACAACTGATGTTTTGACTGGTAGAGCCAGTTAGAAGGTACATTTTCTTTTATGTTTCAAGAGGCAGGGAGGAGTAATAAGCATTGAGAATTGTCAGATAACACTATCACAGTGGAAACAGACTTGGCTGTTCCAGCTGATGTAGCATGAGGCAGGTATCCCAACAGGAGGAATGGGCTTTCTTGATTATTGATCATAAAACACAGTTTCCTCAGTGCAATTCATAAAGGTCCTCTTATTTAATAGGACCAATGATAAAGCTTCATCTCAACACATTGCTTAAGATACTAAAAATATTAAAAATCTTATTATTTTAGGATCCTTAAAATAATCCAAAGGTCCTTATAGTCAAAGCTATGATTTTCCCAGTATTCATGTATGGATGTGAGAGTTGGACCATAAATAAGGCTGAGGGCCAAAGAATTGACGCTTTTTGAACCGTGGTGTTGAGAGTCCTTTGGATAGCAAGGAGATCAAACCAATCAATCCTAAAGGAAATCAACCCTGAATATTTACTGGAAGGACTGATGCTGAAGCTCTAGCTCTTTGGCCACCTGATGAGAAGAGCCAACTCAATGGAAAAGACCCTGATGCTGGGAAAGACTGAGGGCAAGAGGAGAAGGGGATGACAGAGGATGAGATGGTTGGATGGTATCACTAACTCAATGCACATGAGTTTGACCAAACTCCAGAAGACAGTGAAGGACAGAGAAGCCTGGTGTGGTGCAGTCCATGGGATCACAACTATGCTAGTGAACAACTTGATCCTCTTTTGCTTGTTAAACTTCAGTTCATAATACTAGGCATTTCTATGATTTTTGACTTCACACCCACCATAAGTATTAAATAATTCAAGGACTTGTGGGGAAATACAATATTTTGATAAAAGGATGAGACCTTAAAGACTAATTTATTCTTTAATGAAAATGCCTCCTGATAAATAGCTATGTTGTTTTAAGTAGGATGGCTTGTAAAAAGTACTATGCATAACTAAGATTCATGTTTTAGAAAGAAAAATGGTAAGAAGGAAGAAGAAAAATGAAGGTAGAAGGAAGAATGGTAAATGAGGATGGAAATGGTCCACTGGAAGAGTAGGTGAGTATTTAAGAGCCGGCACTACATTTTTTTGTGCAGTTAACCAGAATGACAAGTAGATGTACCATGTAAAGCAAATGAATTCTCACTTCAGAGGATTATTGTTTCCTTAATCTTATATACAGTGGGGGCTCTGTCCTCCCAAAGAATTCTTGTCTCTTTCAGCAAGCAGTGTTTCTCTGAAGCATCCACTGAAATAATTTCTATTAAATGTTTACAGAGGTTCCATGAAAATGATGTGATAATAACTTTATGCTGCAATCCTGCTGAGATTCATAAGGAGCTTTATCAAAGGCTCTGAGAATTCCTGAGATTACAAAGCAAATAAAAAGTTTAACTTTGTTTATTTTAGTGTTTGACAAACATTTCCACATGCAAACTCTTCTCATCAGCCACAAGTTTAATTCAGATCTTCTATACTTGCTGCCAATCTGTGATGTGTGGAGCTATGTGACACAGGACTAGAAGCAGTAAGTAGGTCCCTATTGAGGTTTTTTTTTTTAATATAAATTTATTTATTTTAATTGGAGGCTAGTTACTTTACAATATTGTATTGGTTTTGCCAGACATCAACATGAATCTGCCATGGGTGTACATGTGTTCCCCATCCTGAACCCCTCTCGCACCTCCCTCCCTGTACCATCCCACAGATGTGTAAAACATTCTTTTGGACTCTGTGGGAGAAGGAGAAGGCAGGATGATTTGGGAGAATGCATTGAAACATGTATAGTATAATATAATATGTGAAATGAATCACCAGTCCAGGATGCTTGGGGCTGGTGCACTGGGATGACCCACTGAGTCTTGCTTTTGTTTATTTACAGCCTTTTGTAGTCCCTTTCTGTATTCTATCAGAGCTGGCCTGTGTGACCAACTGAATATGGCAGAAGTGCTGTATTTACTATGAACGGCTGTGGCTCCCATCTTGGACTGCTCTTTCTAGGGACTCTTGCCCTGGGGCTAGCTGGCTGCCATGTTGGGAAGAAGGTCCGGGAGCCTGTGGAGTGTCCATTCTGTGAAGAGCTGAGGCCTCATTTCAATGAGTGACTTAGAAGATGATCCTTCTTCAGTGGAGCCTTCAGAAGACTGCTTGGATGCAGCCTCTGGAGAGAATAACCTTGAGCCAGAATAACCAAGCTCAGCCCCGCATAGACTCTTGATCCTCAGAAGTGGTGAGATATTAAATGTTGGTTTTTTTTAAGTTGCTAAGTTTGGAGGCAATTGGTTATGTAGCAATAGGTAATTTGATAATTATGAAACCCTGGGAATATAACATTTTGGGTTTTACCATAGGGATACCCTCATTCATTCAATCAAACATATGAATTATACTAATATTACTTTGCCAACAAAGGTCCATTAGTCAAAGCTGTGGTTTTTCTAGTAGTCATGTATGGACATGAGAGCTGGACCTGAACACTGAAGAATTGATTCTGTTGGACTGCACTGTCAGAGAAGTCTCTTGAGAGTCCCTTGGACTACAAGGAGATCCAACCAGTCAATCCTAAAGGAAAGCAGTCTTGAATATTCATTAGAGGGGCTGATGCTGAAGCTAAAGCTCCAATACTTGGGCCACCTGATGTGAAGAACTGACTTATTGGAAAAGACGCTGATCCTGGGAAAGACTGAAGGCAGGAGGAGAAGGTGACGACAGAGGATGAGATGGTTGGATGGCATCATTGGCTCAATGGACATGAGTTTGAGCAAACTCTGGGAGTTGGTGATGGACATGGAAGCCTGGCATGCTGCAGTCTATGGGGTCACAAAGAGTCAGACACGACTGCACAACTGAACTGAACCTGTGAAACACAGTGTGGAAGTGGTATTGACTTCTCACCAATGGACTGTAAGCAGCTCATGCAACTTCTGTGTCTAGGACCATTAGCTCACTCCTCTATAATCCCTTTTTTCTTGCTACCACCTGAAATGTAAATAGAGAGTGGCCTATCACTAACTATGTAAAACAATATCACCCATGGCTATGATGAATCAAAATATGGAAGGAACCTGGGTCCCTGAGTGATTACATAGGGCAGGGTCACCCCATTGACCTGATGGTTCAAAACAGGCTTACATGAAGGGGGAATAAAAATAAGCTTCTATTTTTTTAAAGTCTTGACTTTTATTTTTCTTTGTTATGGTAATATAGACTGGATCTTATTCATGCAATTTATAATAACAAAGAATAGGGTATTAATTACATAGTTGACCTAAAATATTCATGTGTGTGCTAAGTGGCTTCAGTTGTGTTCAATTCTTTGCAATCCTATGGACTATAGCCTGCCAGGCTCCTCTAACCACAGTTACTCGAAAAAAAAAGAAAGGAAGTATTGATTAAGTATCAAGCAACAACAGAAATGATTCTATTTTGGGGTTTAGGAGAAACATTTCTCTTCCTGTTACTGAGAGGGTAACAGGTAGGAAGGCCAGAGGTCCCCCAGCAACAGGCGGAAATAAACTGCAGCTGGCAACTTTTTTTTTTCCCTTCTCTCAGTTCAGTTCAGTTCAGTCACTCAGTGGTGTCCTACTCTTTGTGATCCCATGAACTGCAGCATGCCAGGCCAACCTGTCCATTACCAACTCCCAGAGTTTACTCAAACTCATGTCCTTTGACTCAGTGATGTCATCCAACCATCTCATTCTCTGTCATCCCCTTCTCTTCCTACCTGCAATCTTTCCCAGCATCAGGGTCTTTTCAAATGAGTCAGTTATTCGCATCAGTTGGCCAAAGTATTGGAGTTTCAGCTTCAATATCAGTCCTTCCAATGAACACTCAGGACTGATTTCCTTTAGGATAGACTGGCTGGATCTCCTTGGAGTCCAAGAGTCTCTCAAGAGTCTTCTCCAACACCATAGTTCAAAAGTATCAGTTCTTCAGTGTTCAGCTTTTTTACAGTCCACCACTTATATCCATACATGACTACTGGAAAAACCATAGCCCTGACTAGACAGACCTTTGTTGGCAAAGTAACGTCTCTGCTTTTTAATATGTTGTCTAGATTGGTCATAGCTTTTCTTGCAAGGATTAAGCGTCTTTTAATTTCATGGCTGCAGTCACCACCTGCAATGATGTTGGAGCAACCCCTTCCCCCCCAAAAAAGTCTGTCACTGTTTCCACTGTTTCCCCATCTATCTGCCATGAAGTGATGGGACCAGATGCCATGATCTTAGTTTCCTGAATGTTGAGCTTTAAGCCAACTTTTCACTCTCCTCTTTCAATTTCATCAAGTGGCTCTTTAGTTTTTCTTCACTTTCTGCCATAGGGTGGTGTCATCTGTATATCTGAGGTTATTGATATTTCTTCCAGCAACCTTGATTCCAGCTTCTCCTTCATCCAGCCCAGCATTTACCATGATATACACTGCATATAAGTTAAATAAGCAGGGTGACAATATACAGCCTTGACATACTCCTTTCCCTATTTGGAACAAGTCTGTTGTTCGATGTCCAATTCTAACTGTTGATTCTTGACCTGCATACAGATTTCTCAGGAGGCAGGTAAGGTGTCCTGGTACTCCCATCTCTTCAAGAATTTTCCACACTTTGTTGTGATCCACACAGTCAAGGGCTTTGGCATAGTCAATAAAGCAGGAGTAGATGCTTTTCTAGAACTCTCTTGCTTTTTTGATAATCCAACGAATGTTGGCAATTTGATCCCTGGTTCCTCTGCCTTTTCTAAAACCAGCTTGAACATCTGGAAGTTCATGGTTCATGTGCTGTTGAAACCTGTCTTGGAGAATTTTGAGCATTACTTTACTAGCATGTGAGATGAGTGCAACTGTGCAATAGTTTGAGCATTCTTTGGCATTGCCTTTCTTTGGGACTGGAATGAAAACTGACCTTTTCCAGTCCTGTGGCCACTGCTGAGTTTTCCAAATTTGCTGACATATTGAGTACAGCACTTTTACAGTATCACCTTTCAGGATCTGAAATAGCTCAACTGGAATTCCATCACCTCCACTAGCTTTGTTCTTAGTGATGCTTCCTAAGGCCTATTGGACTTTGCATTCCAGGATGTCTGGCTCTAGGTGACTGATCATACCATGATTATCCTTCTCTACACAAAATTTTAAAAGACTTCTTTTAATTCTGTGTTGACAACACCTGGTTCTGCCTTGAGCTGCTGCTGCTGCTGCTACTAAGTTGCTTCAGTCATGTCCGACTCTGTGCGACCCCATAGACTGCAGCCCACCAGGCTCGTCTGTCCCTTGGATTCTCCAGGCAAGAACACTGGAGTGGGTTGCCATTTCCTTCTCCAATGCATGAAAGGAAAAGTGAAAGTGAAGTCGCTCAGTTGTGTCCAACTCTTAGCAACCCCATGGACTGCAGCCCACCAGTATCCACTGTCCATGGGATTTTCCAGGTGAGAGTACTGGAGTGGGTTGCCATTGCCTTCTCACTTTGAGCTAACCAATGTGTGTATCTTATGGAAATGTTTTTCTTAAGCTATGTTAATGAAACTATGTATTTGCTTTGGAATTTGCCTATCTTCAAAATGGTTCTACCTAAGACTATCTTTTCTTCTTTTCTCACACCTTGGGCTGATAAAGGCTCAACAAACCAATTTTTATCACCAGTGATGACACATCGCATGTCATTCTACCTCAAAAATGCATATTGTGGGAGAGGGGCCTGGTGTAACTCCTTCAGCCTTGAGATGTGCATCTTATCTGATTAATAGCTTGCTAACAGACATAAATCACCTTGCTAAAAACTAGCAAGGGGGCATTCTTTCTGCCCCCTTCTGATGTCTATGTCAGAAGCTTTCTATATCTCTCTAATAATTTAATGAAATTCTGTTACACAAAAAGCTCCAGTGGTCAAGCCTGGTCTCTGGTCCCAGATCAAAATATTCTCCTCTGGAGGTCATGAATCCTGGAGTAGCAAGCACATGGCTTGCAGCAGCAACTTTTCATTACTCTCCTTTGCTTGCTTTTTTTCTATTTTTTATCATTGTAGAGCAAGTCTTAAGGGTCAGCAAACACCACCTGATTCTATAAATAAAGCATTATTGGGGCACAACCACACTCATCTATTTACAAGCAGTCTGTGGCTGCTTTTGAAACTGCAACTTCAGAAGTGAATGGTTGCAACACATCATCTGACTCACTGGCCCAAAATACTTACTATCTGGTGCTTTACACAAAAAGCTTCTCAACCCTTGCTCTAGAGCAGCAGTCCTCAAGCCCTGAGCCATATACTAGCACAGTACAGCTTGTTAGGAACCAAGCCTCATAGCAGGAGGTAAACAGCAGGTGAGCAAAGCTTCATCTGCATTATAGCTTCTCCCCATCCCCATGGCTACCATCACCACCTGAACTCCACTTCTTGACAGATCAGCTATGGAATTAAGATTCTCACAGGAGCTCAAATCCTACTGAGAACTGTGCATGTAAGGGATCTAGGTTGTGAGCTCCTGACGAGAATCTAATGCCTGATGATCTGAGGTGGAGCTGAGGTGGTAATGCTAGCATGAGGAGTAGCTGTAAACACAAATTATTAGCAGAGGTTTGGCTGCACAGAGACCATAATAAATGCTTGGAAACTCATATCAAAAACCCATCAGTGAATGCCCAATGATAATTAAACTGGTGGCAGGCAATACAATGGCAAGTGAGTTGATGAACTTCAATAGTACAGCTGCATCTGGCAGGCTTTAAGTCAGAATCCAACACTTATTTTAGTCTATCCCTGGCCTTCCCATTATTTTATTTACCACTTCCATCCATGCCTCTTTCCCTCACTGGATACTTGCATTAGTCACAGTTTTTGAATGCTCACAAGCTAACCCAAGCCAAAATGGGTAAAAACTAAAGGTAACTGGAGAGCATCTTTGAAAAGGGGTATCTCAATGATGAGATAACAGAAGACTGACAACAAAAAGAATGTATTTAAAATAATATATTAAGAATCCTACTTAAATTATGGGTTTATTGCAACAGGTGATTCACATTCTCTAAGCCTGCTGTGTGTAATATGTGATGACTGGCTATCCAGCTAAGCATGAAACCTTCAAAACTGCTTTGCCAGACCAAGCACTCTGCATTAAACAATAAGCCTTTGGTGTTTTTTGTTTGTTTGTTTGTTTTAATGTGAACATGAAGAACAGAAGCAATTACTGAAGGCTACCACTTCATCAAATGTGTCTGCACTGAGGGCAACATATTCATTGGCTAACTGCATTGCTAAAGCTAAGAAGACCTTTACTATTGATGAACAGTTGATCCTGCCTGCTGCTGAAGACATCTGTTGTGAACTTTTAGGAAAGGCTGCGGTTTGAAAATTGGCACACAATTCTATTTAATCTAGCACCATAACTAAACTAATTAATGAGAAAGCAGAAGATACTGAGTTACAGTTGTTAGAATTACTGAGTCGTCATGTTATACAAACCAGACTGACGAATTTACTGATGTTGACAACAAGGCAATAATGCTTATTCTTGTGCCATAAATGTTCAGGATGGTGTGCATGAGAATATGTTATGTGCACTTTTGTTGCCAACCAATACCACAGCGGCAGAACTAAAGTGTTTGAATGATTACATATGAGGAAAACTGGATGGGTTATTTGTGGACAGTATATGCATAGAGTAGCTGCCATGACTGGATGGATTTCTGGTTTTACTACTCGGGTCAAAGAGGTTGCTTCTGAATGTGAATCTATACACTGTGTCATCCATAAAGAAATCTTGGCTAACAGAAAAATGTCACCTAAACTTAACAGCATTTTCAGGATGTGATTAAAATCATCAACAACATAAAACTACATATCCTTAACTAGTCTATTAGCACAGCTCTCTGAGGAGATGGACACAGTACACACATTTTCTGTGAGATGTGAGATACAAAGAAGTGAGATTATTGGTCAGAGTTTTGGAGTTATGAGAGCTGCTCCAGAGATTTCTTTTAGAAAAAAAGTCACCACTGGCAGCATACTTCAGTGACACAGAATGGACTGCACAATCTGATAACTTATGTGACATATTCAACCTGTTCAACGAGCTCAATCTATCACTTCAGGGCAGAAAAACAATTGTGTTCAAGTCAGCAGAAAAAGTGGCTGCATTCAAATCCAAACTGGAAGTACAGAAGTGATAGATGAACACTGGGATTTTTGACATGTTTCAAACATTAGCAGAGATTTTGAAAGAGACTGGGCTAGCAGCCTCTTTCTTCCTTCAGGTTCATGATCAACTAACTAAGCTTTCAAAAGAGTTTGACCATTCAGTTCAGTTCAGTTGCTCAGTCGTGTCTGACTCTTTGTGACCCCATGGATGCAGCACACCAGGCCTTCTTGTCCATCACCAACTCCCAGGGTTACTCAAACTCATGTCCATTGAGTTAGTGATGCCATCCAACCATCTCATCTGCTGTCATTCCCTTCTCCTCCCACCTTCAATCTTTCCCAGCATCAGGGTCTTTTCAAATTAGTCAGTTCTTCATATCAGGTGGCCAAAGTATTGGAGTTTCAGCTTCAGCATATCAGTCCTTCCAATGAATATTCAGGACTGATTTCCTTTAGAATGGACTAGTTGGATCTCCTTGCAGTCTAGAGTCTTCTCCAAAACCAGAGTTCAAAAGCATCAATTCTTCGGCACTCAGCTTTCTTTACAGTCCAACTCTCACATTGAGCATTACATTCCAATAACAAAAGTCCCCTGAACTAGAAGTAATGGATCTGCAATCCACTTGTGAATAAGTCAGGTGAATCAACTTTGCCCATGATATAGGAAAATCAACTGCTTGAGGTAGCAAATGATGGTGGACTTAAAAGTGTGCTTGATCAGTTCAGTTCAGTCGCTCAGTCATATCCGACTCTTTGTGACCCCATGAATAGCAGCACGCCAGGCCTCTCTGTTCATTACCATCTCTTGGAGTTCACTCAGACTCACATCCATCGAGTCTGTGATGCCATCCAGCCATCTCATCCTTGGTCGTCCCCTTCTCCTCCTGCCCCCAATCCCTCCCAGCATCAGAGTCTTTTCCAATGTGTCAACTCTTCACATGAGGTGGCCAAAGGACTGGAGTTTCAGCTTTAGCATCATTCCTTGCAAAGAAATCCCAGGGCTGATCTCCTTCAGAAGGGACAGGTTAGATCTTCTTGCAGTCCAAGGGACTCTCAAGAGTTTTCTCCAACACTACAGTTCAAAAGCATCAATTCTTCGGCGCTCAGCCTTCTTCACACTCTGACTCTTACATCCATACATGATCACAGGAAAAACCATAGCCTTGACTAGATGGGCCTTTGTCGGCAAAGTAATG
Source organism: Raphicerus campestris (assembly GCA_006410735.1). Taxonomy (NCBI): domain Eukaryota; kingdom Metazoa; phylum Chordata; class Mammalia; order Artiodactyla; family Bovidae; genus Raphicerus; species Raphicerus campestris. Next base: position 26,522 of record SJYW01009540.1, on the reverse strand, counting down.
TCTCTGCTTTTGAATATACTATCTAGGTTGGTCATAACTTTTCTTCCAAGGGGTAAGCATCTTCTAATTTCATGGCTGCAGTCACCATCTGCAGTGATTTTGGAG
>SJYW01009540.1:0-23135 GCA_006410735.1 Raphicerus campestris | reverse complement strand
TTCTTCCAGCCCAGCATTTCTCATGATGTACTCTGCATGTAAGTTAAACAAGTAAGGTGACAGTATACAGCCTTGACGTACTCCTCTTCCTATTTGGAACTAGTCTGTTGTTCCATGTCCAGTTCTAACTGTTGCTTCCTGACCTGCATACAGATTTCTCAAGAGGCAGGTTAGGTGGTCTGGTATTCCCATCTCTGTCAGGATTTTCCACAGTTTATTGTGATCCACACAGTCAAAGGCTTTGGCATGGTCAATAAAGCAGAAATAGATGTTTTTCTGGAACTCTCTTGCTTTTTCCATGATCCAGCAGATGTTGGTAATTAGATCTCTGGTTCCTCTGCCTTTTCTAAAATCAGCTTGAACATCAGGGAGTTCACGGTTCACGTATTGCTGAAGCCTGGCTTGTATAATTTTGAGTATTACTTTACTAGCATGTGAGATGAGTGCAATTGTGCGGTAGTTTGAACATTCTTTGGCATTGCCTTTCTTTGGGATTGGAATGAAAACTGACCATTTCCAGTCCTGTGGCCACTGCTGAGATAGCCCAATCAAATAATGGGCAGAAGATCTAAGCAGACATTTCTCAAAAACAAACAAACAAACAAAAAACCAGATGTGCCAGGGTCCAGCCCCAGTGGATCCAGAGAATTTGAAGCAGGGATGGTGTTGGCAAGGAAAGACTTGTTTATTTATTAATATAAGATTAGATCAGGAAGAAATAGTATAGTAGGAAATTTAGGCAGAGAAAAGAGGCTGAATAACTTGGTTACGTGGAAAGCCAAAAAAGGAACCTGCACCATCTACACTGGGCCACTGGTGCCCATTTGAATATCGAGAGTGCCGCACCTTGGGCTCTCTTTTTTATGGATCTTAGAAGCCGGTACAAGTAAGTAGACATGGTGAGCCTCGATGTTCCAAGGGAATTCAGCTGAAAAAGGGGAGAAAAGAATGACATGGGGAAGCCCAGCATCGGTGCAAGACTCCAAAAACTATTTTTCAAAATCAGCTTATATACCCCAAGTTGTACATAATGGAATATGCAGAGTTATGCTAGGGCAGCAGTCCTGACCCTCATTGAGACAAGGTTTTCTTTTTGCATACCCTCCTGTATACAAAAGGTCTCAGGTGTTTTACAGTATCTTCTGGCCAAGAGGCTTGTTAACATTTTTATGGCTCTCTTCCTGGATAATCATCTATCAACCAGAAAACTCCTTTTCCCTAGAAGTGTTTTTCCTTTACTCTGTATCACCCACAAAGTACTAAATAAAGTTACATCCCTGTAGAACAAAGGTACAGTGGGTTATAACAAAGAAAGCACTCAACTCAAAGATCTAATGTTGCTAATACCAGGTCCACTACTTGTTTTTCTATATACCAACTATATCTAAAAATAAAGGATATAAAAATTTGGCAGCAAGTATTGGCTCAACAAATGAAAACTGTAATCAGTCCTGTTCTAATGATTTTGACTCCTCGGAAGCTCCTACATTCCTAGGATGTTTTAAGCTTCCTGTACCTCCTGCGATCAGTCGGGAGGCCTCAAACAATCACATACACAGCTGTACGAGTCCTGCAGGCAGGCTAGAAAGCCATCAGAGGGGTTTTTGGATTGAAACACTCTTTCAAATGCAGAAGACTAAAGCCTTGAGATGACTTTTTCCAGAGTATGTCAGGAGAGTGGAAAAGTAGAATACAATAAGGCAGGCATATTCTTATTTTGGGGAGTACATGCTCAGTAAATTCCAGGGGGAAAACCTGAGATCTAACTCAACCTTGTACATCAGATCTCTGCCACATGACCTTGTCATGGGTGGGATTCCTCATGCTGGCTCCTGGCACAGATGGCTAATAAATACATGGAAAGATGCTCAACATTGCTCATTACTAGAGAAATGCAAATCAAAACTACAGTGAGGTACCACCTCACATCAGTCAGAGTGGCCATCATCAAAAAATCCACAAACAATAAATGCTGCAGAACTTGTGGAGAAAAGGGAGCCCTCTTGTAATGTTGGTGGGAATGTAAATTGATACAGCCACTATGGAGGTTCCTTGAAACACTAAAAATAGAACTATAATATGACCCAACAATCCCACAACTGGGCATATATCCTATGATAACCATAATTGAAAGAGATGCATGTACCCCAGTGTTTGTTGCAGCACTATTTACAATGCCCTGGACATGGAAGCTACCTAGATGTCCATCAACAGATAAACGGATAAAGAAGTTGTGGTACATATACACAGTGGAATATTACTCAGCCATAAAAAGAACATATTTGAGTCAGTCCTAATGAGGTGGATGAATCTAGAGCCTGTTATACAGGATGAAGTAAGTCAGAAAGAGAAAAACAAATATTGGATATTAATGCATTTATATGGAGCCTAGAAAGATGGTATTGATGAATGTATTTGCAGGGCAGCAATGGAGATGCAGACATAGAGAACAGTAGTATGGACACAGTGGAGGAAGGAGAGGGTAGCACGAATTGAGAGAGTAACATGGAAATATACATTGCCATATGTAAAATAAATAGCCAGTGGAAATTTGTTGTATGATTCAGGGAGCGCAAATCTGGTGCTCTGTGACAACCTAGAGGGTGAGATGGAGTGAAAAATGGTGTGGAGGTTCAAGAGGGAGGGGACATATGTATACCTATGTCATATATCATGTTGATATATGACAGAGAACAACACAATATTGTAAAGCAATTATCCCCCAATCAAAAATAAATAAATTTAGAAGAACAAGATGACAGAGGAGTAGGTAGACATGGAGTACATCTCTCTTCATGGATACATCAGGAATATACCTTCAGACAAAGAAGATCTTGCAAAACACCAACTGAGAGTGTGCAGCAGTACCTGACTACTGGAAAATAATATACAGAACCAAGCAAAACTCAGTAGTGTGGAGAGAAAGAGGAGAATAAGAAGGATTAGACCTGCACCTGGGGGGTGTGGGAGAACTGAAGCAGGGGTGTGATCTCCACATCAGGGCAATTGTTTAGGACAAATGAGAAGCATTTGAGGCTGTTAGAGAGGGAAGCAGCTGATCTGTGACAGTGTGAATAGAATGAGAATCACACAGACCATCCTTGGGTAGCTGTACATACCCTGGACAGGGACACAAGTCCTCTAGAAAGTGCAGCAGCTTGGAACAATCCCAGGGTGAGCTCTTCTGTTAATTATGGGGAGATGGCCCAAGAGAACATGAGGGAGGAGACTGTGGTGAGAAATGCCTATGGAGGAAAACCAGGCAGCCAAGGAGGAAAGACAATGTTGCTGAGTCACACACAGAGGGTGGAGTCATCACTGTAGCCTCTCCCCACATGCCATCACTGGCAGCTGAAAAAGAGAGAAAGACCCTAGAAAGGCTGGTCTCTATTGTTTGGAGCAGTAGAGAAGGACCCTCCTAGGGTGGCCATTTGAGTACCTGACATGCCGAGCAATAGAGCAGGTCCCCAGTCAGGAGAGCTCTTTGAGCGCCTGAATGCGCCAAGCCACAGAGAGGCACCAGCCAAAGAGCCCTTCTGATTTCCAGTTGCCAGAGGTTAGAAAATACTAGAATAGGGGCATAGCTCCTGTGGCTGAGGCAGTCAGTATCCCTGCATACTTGGTTTCTCCAGGGTCCCCGTGATCCAAGCAGCTGCATCACCTCCATGCTCAGTTCTCATTGAGGCAGAGCTGCCAGGGGCTAGAAAAATCCCTAATATCACCATATCTCCTGTGACAGTACCTGCTGTTACCCCAGTGTACCTGGCATTTCCAGGGTCCCCATGATCCAAGAAACCATGCCACCTCCACACTTGATCCCCACTGGGACAGAGCTACCAGAGGCTAGAGCACGTTGTTTCATGCTTCCCTAGACAACAGCGCCCCTAAGTACCTGGTGCTGCTAGGGTCTCTGCGATCCAAGCAGTTGCACCACCCTTATACCTAGTCCTCACTGGGGCAGACCCAAGTCCTCCAGAGCAGCCTCATGACCAAACGTATGTGGACGACTCACATGCAGAAGTGGAGATAAAAAACACAACTGAAACTCAGGGGCCATGTGGCTAAAGAAGAGGACCCAAAACCTTCCCACCAGCTGTACAAACTATAGATTAAATTAATATGACCAACTAGGCAGACTCTGTGCTTATGGAATATATAAAAGGTCAATGAGAATTCTCATAAAAGGAAGTGCACTAGCTCTGGCAGCTGTAGACGTTGGAGGAAAGAAAATGCAGGAGTAGGACCAGATTAGAGTCTGAGCTGCACCCACAGCAGGTCCAGAGATCAGCTCAGTATTGGAGGGCAGCCTACAGAGGTGAAATAGACTGTGAACCACAGCAAGGGAAAGGAAACTGACAGCTGAGAACCAAGAAAAATCTTTATAATTACTCTCTTTTGAGTTGTTCTGTAGTTGCTTATTGATTTTTTACTTCTTTTTTCCCCTCTGTTGCTGTAGTTGTTGATTTATTAGAACTATTAAATCTATATAGGTTTTGAGAATTTTTTTATATCACAATTTTAATTTTTAATTTCCTTGTGCTTCCCTGGTAGCTCAGCCGGTAAAGAATCCACCTGCCATGCAGAAGATCCTGGTTCAATTTCTGGGTTGGGAAGATCTGCTGGAGAAAGGATAGGTTACCCATTCCAGTATTCTTGGGTTTTCCTGGTGGCTCAGCTGGTAAAGAATCTGCCTGCAATGTGGGAGACCTGGGTTTGATCCTTGGGTTGGGAAGAGCCCCTGGAGAAGGGAATGGCTACCCACTCCAGCATCCTGGCCTGGAGAATCCCATGGACTGTATAGACAAAGGGGTCGCAAAGAGTCAGACACGACTTTCACTTTCACTTTTCTTTAATTTCCTTTATATACTCTGCCTCTACATTGGTCTTATGTGGTTCTGTGGGGGGTTTGCTTATTTTTTATTTTTAAAATTCATTATTTTCTTAATATTTATTCTTTTTTGTTTGCTTTTCTTATAGTTATTTTTAATATACATAAATCTTTTTATCTATTTCTATTTAACTTTGCTTTTCTGTTCTTTCTTTTCTTCCTTCTCTTTTTCTCACCATGTTTATTAGTTGGATTCATTTTTGTTGCTTTATTCCCCAGTTGGCACTGTGCTTTGGCTTTGTTTTCCAGTTTGCACTTTAGTTAGTTTATTTTGTTGTTGTTTTTGAACTGATTGATATCATTTTTGGTGGTCTATCTCTTGTACTTTCTTTTTTGGAGTCTTTTGGCTTTGTTTTTGTATGTATATATTTGTGTATATTTCATTATTTTTGTTATTATTTGCCTGATTTTGTTTTGTCTGGGGCTTGTCTTTTGTTTCTTGTTTTGTTTTTTGGTGTTGTGTGTTTGTTTTAATCCCCTTTAATGCATAACAAACCACCTGTGGAATCTCAGTTCCCCAGCCATAGATCAGCCCCTGAGACTTTGGAGTGGGAGTGCTGACTTCAAGACCCAAGGCTTCCAGAAAACATCTAACCCAGAGAGTATTAATTACTGAGAACTCTCACAGAGGCCTCCACCTGTATACAAGACTTGGCATCACCCAGCTGTTGGCAGTCCTCAGTGTAGGGCACCTCACCCAAACAACAAACAAAACAGAAGCACAAATCAAAGCAACAGAAGCAGGATTACCACCTCACACAGCTCTGCCCACCAGAGGGAGAAAAAGAGTGCCACCTCTTCCCACCAGGATGCAAGCACAAGTCACATCCAACACAACGCCTACACAAACCACTGGACCAACCTCACCCACCAAAGGCAGAAACCAAAGGGAAGAAGACTGACCTTGAAGGCTGGGAAAAGGATACCTCAAACACAATAAGTTAAAAAGAAAAAAAGGAAAAGGCAGAGAAATATCGTGCAAGTGAAGGAAAAAGCCAAAAGCACATAAAACCAAATAAACAAAAAGGAAACAGGCAAACAACCTGAAAAAGATTCAGAGTAATGATAGCAAAGATGATCCAAAACCTTGGAAATAGAATGGATAAAATGCAAGAATCAATTAACACATTTAACGAGGACCTAGAAGAAATAAAGAATAAACAGAGACAACACAATTACTGAAATCAAAATTACTTTAGAAGGAATCAATAGCAGAATATCTGAGACAAAAGAACTGATAAGTGAGCTGGAAGACAGAATGGGGCAAATTAACTGTCAAAGAGCAGAATAAAGGAAAAGGAATGAAAAGAACTGAGGATAGTCTCAGAGACCTCTGGAAAAAAATTGAATGCACCAATATTTGAATTATAGAGGTTCCAGAAGAAGAGGAGAAAAAGAAACAGTGTGAAAAATGTTTTGAAGAGATTGCAGTCAAAGAGTTCCCCAACATAGGAAATTCTGGTATAGGATAAAGCCAAGGAGGATCATGCCGAGATATATACTAATCAACTAACAAAGATTAAATACAAAGACTATTAAAAGCAGCAAAGGAAAAGTAGCAAGTAACACAAAGGAAATCCCATTGATTAATAGCTGATCTTTCAGCAGAAATTCCACAATCCGAAAGGGAATGGCAGGATATATTTACAGTACTGAAAGGGGAAAATTTACAACCAGAGTACGCTACCTAGCAAAACTGAAGGAGAAACAATAAGCTTTACAGAGAAGCAAAATTTAAGAGCATTTAGTACCACCAAAGCAGCTTTACAACACATGTTAAAGGTACTTAAATAGATAAAGAACACAAGAGAAGGAAAAGACCTCCAAAAACAAACTACAAACTATTTTAAAAATTGCAATAGGAATATATATATAACAATTACTTTTTTAAAAAATACTTTATTCTACTTTACAATACTGTATTGGTTTTGCCATACATTGACATGAATCAGCCACAGGTGTACACAATCTCCCAATGCCGAAGCCCCCTCCCACCTCCCACCCCACACCATCTCCCCGGATCATCCCGTACACCAGCCTCAAGCATCTTGTATCCTGCATTGAACATAGACTGGCGCTTCGTTTCCCATATGATAGTACACAAGTTTCAGTGCCATTCTCCCAAATCATCCCACCCTCTCCCTCTCCCTCAGAGGCCAAAAGTCTGTTCTATACCACTGTGTCTCTTTTGTTGTCTCACATACAGGGTCATCGTTACTATCTTTCTAAATTCCATATATATGTGTCAGTATACTGTATTGGTGTTTTTCTTTCTGGCTTACTTCACTCTGTATAATACGATTACTTTTAAAGGAAATGGATTAAATTCTCTACCCAAAAGACACAGAATAGCTGAATGGATATAAAACAAGATCCATATATATTCAGTTTACAAGAGATCCAATTTGGACCTAGAGATACACACTGAAAGTGGTGGGATAGAAAAAGAAATTCCACACAAATGGAAATGAAAAGAAAGCCAGAGTAGCAATTTTCATATCAAACAAAATAGACTTTACAATAAAGAATATTACAAGAGATAAGAAGGATACTACATAATGATCAAGGGATCAATCCCAGAGGAAGACATAACAATTGCAAATATTTATGTACTGAACATAGAAGCACCTCACTACATTAGACAGACACTAACAGACATAAATGAGAAATTGACAGTAACACAATAATAGTAGGGTAACTTAAAACCCACATATACCAATGGATAGTGTATCATCAAAACAGAAAATTAATAAGGAAACACAACCCTTCAATGATATATTAGACCAGATGGAACTAATTGATATCTTTAGAACATCCCATCCAAATGCAGAATAATACAGTTTCTTCTCAAGCGCACATGGAATATTTTCCAGGATAGATCACACCTTGGTTCACAAATCTAACCTCAGTAATTTTAAGAAAACTGAAAATGTGATCAAGCATCTTTTTTGACCATAATGCTATCAGACTAGATATCAGTTACAGGGGGAAAAATATGTTAAACACACACACACACACACACACACACACACACACGGAGAATAACAATACATTTCTAAATAATGAACAGGTTACTGAAGAAATCAAAAGAAAAAATTTTCTCAGAAACAAATGACAATGAAAACACAGCAACTCAAAATCTATGAGATGCAACAAAAGCATTTCTAAGGGAAGTTTATAGCAATACAATCCTATGTTAAGACACAAGAAAAATATCAAATAGGCAACCTAAATTTACACCTAAAACAACTGAAAAAAGAAAAACAAGAAAACCCTAAAGTTAGTAGGCAAGAAATCATAAAAATCAGAGCAGAAATAAACGAAAAAGAAATGAAGGAAACAGTAGTAAAAACTTAAAGCTAAAAGCTGGTTCTCTGAGAAGATAGACAAAATTGACAAATCATTAGCTAGATTCACCAAGAAAAAATTGAGAAAAATCAAATCAACAAAATTAGAAATTGAAAAAGTAGAGGACACGAGAGAAAAGCAATATACCTGGCAATAAATTGGGTAACCTAAAAGAAATGGACTGATTTCTTTAAAAGTTCGACGTTCCAAGGCTGAACCAGGGTGAAATAGAAATTATGAACAAGCCAGATACAAGCACTGAAATCATTGACAGAAACTGTGATCAAAACGCTTCCAACAACAAAACCCCAAACTCTTTCAAAAAATTGTAGAGCAAGGAACACTTCCAAACTCATTCTACGAGGCCATGATCATGCTGATACCAAAACCAGACAAAGACAGCACACAGGAGAAGAAAATACAGGCCAATATCACTGATGAACATAGGTGTGAAATCCTCGACAAACTCCTAGCAAACAGAATTCAACAGTACATTAAAAAGATCACACAGTGTTATCAGTTCAGTTCAGTTCAGCTCAGTCACTCAGTGGTGTCCAGCTCTTTGTGAACCCATGGACGGCAGCATGCCAGGCCTCCCTGTTCATCACCAACTCCCAGAGTTTACTCAAATTCATGTCCATTGACTTGGTGATGCCATCCAACCATCCCATTCTCTGTCATCCCCTTCTCCTCCCACTTTCAATCTTTCCTAGCATCAGGGTCCTTTCCAATGAGTCAGCTCTTTGCATCAGGTGGCTGGAGTTTCAGCTTCAACATCAGTCCTTCCAATGAACACTTAGGACTGATCTCCTTTAGGATGGACTTGTTGGATCTCCTTGCAGTCCAAGGGACTCTCAAGAGTCTTCTCCAACACCACAGTTCAAAAGCATTAATTCTTCGGCTCTCAGCTTTCTTTATAGTCCAACTCTCACATCCATACATGACTACTGGAAAAACCATAGCCTTGAGTAGATGGACCTTTGTTGGCAAAGTAATGTCTTTTTAATATGCTGCCTAGGTCGGTCATAACTTTTCTTCCAAGGGTTTATCATAGGGAGGTAAGGATTCTTCAATATACTAAAATCAATTAATGTGCTACACCATATTAAGAATTCAAAGCTAAAAGCATATGATAATTTCAATAGATAGTGGGAAAGCCTTTGATAAAATTCAGCACTCATTAATAATAATAACTCTTCAAAAATTGGTCATAGAGGGAACCTACCTCAGTATAAGCAAGGCCACATATAAAAAAGTCACAGTGAATGTTATTCTCAATGGTCAAAAACTGAAAGCATTCCCCCTAAGATCAGGAACAAGACAAGGGTGCCAACTCTCATAACTATTGCCCTACATAGTTCTGGAAGTCCTAGCTATGGCAATCAGAGAAGAAAAAGAAATAAAATGAATCCAGATTGGAAAAAAGTAAAACTCTCACTGTTTGCATATGATGTGACACTATATAGAAAACTCTAAAGATACTATCAGAAAATTGCTAGAGATGATCCGTGAATTTAGCAGTCACAGGATACAAAATCAACACACAGAAATCACTTGCATTCTTATACACTAACAGTGAAAAATCAGAAAGACAAAGTAAGGAATCAACCTATTTACCATAGCAACAAAAAGAAAAAGATAACTACGACTAAACCTACCTAAGAATTCTTTGTATTGCTACGAACAAGCTAGTGGAGGTGATGGAATTCCATCTGAGCTATTTCAAATCCTAAAATATGCTGCTATTAAAGCACTGCTGTCAATATGCCAGCAAATTTGGAAAACTAAGTAGTGACCACAGGACTAGAAAACATCAGTTTTCACTCCGATCTCAAAGAAAGGCAATGCCAAAGAATGTTCAAATATTCACACAACTACAATTATTTCACATGCTGGCAAGGTAATGGTCAAAATCCTCCAAACTAGGTTTCAGCAGTACATGAAATGAGAACTACCAGATGTACAATCTGGATTTAGAAAATGCAGAGGAACCAGAGATCAAATTGTCATCATTTGCTGAAACAAAGAAAAAGCAAAGGAACTCCAAAACATCTAATTTTGCTTCATTGACTATGCTAAAGCTGTTGACTTCGTGGATCACAACAAACTGTGGAATATTCTTGAAGAGATGGGAAAACCAGACCACCTTACCTGCCTCCTGAGAAACCTGCGTACAGGTCAAGAAGCAACAGTTAGAACCGGACATGGAACAATGGACTGGCTCAAAATTGGGAAAGGCGTATGTCAAGNGACATGAATCAGCCACAGGTGTACACGATCTCCCCATGCCAAAGCCCCCTCCCACCTCCCTCCCCGGATCATCCCATACACCAGCCCCAAGCATCTTGTATCCTGCATTGAACATAGACTGGCGCTTCGTTTCCCATATGATAGTACACAAGTTTCAGTGCCATTCTCCCAAATCATCCCACCCTCTCCCTCTCCCTCAGAGGCCAAAAGTCTGTTCTATACCTCTGTGTCTCTTTTGTTGTCTCACATACAGGGTCATCATTACTATCTTTCTAAATTCCATATATATGTGTCAGTATACTGTATTGGTGTTTTTCTTTCTGGCTTACTTCACTCTGTATAATACGATTACTTTTAAAGGAAATGGATTAAATTCTCTACCCAAAAGACACAGAATAGCTGAATGGATATAAAACAAGATCCATATATATTCAGTTTACAAGAGATCCAATTTGGACCTAGAGATACACACTGAAAGTGGTGGGATAGAAAAAGAAATTCCACACAAATGGAAATGAAAAGAAAGCCAGAGTAGCAATTTTCATATCAAACAAAATAGACTTTACAATAAAGAATATTACAAGAGATAAGAAGGATACTACATAATGATCAAGGGATCAATCCCAGAGGAAGACATAACAATTGCAAATATTTATGTACTGAACATAGAAGCACCTCACTACATTAGACAGACACTAACAGACATAAATGAGAAATTGACAGTAACACAATAATAGTAGGGTAACTTAAAACCCATATATACCAATGGATAGTGTATCATCAAAACAGAAAATTAATAAGGAAACACAACCCTTCAATGATATATTAGACCAGATGGAACTAATTGATATCTTTAGAACATCCCATCCAAATGCAGAATAATACAGTTTCTTCTCAAGTGCACATGGAATATTTTCCAGGATAGATCACACCTTGGTTCACAAATCTAACCTCAGTAATTTTAAGAAAACTGAAAATGTGATCAAGCATCTTTTTTGACCATAATGCTATCAGACTAGATATCAGTTACAGGGGGAAAAATATGTTAAACACACACACACACACACACACACACACACACACGGAGAATAACAATACATTTCTAAATAATGAACAGGTTACTGAAGAAATCAAAAGAAAAAATTTTCTCAGAAACAAATGACAATGAAAACACAGCAACTCAAAATCTATGAGATGCAACAAAAGCATTTCTAAGGGAAGTTTATAGCAATACAATCCTATGTTAAGACACAAGAAAAATATCAAATAGGCAACCTAAATTTACACCTAAAACAACTGAAAAAAGAAAAACAAGAAAACCCTAAAGTTAGTAGGCAAGAAATCATAAAAATCAGAGCAGAAATAAACGAAAAAGAAATGAAGGAAACAGTAGTAAAAACTTAAAGCTAAAAGCTGGTTCTCTGAGAAGATAGACAAAATTGACAAATCATTAGCTAGATTCACCAAGAAAAAATTGAGAAAAATCAAATCAACAAAATTAGAAATTGAAAAAGTAGAGGACACGAGAGAAAAGCAATATACCTGGCAATAAATTGGGTAACCTAAAAGAAATGGACTGATTTCTTTAAAAGTTCGACGTTCCAAGGCTGAACCAGGGTGAAATAGAAATTATGAACAAGCCAGATACAAGCACTGAAATCATTGACAGAAACTGTGATCAAAACGCTTCCAACAACAAAACCCCAAACTCTTTCAAAAAATTGTAGAGCAAGGAACACTTCCAAACTCATTCTACGAGGCCATGATCACGCTGATACCAAAACCAGACAAAGACAGCACACAGGAGAAGAAAATACAGGCCAATATCACTGATGAACATAGGTGTGAAATCCTCGACAAACTCCTAGCAAACAGAATTCAACAGTACATTAAAAAGATCACACAGTGTTATCAGTTCAGTTCAGTTCAGCTCAGTCACTCAGTGGTGTCCAGCTCTTTGTGAACCCATGGACGGCAGCATGCCAGGCCTCCCTGTTCATCACCAACTCCCAGAGTTTACTCAAATTCATGTCCATTGACTTGGTGATGCCATCCAACCATCCCATTCTCTGTCATCCCCTTCTCCTCCCACTTTCAATCTTTCCTAGCATCAGGGTCCTTTCCAATGAGTCAGCTCTTTGCATCAGGTGGCTGGAGTTTCAGCTTCAACATCAGTCCTTCCAATGAACACTTAGGACTGATCTCCTTTAGGATGGACTTGTTGGATCTCCTTGCAGTCCAAGGGACTCTCAAGAGTCTTCTCCAACACCACAGTTCAAAAGCATTAATTCTTCGGCTCTCAGCTTTCTTTATAGTCCAACTCTCACATCCATACATGACTACTGGAAAAACCATAGCCTTGAGTAGATGGACCTTTGTTGGCAAAGTAATGTCTTTTTAATATGCTGCCTAGGTCGGTCATAACTTTTCTTCCAAGGGTTTATCATAGGGAGGTAAGGATTCTTCAATATACTAAAATCAATTAATGTGCTACACCATATTAAGAATTCAAAGCTAAAAGCATATGATAATTTCAATAGATAGTGGGAAAGCCTTTGATAAAATTCAGCACTCATTAATAATAATAACTCTTCAAAAATTGGTCATAGAGGGAACCTACCTCAGTATAAGCAAGGCCACATATAAAAAAGTCACAGTGAATGTTATTCTCAATGGTCAAAAACTGAAAGCATTCCCCCTAAGATCAGGAACAAGACAAGGGTGCCAACTCTCATAACTATTGCCCTACATAGTTCTGGAAGTCCTAGCTATGGCAATCAGAGAAGAAAAAGAAATAAAATGAATCCAGATTGGAAAAAAGTAAAACTCTCACTGTTTGCATATGATGTGACACTATATAGAAAACTCTAAAGATACTATCAGAAAATTGCTAGAGATGATCCGTGAATTTAGCAGTCACAGGATACAAAATCAACACACAGAAATCACTTGCATTCTTATACACTAACAGTGAAAAATCAGAAAGACAAAGTAAGGAATCAACCTATTTACCATAGCAACAAAAAGAAAAAGATAACTACGACTAAACCTACCTAAGAATTCTTTGTATTGCTACGAACAAGCTAGTGGAGGTGATGGAATTCCATCTGAGCTATTTCAAATCCTAAAATATGCTGCTATTAAAGCACTGCTGTCAATATGCCAGCAAATTTGGAAAACTAAGTAGTGACCACAGGACTAGAAAACATCCGTTTTCACTCCGATCTCAAAGAAAGGCAATGCCAAAGAATGTTCAAATATTCACACAACTACAATTATTTCACATGCTGGCAAGGTAATGGTCAAAATCCTCCAAACTAGGTTTCAGCAGTACATGAAATGAGAACTACCAGATGTACAATCTGGATTTAGAAAATGCAGAGGAACCAGAGATCAAATTGTCATCATTTGCTGAAACAAAGAAAAAGCAAAGGAACTCCAAAACATCTAATTTTGCTTCATTGACTATGCTAAAGCTGTTGACTTCGTGGATCACAACAAACTGTGGAATATTCTTGAAGAGATGGGAAAACCAGACCACCTTACCTGCCTCCTGAGAAACCTGCGTACAGGTCAAGAAGCAACAGTTAGAACCAGACATGGAACAATGGACTGGCTCAAAATTGGGAAAGGCGTATGTCAAGGCTTCATATTCACTCTGGCTTATTGAAGTTTTATTCAGAGTACATCATACGAAATGCTGGGCTGGATGACTCACAAGCTGGAATCAAGATTGCCAGGAAAAATATCAACAATCTCAGATATGCAGATGATATCATTTTAGTGGCAGAAAGTGAAGAGGAACTAAAGAATCTCTTGATGAAGGTAAAATAGGGGAATGTAAAATGTGACTTAAAACTCATTGTTCAAAAAACAAAGATCATGGCAACTGGTCGCCAAACTTCATAGCAAATAGACAGGATAAAAGTGAAAACCGTGTCAGACTTCATTTTCTCGAGCTCCAAAATCAATGTGGACGGTGACTATAGTCATGAAATTAAGACACATGCTCCTTGGAAGAAAAGCTATGATAAAACTAGACAGTGTATTACAGAATAGAAACATTAGTTTACTGACAAAGGTCTATAGTCAGTTCAGTTCAGTCGCTCAGTCATGTCCGACTCTTAGGCAGCATGCCAGGCCTCCCTGTCCATCACTAACTCCCAGAGCTTACCCAAACTCATGTTCACTGAGTTGGTGATACCACCCAACTATCTCATCTTCTGAGGTCCCCTTCTCCTCCTGCCTTCAATCTTTCCCAGCATCAGGGTCTTTTCAAATGAGTAAGTTATTAACATCAGGTGGCCAAAGTATTGGAATTTCAGCTTCAACATCAGTCCTTCCAATGAACACTCAGGACTGATCTTTAAGATGGACTGGTTGGATCTCCTTGCAGTCCAAGGGACTCTCAAGAGTCTTCTCCAACACCACAGTTCAAAAGCATCAATTCTTCAGTGCTCAACTTTCTTTATAATCCAACTCTCATAGCCATACATAACTACTGGAAAAACCATAGCCTTGACCAGATGGAACTTTGTTGGCAAAGTAATGTCTCTGCTTTTGAATATGTTGTCTAGGTTAGTCATAACTTTCCTTCCAAGGAGCAAGTGTCTTTTAATTTCATGGCTGCAATTACCATTTGCAGTGATTTTGAAGCCCCCCAAAATAAAGTCTGGCACTGTTTCCACTCTTTCCCCATCTATTTGCCATGAAGTGATGGGACTAGATGCCATGATCTTAATTTTCTGAATGTTGAGCTTTAAGCCAGCTTTTTCACTGTCCTCTTTCAATTTCATCAAGCGGCTCTTTAGTTCTTCTTCACTTTCTGCCATAAGGGTGGTGTCATCTGCATATCTGAGGTTATTGATATTTTTCCTGGCAATCTTGATTCCAGCTTGTGTTTTATCTAGCCCAGCATTTCTCACAATGTACACTCCATATAAGTTAAATAAGCAGGGTGACAATATACAGCCTTGAGGTGCTCCTTTTCCTTTTTTGGAACCAGTCTGTTGTTTCATGTCCAATTCTAACTGTTATTTCCTGATCTGCATACAGATTTCTCAGGAATCAAAGCTATCTAAAGCCAAAGATATGTAAAGTCAAAGATATGGTTTTTCCAGTAGTCAGGTAGGGATGTGAGAGTTGGAGTATAAAGACGGTTGAGTGCTGAAGAATTGATACTTTTCAAATGTGGTGCTGGAGAAGACTCTTGAAAATCTCTAGGAAATCAAATCAGTCAATCCTAAAGGAAATCAACACTGAATATTCATTGGAAGGACTGGTGATCTTAGCTGAAGCTCCAATACTTTGGCTACCTGATGTGAAGAGCCAACTCACTGGGAAAGACTCTGATTCTAGGAAATATTGAGGACAAGAAAGGGAGCGACAGAGATTGAGGTGGCTGGATAGCATCATTGAATCAATGGACATGAGTTTGAGCCAACTCAGGGAGATAGTGAAGGACAGAGAAACCTGATGTATTTGAGTTCATGGGGTTGCAAAGAGTTGAACACATGTTAGTGACTAAACAACAACAAGGAGACAAAAGAGCTGTATCCGGAAAACTATAAGAGACTGATGAAAGAAATCAAGGATGACATAAAGAAGTGGAGAGATATTCCACGTTCCTGGGTTGGAAGACTCAATATTGCCAAAATGGTTATACTACAAAATGGAATTTATAGATTCAATGCTATCCTTATCTAATTACCAGTGTCAATTTTCACACAGAAATATGACCAAAATGTCACAGTTCATATGGAAGCACAAAAGACCTGAATAACCGAAGCAATCTTGAGAAAAACATACCCACCAAGGGGTAACTTATTTTTACAAAGGAATAACATACTATGGGGCAATGATATCTTCTTCAATAAATGCTACTTGGAAACTGGACAACTACATGTAAAAAAATGAAATTGGAATACTTCCTAACACAATACACAAAATTAAACATAAAATGGGTTAAAGACTTAAACTAGTTCTGGTAAGACCAGAAACTATAAAACTCTTAGAGGAAAACATAGGCATAACACTCTATGATATAAATCACAGAAAGATCCTCCATGATCCACCTCCCATGGAAATAAAAACAAAAACAAACAAGTGGGACCTAACTAAACTGACAGCTTTTGCACAGCAAAGGAAAGTATAAACATGGTGAAAAGACAGCCCTCAGAATGGGAAAAAATAATAGCAAATGAAACAACTGGCAAAGAATTAATTTCTAACACATACCAGCAGTTCATACAACTCATTACCCATAAAACAGCCCAATAAAAAGATAGACAAAAGACCTAAACAGACATTTATCCAAAGTCATACAGATGGCTAATAAACACACGAAAAGATGTTCAACATTGCTCATTATTAGAGAAATGAAAATCAAAACCACATGAGGTATCATCTTACACCAGTCAGAATGGCTATCACCAGGAAATCTACAAATAAATACTTCACAGGATGTGGTGAAAAGGAAACCCTCTTCTATTGGTGGATGGAATGTAAATTGATGCAGCAGTATTTACAATAGATAGGACTGAGCTTCTCTTGTAGCTCAGTTGGTAAAAAGAATCTGCCTGCAATGCAGGAGACCTGGGTTCAATTCCTGGATTGAGAAGATCCCCTGGAGAAGGAAATGACAGTATTCTTGCCTGGAGAATCCCATGGACAGAAGAGTTGGCAGACTATAGTTCTTGGGGTCACAAAGAGCCAGACACAACTTAGTGACTAAACCACCACCAGGACATGGAAGCATCCTAGATGTCCATCATCAGATAAATGGGTAAAGAAGTTATGGTACATATATGCAATGGAACATTACTCGGCCATAATAGGAGCCCATAATAGCCAAAAAGGAGCGCATTTGAGTGAGTTCTAATGAGGTGGATGAACCTAGAGCCTATTTTGCAGAGTGAAGGAAGTTAGAAAAAGAAAAACAAATATCGTATATTATTGGATATGCACAGAATCTATAATGATCATATTGATGAATCTATTTGCAGGGCAGCATGTACTTCCTACATGGAACTACTGATAAAGAACCTGTCTACCAATGCAGGAGATGTAAAAGATGTGGGTTTGATCCCTGGGTCAGGAAGATCAAGAGATGCCAGTTCAAGCCCTGGGTTGGGAAGATCCTCTGACGGCGTGGTAACCCCCTTCAGTATTCTTGCCTGGATAATCCCACAGACAGAGGAGCTTGGTAGGCTACATCCATAGGTTTACAAAGAGCCAGACACAACTGAAGTGACTTACCACACAACAGAAACACAGACATCAAGAATAGATATGTACAGGGGAGGGGAGGAAGGAAAGGGTGGGATATATGGAGAGACTAACAAGGAATCATATACATTACCATATGTAAAATTGATAGTCAATGGGAATTTCCTCTGTAACAACTTAGAGGAGTGAGACTGGGAGGGAGATAGGAGGGAGGTTTAAAGGGAGGGCGCATAAGAATACTTATGGCTGCTTCATGTTGATGTTTGGCAGAAACCAATACAATATTGCAGAGCAATTATCTTTCAATTAAAAATAATTTTAACTATATGAAAATAAAATAAATGTACAACTAGGAAAAATATTTGCAATCAAATGTGACAGACAAATAATTAAATTTCCTTTTGAATAAAGATCTCATTCAGCTTATATTAAAATGTAAAAATATAATTCACAGAAGGAAAAAATTAATTTTTAAAATGTTTGAGACAACTTCAAATCTCCATATGTTTTTAATTATAGCCAAGGAGAAATATCCTGATGTTGCCACAAAAGCACTCAAACACCTGTTTTCATTATCAAGATCCTATCTTTTTGAAGCAGGTTTGTTTGCAGTAATAGCAACCAAAACAAGATATTGGAGGAGACTTGGACATAAGCTATACGTTTCAGGTGTCACTGTCTCCCATCACGCTCAGATGGGATTGTCTAGTTGTAGGAAAACAAGCTCAGGGTTCCAAATAATTCTGCATTATGTTGTGTTGTATAATCATTTCACTATATATCACAATGTAATAATAGAAATGAAGTGAACAATAAATGTAATGTGCTTGAATCTTCCCCAAACCAATATCCCAGCCCTCTTCTGTGGAAAAATTGTCTTCCATGAAACTGGTCCCTGGTTCCAAAAAGGTTGGAAACTGTTGCTATAGAGGATGTGTTTCAATTGAATACTTTGTCAAACACTCTTTACTACTGCTTCATTATTAAAAACCACAGTTTCTAAAAATTCACTTGCCCTGATTCTAATTCAGATCCCCAAGAATTGAGTTTCTGCTGTTATTTTACAGAAGAAAAAAGGAAACANGGTGATCTTAGCTGAAGCTCCAATACTTTGGCTACCTGATGTGAAGAGCCAACTCACTGGGAAAGACTCTGATTCTAGGAAATATTGAGGACAAGAAAGGGAGCGACAGAGATTGAGGTGGCTGGATAGCATCATTGAATCAATGGACATGAGTTTGAGCCAACTCAGGGAGATAGTGAAGGACAGAGAAACCTGATGTATTTGAGTTCATGGGGTTGCAAAGAGTTGAACACATGTTAGTGACTAAACAACAACAAGGAGACAAAAGAGCTGTATCCGGAAAACTATAAGAGACTGATGAAAGAAATCAAGGATGACATAAAGAAGTGGAGAGATATTCCACGTTCCTGGGTTGGAAGACTCAATATTGCCAAAATGGTTATACTACAAAATGGAATTTATAGATTCAATGCTATCCTTATCTAATTACCAGTGTCAATTTTCACACAGAAATATGACCAAAATGTCACAGTTCATATGGAAGCACAAAAGACCTGAATAACCGAAGCAATCTTGAGAAAAACATACCCACCAAGGGGTAACTTATTTTTACAAAGGAATAACATACTATGGGGCAATGATATCTTCTTCAATAAATGCTACTTGGAAACTGGACAACTACATGTAAAAAAATGAAATTGGAATACTTCCTAACACAATACACAAAATTAAACATAAAATGGGTTAAAGACTTAAACTAGTTCTGGTAAGACCAGAAACTATAAAACTCTTAGAGGAAAACATAGGCATAACACTCTATGATATAAATCACAGAAAGATCCTCCATGATCCACCTCCCATGGAAATAAAAACAAAAACAAACAAGTGGGACCTAACTAAACTGACAGCTTTTGCACAGCAAAGGAAAGTATAAACATGGTGAAAAGACAGCCCTCAGAATGGGAAAAAATAATAGCAAATGAAACAACTGGCAAAGAATTAATTTCTAACACATACCAGCAGTTCATACAACTCATTACCCATAAAACAGCCCAATAAAAAGATAGACAAAAGACCTAAACAGACATTTATCCAAAGTCATACAGATGGCTAATAAACACATGAAAAGATGTTCAACATTGCTCATTATTAGAGAAATGAAAATCAAAACCACATGAGGTATCATCTTACACCAGTCAGAATGGCTATCACCAGGAAATCTACAAATAAATACTTCACAGGATGTGGTGAAAAGGAAACCCTCTTCTATTGGTGGATGGAATGTAAATTGATGCAGCAGTATTTACAATAGATAGGACTGAGCTTCTCTCGTAGCTCAGTTGGTAAAAAGAATCTGCCTGCAATGCAGGAGACCTGGGTTCAATTCCTGGATTGAGAAGATCCCCTGGAGAAGGAAATGACAGTATTCTTGCCTGGAGAATCCCATGGACAGAAGAGTTGGCAGACTATAGTTCTTGGGGTCACAAAGAGCCAGACACAACTTAGTGACTAAACCACCACCAGGACATGGAAGCATCCTAGATGTCCATCATCAGATAAATGGGTAAAGAAGTTATGGTACATATATGCAATGGAACATTACTCGGCCATAATAGGAGCCCATAATAGCCAAAAAGGAGCGCATTTGAGTGAGTTCTAATGAGGTGGATGAACCTAGAGCCTATTTTGCAGAGTGAAGGAAGTTAGAAAAAGAAAAACAAATATCGTATATTATTGGATATGCACAGAATCTATAATGATCATATTGATGAATCTATTTGCAGGGCAGCATGTACTTCCTACATGGAACTACTGATAAAGAACCTGTCTACCAATGCAGGAGATGTAAAAGATGTGGGTTTGATCCCTGGGTCAGGAAGATCAAGAGATGCCAGTTCAAGCCCTGGGTTGGGAAGATCCTCTGACGGCGTGGTAACCCCCTTCAGTATTCTTGCCTGGATAATCCCACAGACAGAGGAGCTTGGTAGGCTACATCCATAGGTTTACAAAGAGCCAGACACAACTGAAGTGACTTACCACACAACAGAAACACAGACATCAAGAATAGATATGTACAGGGGAGGGGAGGAAGGAAAGGGTGGGATATATGGAGAGACTAACAAGGAATCATATACATTACCATATGTAAAATTGATAGTCAATGGGAATTTCCTCTGTAACAACTTAGAGGAGTGAGACTGGGAGGGAGATAGGAGGGAGGTTTAAAGGGAGGGCGCATAAGAATACTTATGGCTGCTTCATGTTGATGTTTGGCAGAAACCAATACAATATTGCAGAGCAATTATCTTTCAATTAAAAATAATTTTAACTATATGAAAATAAAATAAATGTACAACTAGGAAAAATATTTGCAATCAAATGTGACAGACAAATAATTAAATTTCCTTTTGAATAAAGATCTCATTCAGCTTATATTAAAATGTAAAAATATAATTCACAGAAGGAAAAAATTAATTTTTAAAATGTTTGAGACAACTTCAAATCTCCATATGTTTTTAATTATAGCCAAGGAGAAATATCCTGATGTTGCCACAAAAGCACTCAAACACCTGTTTTCATTATCAAGATCCTATCTTTTTGAAGCAGGTTTGTTTGCAGTAATAGCAACCAAAACAAGATATTGGAGGAGACTTGGACATAAGCTATACGTTTCAGGTGTCACTGTCTCCCATCACGCTCAGATGGGATTGTCTAGTTGTAGGAAAACAAGCTCAGGGTTCCAAATAATTCTGCATTATGTTGTGTTGTATAATCATTTCACTATATATCACAATGTAATAATAGAAATGAAGTGAACAATAAATGTAATGTGCTTGAATCTTCCCCAAACCAATATCCCAGCCCTCTTCTGTGGAAAAATTGTCTTCCATGAAACTGGTCCCTGGTTCCAAAAAGGTTGGAAACTGTTGCTATAGAGGATGTGTTTCAATTGAATACTTTGTCAAACACTCTTTACTACTGCTTCATTATTAAAAACCACAGTTTCTAAAAATTCACTTGCCCTGATTCTAATTCAGATCCCCAAGAATTGAGTTTCTGCTGTTATTTTACAGAAGAAAAAAGGAAACAGAGGGAAAAAGAAAATATACAGCCCTCCCTTTTTTAGTACAACTGATTTACAATGATGTTATTTTCAGGTGTACCCTAAGGTGAAAGTGAAAGTATATATGTGTATACATATATTCACCCCTTTTAAGATTCTTCTCCATATATGTTACTACGAATATTGAGTAGAGTTCCTTATGCTACACAGTAGGTCCTAATTAGTTATCTATTATATATATACATATATATATATATATGTATATATATATATATATAGAGAGAGAGAGAGAGAGAGAAAGAGAGAGAGAGAGAGGGAGAGAGAGAGAGAGAGTAGTGTGTGTATATGTTAATCCCAATCTTTAAATTTATCCTTCCCCCTCCCCTTTTGCCTTTGGTGACCATCAGTTTGTTTTCTATGTCTGTGAGTTTGTTTCTGTTTATAAATAAGTTCATTTGTACTCTTTTTAAAAAAATATTTGAATATAAGCAATATCTTGGGCTTTCCAGGCAGCTCAGTGGTAAAGAATCTGCCTGCCAGTGAGGGAGATGTGGGCTTGATCCCTGCATCAGGAAGATCCCCTGGAGAAGGAAATGGCAACACACTCCAGTATTCTTGCCTGGGAAATCCCATGGACAGAGAGGCCTGGCAAGCCATAGGGTAGCAAAAGAGTCAGACACAATTTAGTGACTAAATAACAACATAAGAAATATCATATGATGTTTTTCTTTCAATAGCTGACTTAATTCACTCAGTATGAAACTTCTACATCCATCCATGTTGCTGAAAACAGCATTGTTTAGTTCTTTTTAATGGCTAATACCATTAATTTGCCAATGGGCATTTAGATTGCTTCCATATTCTGGTTATTGTATATAGTATTGGGGTACATATGTTGTTTTGATTTATGGTGTTCTCTAGATATATGCCCAGAAGTGGGATTGCTGGATTATATGATAATTATATTTTTAGGTTTTTAAGGAACCTCCATACTGTTCTCCACAGTGGCTGTACCAATTTATACTCCTACCAACAGTGTAGGTGAATGATGGCCATTCTGCTTGATGTGAAGTGATATTACATTGTAATGTCCATTTCTCTAAAAATTAGTGATGTTGAGCATCTTTTCATGTCTATTTTGGCTACCCATATGCCTTCTTGGAGAGATATTTATTTATATTTTCAGCCCATTTTATGATTGGGTTTTTTTTTATGATATTATGTTGCATTAGCTATTTGCATATTTTAGACCCTTTGTCAGTTGCTCTGTTTGCAAATATTTTCTCCCATTCTATGAGTTTTCTTTTCATTTTGTTTATGGTTTCCTTTGCTGT
>SJYW01009539.1:6262-19073 GCA_006410735.1 Raphicerus campestris | reverse complement strand
TCTGGTTCTAACTGTTGCTTCTTGAGCTGCATACAGGTTTCTCAAGAGGAAGGTGAGGTGGTCTGGTATTTCCATCTCTTTAAGTATTTTCCACAGTT
The DNA here is from genome assembly GCA_006410735.1 of Raphicerus campestris. NCBI lineage: Eukaryota > Metazoa > Chordata > Mammalia > Artiodactyla > Bovidae > Raphicerus > Raphicerus campestris. Next base: position 18,975 of record SJYW01009539.1, on the reverse strand, counting down.
TGTTGTTGTGATCCACACAGTCAAAGGCTTTAGCGTACTCAATGAAGCAGAAGTAGATTTTTTTTTTCTGGAATTCCCTTGCTTTTTCTATGATCCAATAGATGTTGACAATTTGATCTCTAGTTCCTCTGCCTTTTCTATATCCAACTGTACATCTGGAATTTTTTAGTTCACATACTGCTGAAGCCTCATTTTAAGGATTTTGAGCATTACCTTTCTGGNTCCCTTGCTTTTTCTATGATCCAACAGATGTTAACAATTTGATCTCTAGTTCCTCTGCCTTTTCTATATCCAACTGTACATCTGGAATTTTTAAGTTCATATACTGCTGAAGCCTCATTTTAAGGATTTTGAGCATTACCTTTCTGCGATGTGAAATGAGTGCAATTGTATGGTAGTTTGAATATTCTTTGGCATTGCCCCTTTTGGGAACTGGATAACTTAGAGGCTAGCAAGCCTAGAGAACAATTGTCTAAACTGTTTGAATGAAGATGCCAAGGAGAACTGAACTAATAGATTATCAGATACTTTTCTTCATGTGGAAGATTATACTGACCTATAAGAATCTATGAGAGGATGAAACAACAGGTTCAAATAAATCCAAAGAACTATGATAGTAGCAAAATCAATTCTAGTAACATGAGGTAGGATAATGTATCATGACCAAGTGGGGGTTTATCCTAGGAATTAAAAGTATGTTGAACATTCATAAATTCATAAATCAGTTCACTAATAGTTATTGTCGTTGTTCAGTCACTAAGTCTTTTCTGACTCTTTGCAACCCCATGAACTGCAGCATATCAGGCTTCTGTCCATCACTATCTCCCTGAGTTTGCTCAAACTCATATCCGTTGAGTCACTTATCCCATCCAACCATCTCATCCTCTGTCACCACCTTCTTTTCTTGGCCTCAATTTTTCTCAGCATCAGGGTCTTTTCCAATGAGTCAGCTCTTTGCATCAGGTGAAACTATTGGAGCTTCAGTTTTAGCGCCAGTCCTTCCAGTGAATATTCACGGTTGATTTCAGGAATATTTAGGATTGACTAATTTGATCTCCTTGCTGTCCAAGGGACTATCAAGAGTCTTCTCCAGAATCACAGTTCAAAATTGTCAGTTCTTTGGCTCTCAGCCTTCTTTATGGTCCAACTCTCACATCCATATATGACTACTGGAAAACTATAGCTTTGACTATATGGACCTTTGCTGGCAAAGTGATGTCTAACAGTTAATTTCATTAATTTAAAGAATTTAATCTTAATTCACCATATCAACAGGCTAAAAGAAAACACACAATTGACTCAATTGATACAGAATATGTTTTGAAAAAGTTCAACATGCCTACATGATAAGTCTTAACAAACTACAAAAAGAAGGATATTTTCTCAACTTGATCAAGAATGTCTGGGAAACTACAACCAACATTATGTTTAATGTTTTCCCTTTAAAATAGGGAAAAAGAAATCAGAGGCCTTGGAGACCAAGACACTATTGCTTTTCCCTTTCATACTGATTTTAGTTTTAAAAACTTTATGTTACTTTGTATATGTATCAAATGCATTATTTCAGTAAATATAAAATTTAATTTGAAATAGTGCTATGATTTATGAATGTAAAATAATAAACCAAGGGAAGTACACTATATTTTGCTGATATTTCAAAGTGCTTCTGAGTCTGCTGTCTTTAATTTTTTGTTGTTGTTGTTAATCTGGGATCACAATTTCAGCATTGAGACCAAGCAGTTAAGCAATACATACTTATAAAACTGATTTTCTACAAAACTCTCTATGAAATCCAAGAAAAGTAAATAAATTCCTCAAAATTGGAAAGTGAGTCCACATAAAATGATCTGATAAAAGCCAAATCAAAGCCTTTGCCTCTGCAGAGAGTCTAATCTGGTTAGTGGGAAAAGATTTGAAAAACAACATTGCCAAAGCAACAAAGGAAAATAAACCTGTTCTTTCCCAGCTGCCACTTTGGAATAGAGCTGACAAGCTGGTTCACACTACGTTACTTTGATGGATTACACTTTCACATATTATTTTCCTCAGGAACATGCATTTTAATAAGTAAAAAAGCCTAAGCCAGTAAAGTTAATGAAGGTAGTATTTTAGGTGTTTACATAGGCTTAGAAGGACTTCCCAGGTGGCCCTAGCGGTAAAGAACCCACCTGCCAATGCAGGAGATATAAGAAATGCGGGTTAGATCCTAAGTGAGAGGATCCCCTAGAGGAGAGCATGACAACCCACTGCAATATTCTTGCCTGGAGATTCCCGTGGACAGAAGAGCCTGGTGGGCTAACAGTCTGTAGGGTTGCAAAGAATCAGACACAACTGAAGCAACTGAGCACACATAGGCTTCTAAGAGTAACTAAGCAGTTTGGGGCTTCGCTGGAATCACCCAGCTTAAGCCAACAGGTAGAGCTCTACTTGGCCTGTGCATCTTACCTTGGGAAGTATCTAAACTAGATGATGTGAAAAACAGGAAAACAGTCTACTTACTTGCCTGTGGTCCAGCTCCTGGAATTCTACTCTACTGTGAAATCCAGTATAACCAACTGGATTATCATTAACCAACCAGTATATCATTTTCAATTTTAACTTGTAAATTACTCCTATAAGGGGAGTGTTTTAAGAGGTAAGCGATATATTTTCAGAGCAACTGGAAAATCTCAAGACCTAAAATTTTCAGCATCTGCAATCAAGATTTTACTTCCCTTAATCCATGCAGAGCAAGGTATTTGCAGTGTAAAGCAGGTAATTTCATTCATAATCATGAACTGTATTTAAGTAATCAGTTCTATGCATAATTATTCATTCTAGCTTTTCTAGGGATATATGCACATTTTTTTCTAGTCCCTAGCTTTTCTCAGGATATATGCACATTTTTTTTTCCAAATTCAAAACCAGCCATAAATGCTTCATAACTTGGTTATGAACTGATTTCTGCCCATTGATAAGATATGATGAATGTCTTGGAAACAAATGGGGTAGGAAGAGACAATTCTGATGAAAAAGGAATGTGACTTGTCTGTAGTGTCCACAGCTTGTGACTATTATATGACTCTGTTAATAATAACGCTCATTAATTCGGTGAGATCAGTAACTCACTAACATTACTGACAATATTCAGGTTCCTTTGAAGTACACCCCACCCACCCACCTTCTGTGCAAGTTCCAAATGAATCCCACTTGTGTCCAACAATGTGACTACAGCTGCTAGAGGCTGTTGCTTCCCACTTCAGAGGGCGTCCCCTCTGGTGACTGGGTATTTATGCCTTTTGCCAAATAAACAGAACTATTCTATAGGGTTTGGCCACTCATGGTCTTGCTATTTCTCTCAGAAAATAGCAGTCTCCACAGACTGCTTCACTAACAGAACATCTCAAAACAGCAGGCAGCTAAAAGGTAAAACCGATGCTCACTTCCTTGCAGTATTCACTGCCCTGAAGCAGTGGAGTGTTCTGTGAGGAAAAGGCAAGTGCCTTCCTCTCTTCTGTGCCATTTCCTGAGAAAGTGGTCAAAAGTAGCCCTCTCTCCTGGCGCAGGTGAGAATGTCCCCCATCTTGCACTGAACTAACTGTGTTGTTGCTGTTGTTCAGCCACTAAGTCTTGTCTGACTTTTGCAACCCCACGGACTGCAGCATGTCAGGTCTCCCTGTCCCTCACTGTCTCCTAGAGTTTGCCCAAGTTCATGTCCATTGAATTGGTGATGCTATCCAACCATCTCATCCTCTGCTGCCCTCTTCTTTCTCTTTCAGTCTTTCCCAACATCAGAGTCTTTTCCAATGAGTCAGCTCTTCACAGCAGGTGGCTACAATATTGGAGCTTCAGCACCCATCCTTCCAATGAATATTCAGGGTTGATTTCCTTTAGGATTGCCTGGTTTGATCTCCTTGCTGTCCAAAGGACTCTTGAGAGTCATCTCCAGCACCATAGTTCAAAAGCATCAATTCTTTGGTGCTCAGTATTCTTCATGGTCCAACTATCACTTGTCAAATTTCTGCCAAAGTAGAAATATACCATATTATCCCTCAAATCTGCTTTTCCAGTTGAGGTTTATTTTTCTGTAATTGTTACCACCACTCTCTCATCCATTCATGTTATTTTTTCAAAATTCTTTGAAATCAATCTGTTCCAGTCTCCATAGATGATTCTGAAGAGTTCATTGATTTCAAATTGTCTTTTGCATAGTATTTTCTATGTATCATGGATTGATGTATTCACTTACTAGAACTGTATTTTATAAAAAGCAAACTAGGTTAGCACTGCATTAGAAGTTTAGCTGCAAAAATTTAAATAAGATATAATAGAAGAGTTGATAAATAATTGTAATATTTTGCAAAATCTAATTTAGGTCCCCATTACTTTTTACTTCAATTATTTAAATATTATTTTTGATAACTAATTAAAGTTATCAAACATTCAGGATCTTCAACTCAATCCAAATTGCTTNTCTCATCCTCTGTCACCACCTTCTTTTCTTGGCCTCAATTTTTCTCAGCATCAGGGTCTTTTCCAATGAGTCAGCTCTTTGCATCAGGTGAAACTATTGGAGCTTCAGTTTTAGCGCCAGTCCTTCCAGTGAATATTCACGGTTGATTTCAGGAATATTTAGGATTGACTAATTTGATCTCCTTGCTGTCCAAGGGACTATCAAGAGTCTTCTCCAGAATCACAGTTCAAAATTGTCAGTTCTTTGGCTCTCAGCCTTCTTTATGGTCCAACTCTCACATCCATATATGACTACTGGAAAACTATAGCTTTGACTATATGGACCTTTGCTGGCACAGTGATGTCTAACAGTTAATTTCATTAATTTAAAGAATTTAATCTTAATTCACCATATCAACAGGCTAAAAGAAAACACACAATTAACTCGATTGATACAGAATATGTTTTGAAAAAGTTCAACATGCCTACGTGATAAGTCTTAACAAACTACAAAAAGAAGGATATTTTCTCAACTTGATCAAGAATGTCTGGGAAACTACAACCAACATTATGTTTAATGTTTTCCCTTTAAAATAGGGAAAAAGAAATCAGAGGCCTTGGAGACCAAGACACTATTGCTTTTCCCTTTCATACTGATTTTAGTTTTAAAAACTTTATGTTACTTTGTATATGTATCAAATGCATTATTTCAGTAAATATAAAATTTAATTTGAAATAGTGCTATGATTTATGAATGTAAAATAATAAACCAAGGGAAGTACACTATATTTTGCTGATATTTCAAAGTGCTTCTGAGTCTGCTGTCTTTAATTTTTTGTTGTTGTTGTTAATCTGGGATCACAATTTCAGCATTGAGACCAAGCAGTTAAGCAATACATACTTATAAAACTGATTTTCTACAAAACTCTCTATGAAATCCAAGAAAAGTAAATAAATTCCTCAAAATTGGAAAGTGAGTCCACATAAAATGATCTGATAAAAGCCAAATCAAAGCCTTTGCCTCTGCAGAGAGTCTAATCTGGTTAGTGGGAAAAGATTTGAAAAACAACATTGCCAAAGCAACAAAGGAAAATAAACCTGTTCTTTCCCAGCTGCCACTTTGGAATAGAGCTGACAAGCTGGTTCACACTACGTTACTTTGATGGATTACACTTTCACATATTATTTTCCTCAGGAACATGCATTTTAATAAGTAAAAAAGCCTAAGCCAGTAAAGTTAATGAAGGTAGTATTTTAGGTGTTTACATAGGCTTAGAAGGACTTCCCAGGTGGCCCTAGCGGTAAAGAACCCACCTGCCAATGCAGGAGATATAAGAAATGCGGGTTAGATCCTAAGTGAGAGGATCCCCTAGAGGAGAGCATGACAACCCACTGCAATATTCTTGCCTGGAGATTCCCGTGGACAGAAGAGCCTGGTGGGCTAACAGTCTGTAGGGTTGCAAAGAATCAGACACAACTGAAGCAACTGAGCACACATAGGCTTCTAAGAGTAACTAAGCAGTTTGGGGCTTCGCTGGAATCACCCAGCTTAAGCCAACAGGTAGAGCTCTACTTGGCCTGTGCATCTTACCTTGGGAAGTATCTAAACTAGATGATGTGAAAAACAGGAAAACAGTCTACTTACTTGCCTGTGGTCCAGCTCCTGGAATTCTACTCTACTGTGAAATCCAGTATAACCAACTGGATTATCATTAACCAACCAGTATATCATTTTCAATTTTAACTTGTAAATTACTCCTATAAGGGGAGTGTTTTAAGAGGTAAGCGATATATTTTCAGAGCAACTGGAAAATCTCAAGACCTAAAATTTTCAGCATCTGCAATCAAGATTTTACTTCCCTTAATCCATGCAGAGCAAGGTATTTGCAGTGTAAAGCAGGTAATTTCATTCATAATCATGAACTGTATTTAAGTAATCAGTTCTATGCATAATTATTCATTCTAGCTTTTCTAGGGATATATGCACATTTTTTTCTAGTCCCTAGCTTTTCTCAGGATATATGCACATTTTTTTTTCCAAATTCAAAACCAGCCATAAATGCTTCATAACTTGGTTATGAACTGATTTCTGCCCATTGATAAGATATGATGAATGTCTTGGAAACAAATGGGGTAGGAAGAGACAATTCTGATGAAAAAGGAATGTGACTTGTCTGTAGTGTCCACAGCTTGTGACTATTATATGACTCTGTTAATAATAACGCTCATTAATTCGGTGAGATCAGTAACTCACTAACATTACTGACAATATTCAGGTTCCTTTGAAGTACACCCCACCCACCCACCTTCTGTGCAAGTTCCAAATGAATCCCACTTGTGTCCAACAATGTGACTACAGCTGCTAGAGGCTGTTGCTTCCCACTTCAGAGGGCGTCCCCTCTGGTGACTGGGTATTTATGCCTTTTGCCAAATAAACAGAACTATTCTATAGGGTTTGGCCACTCATGGTCTTGCTATTTCTCTCAGAAAATAGCAGTCTCCACAGACTGCTTCACTAACAGAACATCTCAAAACAGCAGGCAGCTAAAAGGTAAAACCGATGCTCACTTCCTTGCAGTATTCACTGCCCTGAAGCAGTGGAGTGTTCTGTGAGGAAAAGGCAAGTGCCTTCCTCTCTTCTGTGCCATTTCCTGAGAAAGTGGTCAAAAGTAGCCCTCTCTCCTGGCGCAGGTGAGAATGTCCCCCATCTTGCACTGAACTAACTGTGTTGTTGCTGTTGTTCAGCCACTAAGTCTTGTCTGACTTTTGCAACCCCACGGACTGCAGCATGTCAGGTCTCCCTGTCCCTCACTGTCTCCTAGAGTTTGCCCAAGTTCATGTCCATTGAATTGGTGATGCTATCCAACCATCTCATCCTCTGCTGCCCTCTTCTTTCTCTTTCAGTCTTTCCCAACATCAGAGTCTTTTCCAATGAGTCAGCTCTTCACAGCAGGTGGCTACAATATTGGAGCTTCAGCACCCATCCTTCCAATGAATATTCAGGGTTGATTTCCTTTAGGATTGCCTGGTTTGATCTCCTTGCTGTCCAAAGGACTCTTGAGAGTCATCTCCAGCACCATAGTTCAAAAGCATCAATTCTTTGGTGCTCAGTATTCTTCATGGTCCAACTCTCACTTGTCAAATTTCTGCCAAAGTAGAAATATACCATATTATCCCTCAAATCTGCTTTTCCAGTTGAGGTTTATTTTTCTGTAATTGTTACCACCACTCTCTCATCCATTCATGTTATTTTTTCAAAATTCTTTGAAATCAATCTGTTCCAGTCTCCATAGATGATTCTGAAGAGTTCATTGATTTCAAATTGTCTTTTGCATAGTATTTTCTATGTATCATGGATTGATGTATTCACTTACTAGAACTGTATTTTATAAAAAGCAAACTAGGTTAGCACTGCATTAGAAGTTTAGCTGCAAAAATTTAAATAAGATATAATAGAAGAGTTGATAAATAATTGTAATATTTTGCAAAATCTAATTTAGGTCCCCATTACTTTTTACTTCAATTATTTAAATATTATTTTTGATAACTAATTAAAGTTATCAAACATTCAGGATCTTCAACTCAATCCAAATTGCTTCAAGTAATCAAATTAGTTTTCCAAAAGCTTTGTTCTGTATCTATACACATTGCCTTAATAACCATGGGATCATACTTGTTGTATAGTTAATAAAATCCTAAGTCCTTTGATCAGCATTTGGACCTTCAAAACACCTTTCTAAACTTTTATTTATCTATTCTGCTACAAATAACCTATGCTCCAGCCAACTTTGACTAGTAACGATTTCCCTGAAGATTTTGCCTTTTCTTTTTCTTGCATGTATTGGTTATAATGCTGTTGTTTCAGCTAAGAATGTCCTCCATCTTGCCATTTTCAGATATCTCATACCAAACAGAGGTAGAAGTACTTTCTTCTGAATTCTTACATTACTTTCCTTGTCATCTGGCATCTCATACATACTGTTTTACATTTTGTTTATTTATGTCCATCTCTCACCTCTCCTAATAGGATAGAGGTTCTATTAAAGAAAAAGGTTATAGCTTATCCATCTTTTATTTCACAGGTCACACAGTATACAAAACAAATTGTATATTCAATTTGTTGATTGCATGAAAATTTATTTTATCAGCAGCAAATCCCTTGACTTATAGCAAAGGTGACTGAATGGAAATATTTGTCATGGAAATCCTATTTTATAGTAACTTCCATTATGTAATTAAAAGTATGTTTCCATGGGGAAAAATAACAGTAACACATTTAGGAAGAAACTGGTGAGAAATGTGGTGACTAACTCTATGAAGTTAGTCTATGGACAGGGAGGCCTGGCGTGCTGTGATTCATGGGGTCACAAAGAGTCGGACACGACTGAGCAACTGAACTGAACGGAACCGAACTGAACTCTATGAAATACTGAGCAAAATACACAGAAAACATTGTCTAGAAGCTATTAGCCTTCCCTACTTGTTTTCATTTCCTGACACCTAATTCAATAAGTATTTGGTGAATAATTAAATAAAAGAGTTTTCATTCCTTTGGAAGTCAGCTTTTGCATTTAAAGTTATTTTAAGTTAGGTGTCTACACTGACATATCTGATGGGAAAAGTCAAAGCTAGACTATTGAATAAATCCAGTTAGGGTAAGCCTCATGGCTCTCATCCTACTTGTTACAGTCTGTGATGGCACAATCAAGTTTGGGTCAGTCAGTTCAGTCTCTCAGTCGTGTCCAACTCTTTGCAGCCCCATGAATTGCAGCACACCAGGTCTCCCTATCCATCACCAACTCCCAGAGATCACTCAAACTCATGTCCATCAAGTTGGTGATGCCATCCAGCCATCTCAATCCCTCCCAGCATCAGAGTCTTTTCCAATGAGTCGGTAGGTAAGGAAAAAAAAAGATGATTTGAGGGAAATTTCATAATGCATTTAGAAGAAATTCATTTCTATTCAAGTGCAAAACTGCTTAAGTTACCTTAATTTATATTATTTGCTGTGTTCAACATGGAAATGTGCTCCTCAAATCCCTCATTAAGATAGGACTTGCTATCCCATCTTTCAGTAAAGAGCTACAAGCTTTGAAATTCTTCAGGGTTTGCCTCAAGTGCCGAATGCTGCATTATCCAAAGGCACACGCTTCCAGGCACAGTTCATATACAAGAATGTAGTAAGTGATGCTATAAATAAATTAATCAATGATAGGGAGCACTGCCCCTGCAACATGTAGGTCTTTAATGGTGGCAACTAATATCTGCCATCACTTCGTCTCCCTCTTGGAATGAAGTGCTGTTTTTTGTTACTCTTTTGGCTAGGAAGGGGGCCATTTTCTGAGGTTTCCATTTGGTTTTCCAAGCCAAGGGCCACCTGGGACAGGGCAATAATCACTGTGTGGGTCTGCAAACACAATGAACCCGCTATGAGCTAGATGTAACCAGGATTCCATTTATTAGCTCATTCTCACAAAATCTCACTCTAATGGAGGGCAAGAAGGATCATAGAAATTAGGGATAAATCAAATAAATTAGGGATCCAGGTAGGATTAGGGATAAATCAAATAACTTAAGAATCTAGGTATCAGCTTTAGTTGACATCTCATATCCAATAGTTATTTAAATGTCTAGATAACCCTTGTCCACAAGTTCAGGCACTTTTAGTATTGCTATTAGCGTAAGTCTTCTGGCAAAAACCACAAACAAAAACCTGTCTTTTATTATTATCGTCAAATATCCTTATGTTGCCTTCTTACATGGAAACAGCATTCCTGGTTGTCAGCTGTTTTCCTCTTTTGTTTAAAAGGTAACCTTTAATTAACGTCTGATTTACATCATTAAAAATAGCTGTGTAACTTATTGTTGCTATTTGATGTCCCTTTTTCTCTTGATGATTTGGAGATGTTCTTTTTATTGTTACTTTTCAGCAGTTTGACAGTAATTGTCTCAGGATGGTTTGTTCACATTTCTCAGCCTTGATGTGCCTCTAAGGCACCCCTTCAAAAATGCAGGCTGTGTTAACCGTAGCTGATAGGATCGCTGCTAGCCTGGCCTCCTCACCTGCCAATCCTCTTAGGAGATTGCCTTAGTTGAAGAGAGTCACAATGGCCAAGGTTATACCATTTTCCCAAGGAGACGCAGACCCTGTGATTTACATAAATGTGTATGGAGAGCTCTGAAAGGTCATTCTGTCTTCAAATCCCCCATTCCACTCCCCTCACATACACAGGGTAGACAGATTTTTATACAGACTATATCACAGTTCATCTTTTCCCTGTACCCAGTCTTGCTTCTTCCCCTTCACTCCCCCAGTATTGATGACAGAAGGATTCCCAAGTAAATCTCCTACATGCTTACCAGATAGTTGATGCAAAGAATATTTTGCAGAAACTGGAGTTAGGATGAGATTTTGAAGCTAGATTACCTACTGTCTGGTCAGCAGTGAGGAATTTGTCACTTTGGTAGGTAGATTAAAGATGAGCTCTGGCACCAGGCTATAGTCCAGTTATGTTAAAAATTTCACCTGTAGGCAACCTAATGGTATACCAGTGGAAGGGAATGCATTAGCTGCTATGAAATGAGAATTTGGGGGATCAACAGTCACTGACAGAACAAAGGACTAGCTGGCTTTTGCTAAACTATATTGATGTTTTAAAAAAATAATAAAAGGTTGAATATAAATGATTATTAAGTAAAAGCTAAATGTGAAAGAAGTGGTAGGGTAGAGGGAGTTGATGACCAAACCTAGGACTTAGTCCTAAGTAGAGAAAGTTCCTAAAAAGTACAAGACCCAACCAAACAAGGTCTGCAGTGCTAACATGAAGATCCAAAGTGGAAAAGAATATGACTCTAACATGTGGTATGAGGATTTTGGGGATGAGGTTCCTGACAGTCTTGAATCCCCAAATTTCCCTGGAACTAATGAGCCTGCAAAGATGGTCTAATACTTCACATTAAAAACTATTATTTTCTAATTGCTGGAAAATTCTGCATGAGCCTTTCCCCCATGTGACCTTTCCTAAATCTGTCTTAATCTCCTTCCCAAGACACTATAGGATTATAATTAAGATTAAAATTGGAATATAACTTAGCTAGAGGTGGTCTGGATCTGGTAATGGAAGAAAGGGAATATATATTCCAGAGTGACTGTGGAATTTAGGTAGGATTCTAAATGTGCTTGATCAAAGAGATGTGAAACATAAGCTGGAGAAGGGATAGTCTAGTAGTCTTACAACACACTACTGGAATAGAATACTTAATAGCCTGGCAAAGATGCTGGAGATGGTATAGGCACATCACTAGGATGGCTTCTAGAAGCATGAAAAAAGTGATATCCCATACTAAACTAAGATGGAAATGCTACAATTGCCATGGAAGATGATGGACAAAGGCATAATCAGGCTCAGAGAAAATGACATGCTCTTGGGGATATAGTATGTAATGTAAGGAAACTCCATGAAGAACTATATTTCAAAGGAGGACCTGAAGGATACATCATTTACCAAAGCAATATGAAATGCACGAATTGGTTCCAGTTCTGCATAGGCTACAAGTAGCCAAAAGAAAATATTACATCCACCCTAACAGGAAAACATTGGATAATGCAATAAATTGCAAAATTTTTCTAAGTCTATCCGAGAATAAAATAACAAGGTAAACTGAATTTCAAAGGATGATAAGCCCCTCTGAGAAGATGCAGAACCCATAGAGTCTTTTGCCTTTGGCAGATTATGGGAGGAAGAAGCAAAATCCGCAAAAGCAGAGTTGCAAAAATCCACTGATATATTAATTAATTTTTTAAAAGTGTTCCCAAGCAGGGCAGCTTAGTATTCCTGGGAGCCCAAGTTGTACAGTTAATTCCGCTATAAATTCTTTTCTGGTGTGCTTAGTAAAATGATCGGGGATTAGGTTCAGAGAGTGTGATAAAGCTCAGTAGGTGGTAACTGGCTGACCCTGGAAGACTGGCACAACTATCTGCTTCTACAATAGGACAGAAGCAAGACATGTCTGCCTCTGGGGGAGGGACATGAAACCTTCCCACCAGCAGGCCACAGTTACTGATTACTTATAGGTAAAGAATACACAGGAAAAATACTCTGCTCCTGATTGAGGAGCAGGAAACTTCACTGAGCTCAGGATCCAAGCTGTTACAAAACTTAGGTCTGCTTCTACCAAGGAAGGCCAAGAAATGCTGTCCTGCACAAGACCTGCCACAGAGGCAAGGCAGAAGTAGATAGACATGGAAAGGGGAAGGTAGGGCACTTAAAAAAAAAAAAAAA
>SJYW01009538.1:0-11225 GCA_006410735.1 Raphicerus campestris | reverse complement strand
TTTTTTTCTCCTCCATGAAAGTAATTTCCTGCAGACCTATTTCTCCAAGGCTCTGAACTTCTATTGACTGTTAAGAGCTTCTACTATTTATTGATGAACAGGTCAGAGTTTCACCTTGCAATAGTAAGAAAATCTCCCTGTTTTCATCAACAGTTCCCCAACCATCCTTTTCCTTCATATTGTGACAAACTAAAGGTTAATAATGAAATATAAAGCATCCTTCTCCTGAAGTATTTAGCTTAGCATTCTGAGAGGGCAAATCCCCAGGGTAAGGATGAGAATGGTCCCCAGGCAGTAGAAGCAGTTTATTCATGTTCACTGAGGAGCACTTTTTGATTTTGGATTTTTAGGGAGCCTGACCTTCCAAAAACTGAAGTTCTGTGCTTTGATAGAAATCACCAAGAAACATTTTACTAGTCTAGTAAACTGAATCTATGTAAGTGCCTTTTGTATGAAGCATGTCTGTTATTCTCTGTATTCTGATGCTTTGACATCTAGCCCTGCTGACCTTGGAGGGACTAACCTTACCAGGGCTAGCCAGTTTCTACAGACAGTGAACAAATGACCAATGAGCACACTTTTCAAATGCAAACCAATCTATCCAGAGCCCTTAACCTCAATCACAGCCTTTAATCAGCGTTTACATTCTGAGCCATCATCTACTTGCCCCAAGAACCACAGGTTCAGGTACTGAACAACTAGGGACAGACTCTATGCCCCGGAGNGAGCCCTTAACCTCAATCACAGCCTTTAATCAGCGTTTACATTCTGAGCCATCATCTACTTGCCCCAAGCACCACAGGTTCAAGTACTGAACAACTAGGGACAGACTCTATGCCCCGGAGCCCATTGAAAGGATCCAAATTGGCCAATTTTAAGTTTGCTTATTGTGCCAGACCCATTCCTTCCTGCAGAAGTCACAATAAAGGCTCTTGTTCACAACTTTCCCTCTTCCTCTGCCTCCTGACCAACCCAATGCTTCCCTAGAGAGCCCTCCCCGCCATGTTGTGGTGTTTTCCCACTTCTTGGCATCTGTAAATATAATAAACTATCTTTTCAGTGGCAGTTGTCTCTGACCTGGAGGCCTCCCCATACTCATAAAGGATAATAACATCTTTTTTTTGGCAACATGGTACAGCTTACTGGATCTTAGTTCCTCAGCCAAGGATTGAACCCGGACCCTCATCAGTGAGGGTACAGAGTTCTAACCACTGTACCACCAGGGAATTCCCCAAACCTGTGTTTTAAAGCACCTTTGAATGGCAGAATTAAAACTAGTTTGGCCTCTTCGTTCATGTTTATCCCTCAAACCCTGATGAAGCAAAAGAATAAGTTAGACTTAGGAGTCATAGGTGCTGCTGCTGCTGCTGCTGCTAAGTCTCTTCAGTCATGTCCAACTCTGTGCAACCCCAGAGTCCCCTGTCCCTGGGATTCTCCAGGCAAGAACACTGGAGTGGGTTGCCTTTTCCTTCTCCAATGCATGAAAGTGAAAAGTGAAAGGGAAGTCGCTCAGCCGTGTCCGACCCCTAGCAACCCCATGGACTGCAGCCTACCAGGCTCCTCCGGCCATGGGATTTTCCAGGCAAGAGTACTGGAGTGGGGTGCCATTGCATTCTCTGGTCATAGGTTCTAGGATAGGGAGAAAAGAGAGAAAGAAGACCCCAGAGCTACTTTGAACTCCATATGGACAGAAATCTCCTACGGGTACTCATGATTTTGATGGCTTTTCCTAAAATAAGTAGGTTCTAGAGTCATTATCAGGAGGTTAGTGAGTATTCTCCCCCTTGTCTGGAGAGCAGAAAGCAGGTAGTGGTGTAAGTGTGCCGAGGGCAATGTTCACATTTGCAGGTGGAGCGGTATGTGCCAAGCACACTGCCATGCAGGGCTGGTCTCCCTGTTGGTTTCAGCTCACTGTGTTTCCCTACACTTGATTCTGTTCTCCAGTTTTCATTCTCTAACCTTTCTATTCTGACATTAAACACAGTATTTCTTTTGTTCCCATTTAATTCTTTATTTTTTTTTACAAATTGAATTTTCCCAAGTGCTTAAATTAATGCATGGCTTTAAGAAGTAATTATTTTTTCCTTCCTTGCAGTGTCAGCGGTGCTGACAGGGAACCCAGCTCAGCCCCGGCAAATGAGCAGGCTTGTTAGCACCGGCTTCGGCTTGGCAAGGAGAGGACATGGGGCTGATTCCTTGAAGGTCACTCATAAACAAAGTTCCTTTTTATTTTAATTCCTTTGCTGTTAAATGGACTATTCTTTTATCAAGCTCCTGCTTTTGTTACTCTAAGATCTTGGTGAATTTCATGATAAAATTTTTCATGAAATTCTTCATCACTTATTAAAGAATTCCATGCCTAAGTTCTCTTCAAAAACTAAATGCAAATGTGATTAGAAACTAATTGAGACCCTCTTGATTTTTTAAAATTGGTTACGTACAAACATTTAAACAATGAATATTCACTGAGTGTTTATGGCTGGGCACTGTTCTTAGTAATAGGTATGCATCAGTGAGCAAAATAAAATTCCTTCTATCATCATTTAAATTGAAGATCATTTCACCATAGTGTTGGCTAACAGTGCAAAGAAGAAATGTTGCCAAAAATATAGAGATAAAAATCGATAAATCCAACCTTTTCTACCTAAATTGATCTGAAAAGATTAGTATATTCCAACACTTTGGCTTCCCAGACGGGGTAAGGCAGAAGAACACGTGTCCAAGATATGGCTGGAACAGACTCAGATCCCTGGGTCAGGGTGGAAAGGATGGGTTTTTTAAATTCCCAAATGTTGGCTAGACTCTGCTAAATCTAGTTTCAGCCCCATGAATACTAAACTCCTCTAATGAATTAGTGCAGCTGCCATACATAGTCTGGTAGTAGGTAGGCTGGCTGTCTGAAGGTTCTTTGCTCTCTGAGTCCCAGTAGGCATTTCAGTGGAAAACTGGGGGAGGCCAAGTAAGAAACTATTAGTTAAAATGCCACTTGAAACCAGCAGTGACAGACTTGGGGAGTTAGAATTTCAAAAGCCGGTTTTTGTTTTTGTTTCCTAAGTCCATTCATCTTAGAAACCCCATAGGCTAAAGCTACATGAGAGATACAGACATAGGAACAGACTTGTGGAGACCGTGGGATAAGAGGGTGGGGTGAATTCAGAGAACAGCACCAACACAGACACACTGGCCTGTGTAAAATGTCCATCCAGTGGGAAGCTGTTATATGACACAGGGAGACCAGTGCGGTGCTCTGTGATGACCTGGANAAGCAGGTAGTGGTGTAAGTGTGCCGAGGGCAATGTTCACATTTGCAGGTGGAGCGGTATGTGCCAAGCACACTGCCATGCAGGGCTGGTCTCCCTGTTGGTTTCAGCTCACTGTGTTTCCCTACACTTGATTCTGTTCTCCAGTTTTCATTCTCTAACCTTTCTATTCTGACATTAAACACAGTATTTCTTTTGTTCCCATTTAATTCTTTATTTTTTTTTACAAATTGAATTTTCCCAAGTGCTTAAATTAATGCATGGCTTTAAGAAGTAATTATTTTTTCCTTCCTTGCAGTGTCAGCGGTGCTGACAGGGAACCCAGCTCAGCCCCGGCAAATGAGCAGGCTTGTTAGCACC
Organism: Raphicerus campestris; assembly: GCA_006410735.1. NCBI lineage: Eukaryota > Metazoa > Chordata > Mammalia > Artiodactyla > Bovidae > Raphicerus > Raphicerus campestris. The sequence goes on along the minus strand of SJYW01009538.1, from coordinate 7,605 downwards.
GGCTTCGGCTTGGCAAGGAGAGGACATGGGGCTGATTCCTTGAAGGTCACTCATAAACAAAGTTCCTTTTTATTTTAATTCCTTTGCTGTTAAATGGACTATTCTTTTATCAAGCTCCTGCTTTTGTTACTCTAAAATCTTGGTGAATTTCATGATAAAATTTTTCATGAAATTCTTCATCACTTATTAAAGAATTCCATGCCTAAGTTCTCTTCAAAAACTAAATGCAAATGTGATTAGAAACTGATTGAGACCCTCTTGATTTTTTAAAATTGGTTACGTACAAACATTTAAACAATGAATATTCACTGAGTGTTTATGGCTGGGCACTGTTCTTAGTAATAGGTATGCATCAGTGAGCAAAATAAAATTCCTTCTATCATCATTTAAATTGAAGATCATTTCACCATAGTGTTGGCTAACAGTGCAAAGAAGAAATGTTGCCAAAAATATAGAGATAAAAATCGATAAATCCAACCTTTTCTACCTAAATTGATCTGAAAAGATTAGTATATTCCAACACTTTGGCTTCCCAGACGGGGTAAGGCAGAAGAACACGTGTCCAAGATATGGCTGGAACAGACTCAGATCCCTGGGTCAGGGTGGAAAGGATGGGTTTTTTAAATTCCCAAATGTTGGCTAGACTCTGCTAAATCTAGTTTCAGCCCCATGAATACTAAACTCCTCTAATGAATTAGTGCAGCTGCCATACATAGTCTGGTAGTAGGTAGGCTGTCTGTCTGAAGGTTCTTTGCTCTCTGAGTCCCAGTAGGCATTTCAGTGGAAAACTGGGGGAGGCCAAGTAAGAAACTATTAGTTAAAATGCCACTTGAAACCAGCAGTGACAGACTTGGGGAGTTAGAATTTCAAAAGCCGGTTTTTGTTTTTGTTTCCTAAGTCCATTCATCTTAGAAACCCCATAGGCTAAAGCTACATGAGAGATACAGACATAGGAACAGACTTGTGGAGACCGTGGGATAAGAGGGTGGGGTGAATTCAGAGAACAGCACCAACACAGACACACTGGCCTGTGTAAAATGTCCATCCAGTGGGAAGCTGTTATATGACACAGGGAGACCAGTGCGGTGCTCTGTGATGACCTGGATGGGCGGGGCAGGAGTGGAGGTGGGAAGGAGGCTCAAGAGGAGGGAAATATGTATGTATATTTACCGCTGATTCATGTTGTTGTACAGCAGAAACCAACACAACACTGTAAAGCTATTATCTTCTCAGTTCAGTCGCTCAGTCATGCCCAACTCTTTGTGACCCCATGGGCTGCAGCACGCCAGGCTTCCCTGTCCATCATTAACTCCCGGAGCTGACTCAAACTCATGTCAATTGAGTCAGTGGTGCCATCCAACCATCTCATCCTCTGTCATCCCCTTCTCCTTCTGCCTTCAATCTTTCCCAGAATCAGGGTCTTTTCCAGTGAGTCAGTTCTTTGTATCAGGTGGCCAAAGTATTGGAGTTTCAGCTTCAGCATCAGCCCTTCCAATGCATATTCAGGACTGATTTACTTTAGGATGGACTGGTTGGATCCTCTTGCAGTCCAAGGGACTCTCAAGAGTCTTCTTCAACACCACAGCTCAAAAGCATCAATTCTTAGCTTTCTTTATAGTCCAACTCTCACATCCATTCATGACTACTGGAAAAACCATAGCTTTGAGTAGATGGACCTTTGTCAGCAAAGTAATGTCTCTGCTTTTAGTATGCTGTCTAGGGTGGTCATAACTTTTCTTCCAAGCAGCAAGCATCTTTTAATTTCATGGCTGCAGTCTCCATCTGCAGTGATTTTAGAACCCTCCCAAATAAAGTCTCTCACTGTTTCCATGCTTCCCCATCTATTTGCCATGAAGTGATGGGACTGGATGCCATGATTTCAGTTTTCTGAGTGTTAAGTTTTAAGCCACCTTTTTCATTCTCCTCTTTCACCTCCATCCAGAGGCTCTTTAGTTCTTCTTCTCTTTCTGCCATAAGAGTGGTGTCATCTGTATATCTCAGGTTATTGATATTTCTCCCAGCAAACTTGATTCCAGCTTGTGCTTCATCCAGCTCAGCATTCCTCATGATGTACTCTGCATATACGTTAAATAAGCAGGGTGACAATATACAGTCTTAATTTGGAACCAGTCTGTTGTTCCATGTCCAGTTCTAACTGTTGCTTCTTGACCTGCATACAGATTTCTCAGGAGGCAGGTCAGGTGGTCTGATATTCCCATTTCTTTATCTTCTTCTAATTAGAAATAAATTATCTTCTAATTAGAAATAAAAAATAAAGCTACATGATAAAACATCTAGCTTTATCTCTTATCTAAGTAAAGATTTTTTTAATAGCCAGAAAATCTTCTTGTTATGTATTTGCATTGGAAGGATTAGGGAGAATCATGTTTCCTCCAGTAGGGTATTAATGGCATTTTTAAAAGTCAGCAGCTGGTAAAAAGTGACTGGAAAGATGGTCTTTCTCTCATAGTGGAAGTGTTAACCTTGTCTAGCCACAAGAGCTAAGTCAAGGATGAGGGTGGTGCAGCAACTCCATACCTGAAGCATGGCAGAGATTTGTATTATGCCAGGCACAGAGCTGACACTTTTTTGAATGTATAAATGGTGACCTGCTCTTAAGAGTATGTAAAATGCCTCTCAGAACCCTCCCAGAAATATTTGGGGGTGAAGGTCCTTTATTGGAAGCAAGTCTTGTGTGAGCTGGTAAGGCCTCCTCTGTGAATGATATCAGGACCTGAATGTGATCTTTTTTATGCCCAAAATCTTGTGAGGATGCCTCTGTGAATTAATATGGTCTAGATCCCTATGTTTCAACACTTGCTTTAGCAGAAACTCTGATAAATTTCTTCTCAAAGCAGAAAATCTGTATTGAGAACAGGTAGAAGCAGAGATTCCCTGGTGGAGGACCTGAAGCATATCCTCCCTGGCTCTCTCCCCGCAGCAGCCTCCATGGGGCACAGTCTCTGAAAATACTGGTCTGAAGAAACATTTTGGGCTCATTATCTAGATCCTATGAATAGGCTGAACTATATTTTAATCTTTGTCCTTACCTTTCCTGATTCAAGAGTTGAGATTTCAGTTGTTTGAATTCATCCTCAAGATTCACTGATTGCTAATCAAAATCTGGGAGATTACCCAACCTGTATTTTTAGCTTCATGAAGACAAAAAGAAAAATACTATGAGGCTGAGGCTCTGGAGGTGAAATACTGTGACAAATGCCATCTAATCGTTGGCTGTTTGATACCAACTTCACTTTGAGGCTTCTAATTTTTGAGGCAAATGTATGGAGGATCAAAATTCTGCTTGAGGAAAAAAAAATCTCACTTACGTAAGACCCCATCATTAAAATTCACACCATGGTGCATGAGCCTTAGGGGATGGATTAGACATTAGGATGAGGTTTCATTTGAGCATTTTCTTTTCCTGTTGTCCTGAACTTTTAATTCACCAACAATTTCATTGATAGAGCTTTGTTTGATAAGTAGTTTGAGATTTCTAATGGAGTTCAAGATCATGCTGATTGCTTCTTGTTTTCTTTTGCAAAGTGTTTTTGAAATAATAATTCACATACATTACCCATTTAAAGTATGGCATTTGATGGCTTTTAGTATATTCACGGAGTTGTGCAACCATTATAATAGTCAATTTTAGAACATTTTTCATCACTTCAAAAGGAAATTCCTTATCTTTTTAGTTATCACCCCTATATTCTCCACAGACCTAAACAACCACTAATCAACTCTCTTGTCTTTAGAAGACACTTCCTATAAATTGAATCATATAATATGTGGTCTTTTTTGAGTAGCTTCTTTTACTTAGCACAATGTTTTCAAGATTCATCCATGATATAGCCTGAAATCAGTATTTAATTCTTTTTNTCTGTTGTTCCATGTCCAGTTCTAACTGTTGCTTCTTGACCTGCATACAGATTTCTCAGGAGGCAGGTCAGGTGGTCTGATATTCCCATTTCTTTATCTTCTTCTAATTAGAAATAAATTATCTTCTAATTAGAAATAAAAAATAAAGCTACATGATAAAACATCTAGCTTTATCTCTTATCTAAGTAAAGATTTTTTTAATAGCCAGAAAATCTTCTTGTTATGTATTTGCATTGGAAGGATTAGGGAGAATCATGTTTCCTCCAGTAGGGTATTAATGGCATTTTTAAAAGTCAGCAGCTGGTAAAAAGTGACTGGAAAGATGGTCTTTCTCTCATAGTGGAAGTGTTAACCTTGTCTAGCCACAAGAGCTAAGTCAAGGATGAGGGTGGTGCAGCAACTCCATACCTGAAGCATGGCAGAGATTTGTATTATGCCAGGCACAGAGCTGACACTTTTTTGAATGTATAAATGGTGACCTGCTCTTAAGAGTATGTAAAATGCCTCTCAGAACCCTCCCAGAAATATTTGGGGGTGAAGGTCCTTTATTGGAAGCAAGTCTTGTGTGAGCTGGTAAGGCCTCCTCTGTGAATGATATCAGGACCTGAATGTGATCTTTTTTATGCCCAAAATCTTGTGAGGATGCCTCTGTGAATTAATATGGTCTAGATCCCTATGTTTCAACACTTGCTTTAGCAGAAACTCTGATAAATTTCTTCTCAAAGCAGAAAATCTGTATTGAGAACAGGTAGAAGCAGAGATTCCCTGGTGGAGGACCTGAAGCATATCCTCCCTGGCTCTCTCCCCGCAGCAGCCTCCATGGGGCACAGTCTCTGAAAATACTGGTCTGAAGAAACATTTTGGGCTCATTATCTAGATCCTATGAATAGGCTGAACTATATTTTAATCTTTGTCCTTACCTTTCCTGATTCAAGAGTTGAGATTTCAGTTGTTTGAATTCATCCTCAAGATTCACTGATTGCTAATCAAAATCTGGGAGATTACCCAACCTGTATTTTTAGCTTCATGAAGACAAAAAGAAAAATACTATGAGGCTGAGGCTCTGGAGGTGAAATACTGTGACAAATGCCATCTAATCGTTGGCTGTTTGATACCAACTTCACTTTGAGGCTTCTAATTTTTGAGGCAAATGTATGGAGGATCAAAATTCTGCTTGAGGAAAAAAAAATCTCACTTACGTAAGACCCCATCATTAAAATTCACACCATGGTGCATGAGCCTTAGGGGATGGATTAGACATTAGGATGAGGTTTCATTTGAGCATTTTCTTTTCCTGTTGTCCTGAACTTTTAATTCACCAACAATTTCATTGATAGAGCTTTGTTTGATAAGTAGTTTGAGATTTCTAATGGAGTTCAAGATCATGCTGATTGCTTCTTGTTTTCTTTTGCAAAGTGTTTTTGAAATAATAATTCACATACATTACCCATTTAAAGTATGGCATTTGATGGCTTTTAGTATATTCACGGAGTTGTGCAACCATTATAATAGTCAATTTTAGAACATTTTTCATCACTTCAAAAGGAAATTCCTTATCTTTTTAGTTATCACCCCTATATTCTCCACAGACCTAAACAACCACTAATCAACTCTCTTGTCTTTAGAAGACACTTCCTATAAATTGAATCATATAATATGTGGTCTTTTTTGAGTAGCTTCTTTTACTTAGCACAATGTTTTCAAGATTCATCCATGATATAGCCTGAAATCAGTATTTAATTCTTTTTTATGGCTTAATAATATCCCATTGTATGGACAACCACATTTTGTTTACCTGAGGGATATTTGGGTTATTTCTACATTTTGGTTATTATTAACAATGGTGTTATTAATCTTGTGTATAAATTTTTGTGTGGGCATATGTTTTCATTCCTCTTGAGTACATTTCTGGAGTGAAATTACTGAGTCAAATGTTAATTCTATGTTTATCTGTATGGCACAAGGCTAAAAACTGTTTTCCAAAATAGCTATACCATTTTACATTCCCAGTGGCAGTGTATGAGGGTCACATTTTCTCCACATCCTCACCAGCGTTTATTATTATCTGACTTTTGGGTTACTGGCATATCTCCTTTCATTGTACTTCATGGATAGTGCATTTTCACAAATTGAAGTCTTGGGCAACTCTGAGTTATCAGATGATGGTTAGCAATGAAACATTTTTAAATTAAAATATGTATTTTTAAAAAGATATAATGCTATTAACACTTAATAGACTACAGTGTAGTGTAAACATAACTTTTATATGTACTGGGAAACAAAAAAAAAATTGTGTGACTCCNCAATGAAGCATTTTGAAATTAAAATATGTACTTTTAAAAAGATATAATGCTATTAACACTTAATAGACTACAGTGTAGTGTAAACATAACTTTTATATGTACTGGGAAAAAAAAAAAAATTGTGTGACTCCCTTTATTGAGATAATCACTTATCTCAGTGGTTTGGAATCAAACCCGCAAAATCTCCCAGATAGGCCTGTATCGCTGTTCTAGTGAGTGTGAAGTCGTATCTCACTGTGGGGCTTTTTTGTTTTTTTGGCTGTGCTGGGTCTTTATTGCTGTATGGGAACTTCCTCTAGTTGTGGAGAGCGGGGACTATTCTCTCCTCAAGGAGAAAGTAGCTGAAGTGCCCAGGCTGCTCTTTTCGCAGAGCACAGGCTCCAGGGTGTGCAGGCTCAGTAGGTGCGGCCCACGGGCTTAGTTGCCCCACAGCATGTGGGATATTCCCAGACCAGAATTGAATGGGTGTCCACTGCACTGAAGCGTGGATTCTTAACCACTGGTCCACCAGGGAAGCCCCTCATTGTGGTTTTGATTTGCATTTCCCTAATAACTAGTACATGCAGAGTACATCATGAGCAATGACCTCATATGCAGATGACACCACCCTTATGGCAGAAAAGTGAAGAAGAACTAAAGAACCTCTTGATGAAAGTGAAAGAGGAGAGTGAAAATTTTTCCTTAAAGCTCAACATTCAGAAAACTAAAATCATGGCATCTGGTCCCATCACTTCATGGGAAATAGATGGGGAAACAGTGGAAACAGTGGCTGACTTTATTTTCTGGGCTCCAAAATCACTGCAGATGATGATTACAGCCATGAAATTAAAAGATCCTTACTCCTTGGAAGGAAGGTTTTGACCAACCTAGACAGCATATTAAAAAGCAGAGACATTACTTTGCCAACAAAGGTCTATCTAGTCAAGGCTATGGTTTTTCCTCTAGTCATGTATGGATGTGAGAGTTGGACTATCAAGAAAGCTGAGCACTGAAGAATTGATGCTTTTAAACTGTGGTGTTGGAGAAGACTCTTGAGAGTCCCTTGGACTGCAAGGAGATCCGGCCAGTCAACCCTCAAGGAAATCAGTCCTGAATATTCACTGGAAGGACTGATGCTAAAGCTGAAGCTCCAATACTTTGGCCACCTGATGCAAGGAACTGACTCTTTAGAAAGACCCTGATGCTGGGAAAGATGGAAGGTGAGAGGATAAGGGGATGACAGAGGATGAGATGATTGGATGGCATCACCAACTCGATGGACATGAGGTTTGAGTAAGCTCCAGGAGTTGATGATGGACAGGGAAGCGTGGTGTGCTGCAGTCCATGGGGTCACAAAGAGTCAATCATGACTGAGTGACTGAACTGAAGGTTCTTTATATATTTGAGATTCAAGGCCCTTATCAGATATTTGATTTGCAAATAT
>SJYW01009531.1:56748-95710 GCA_006410735.1 Raphicerus campestris | reverse complement strand
GATTTCCTTTAGGATTGACTGGTTGGATGGCCTTGAAGTCCAAAGGACTCTCAAGAATCTTCTCCAACACTATAGTTCAAAGGCATCAAATCTTTGGCATTCAGCTTTCTTTATGCTCCAACTCTCACATCCATACATGACTACTGGAAAAAATCACAGCTTGACAAGACAGATCTTTCTTGGCAAAGTAATATCTCCACTTTTTAATATGCTGTCTAGATTGGTCATAGTTATCTTCCAAGGAGGAAGTGTTTTTGAATTTCATGGCTGCAGTCACCATCTGCAGTGATTTTGGAGCCCCCCAAAATAAAGTCTGTCACTGCTTCCATTGATTCCTCATCTATTTACCATGAAGTGATGGGACTGGATGCCATGATATGATAGGAACTGATGCCATCTTCATTTTTGAACGTCAAGTTTTAAGTCTGTTTTTTCACTCTTCTCTTTTACTTTGATCAAGAGGTTCTTCAGTTTCTCTTCACTTTCTGCCATAAAGGGCAGAGTCATCTTCATATCTGAGGTTATTGATATTTCTTTGGGCAATCCAGTCTGACATTTCACATGATGTACTCTGCATATAAGTTAAATAAGCAGAGTGACAATATACATCCTTGACATATTCCATTCCCAGTTTAAAACCAGTCTGTTGTTCCCTGTCTGGTTCTAAGTGTTGCTTGTTGACCTGCATACGGATTTCTCAGGAGATAGATAAGGTAGTCTGGTATTCTCATCTCTTTAAAGATTTTTCACAGTTTGTTATGATTCACACATTCAAAATATTTAGCTTAGTCAATGAAGCAGAATTAGATGTTTTTCTGGAATTTATTAATTTCAAAAATGGTTTATATAGGCTTAGTTTTAATATTTGATTCTAAAAGAGAAAACCCTACTAAATAGACAAAAGAGTCTAATTATTCTAGCAAGAATTACACCTGACCATTTTTATGCTTCTGGATGTTATCTGTAGGTTAAAAACATATTTAAAGAATTTTTGAGGTAAATATACTGTTCATAGGGTTCTTAAGGCAAGAATACTGAAGTGATTTGCCATTCCCTTCTCCAGTGGACCACATTATATCAGATCTCTCCACCATGACCCAACCATCGTTGGTGGCCCCACATGGCATGGCTTAGTTTCATTGAGTTAGACAAGGCTGTGGTCTGTGTGATAAGATTGGCTAATTGTCTATGATTGTAGTTTCAGTCTGTCCTGTGATGCCGTCTCTCAGTGCCTACAGTCTTACTTGGGTTTTTCTTACCTTGGATGTGGGATATCTCTTCACCGTTGCTCCAGCAAAGCACAGCTGCTGCTCCTTACCTTGGGCATGGTTTAGCTCCTGTCAGCCACTGCCCAAGACCTTGGATGTGGGGTAGCTCCTCTTGGCTGCTCCTGTGCATTGCAGCTGCCCAATTGCCACACAATTGCACTCATCTCACATGCTAGTAAAGTAACGCTCAAAATTCTCCAAGTCAGTATTCAGCAATACATGAAACATGAACTTCCAGATGTTGAATCTGGTTTTAGAAAAAGCAGAGGAATCAGAGATCAAATTGCCAACATCTGCTGGATTATTGGAAAAACAAGAGAGTTCCAGAAAAATATATACTTCAGCTTTATTGACTATGTCAAAGCCTTTGACTGTGTGGATCACAATAAACTGTGGAAAATTCTGAAAGAGATGGAAATACCAGATGACCTGACCTGCCTCTTGAGAAACCTGTATGCAGATCAGGAAGCAACAGTTAGAACTGGACATGGAACAACAGACAGGTTCCAAATAGGAAAAGGATTACATCAAGGCTGTATATTGTCACCCTGCTAATTTAACTTCTATGCAGAGTATACCATGAGAAATGCTGGGCTGGAAGAAACACAAGCTGGACCCAAGATTGCCAAGAGAAATATCAATGACCTCAGACATGCAAATGATACCACCCTTGTAGCAGAAAGTGAATCAGAACTAAAGAGCCTCTTGATGAAAGTGAAAGAGGAGAGTGAAAAAGTTGGCTTAAAACTCAAGATTCGGAAAACAAAGATTATGGCATCTGGTCACATCACTTCATGGCAAATAGATGGGGAAACAGTGGCTGACTTTATTACAGGGGGCTCCAAAATTACTGCCAGTGATGATTGCAGCCATGAAATTAAAAGACGCTTACTCCTTGGAAGGAAAATTATGACCAACCTGGACAGCATATTAAAAAGCAGAGACATTACTAGCAAGGTCTGTCTAGTGAAGGCTATGGTTTTTCCTATGGATGTGAGTTTTGGGCTATAAAGAAAGCTGAGCACTGAAGAACTGATGCTTTTGAACTGTGGTGTTGGAGAAGACTCCTGAGAGTCCTTTGGACTGTAAGGAGATCCAACCAGTCCATCTTAAAGGAGATCAGTCCTGAGTGTTCATTAGAAGGACTGATGCTGAAGCTGAAACTCCAGTACTCTGGTCACTTGATGTGAAGAGCTGACCCATTTGAAAAGACCCTGATCCTGGGAAAGATTGAGGGCAGGAGGAGAAGGGGACAACAGAGGATGAGATGATTGGATGGCATCACTGACTCAATGGAGACTGTTTTGGGTGGACTCCTGGAGTTGGTGATGGACAGGAGGCCTGGCATACTGCGGTTCACGGGGTCTCAAAGAATTGGACATGAGTGACTGAACTGAACTGAGGTAAATATAACTAAATCAATTTTATTTTATGTTTATTATATTTCCGTTTGCTTTATTTGACCAGGATTCAGCTAATCTATTATACCCTTTTCCACCACCCCATTACACAAATTTCTTGAAAGTTTAATTGTGTAATAATTGTGGCAACCTGTTTAGAGTGTATGTTTACCTTCATCTCCCCATGACAGACTTTTAGAATTTCCCATTCATATTCTCTCCCCTTATTTCCCAGTTTTTAATAAAGCATGTTAAAATGGATTTTACTCTATGTGTCCTTAACTATACTTCCATAGCTCTCTACGTGAACTTCTGACATCCTGCATCTATTTAACATAGAAACCCTACCCAGACATTGAAATTTTGTCTGTAAATTTGGACTACTGTCCTTCCAACTGACTCCACAAGATTGGTAACACTGACTTTCACCTTCACTTCATGTCCCATTGCTCAGTCCCAACTGCCACTCAACAATTCATTCCAATACATAACCTTATCATTAGAGGCTTCAATTCTTCATTTTTTGGCTTAGCACTTTTCCCCCTCATTTCCTTTATAGCTTACCTGATAAAATTCTCTGTGTAATTAGATCAACTGAGTACCGGTAGTTTCATCTTGATTCAGGAACCTAAAATGAGACAAGAAGGGTAAATGCATACCATGCAGCTGATTTACTCTTATTGGTTTTCACTAATGATTTCTTCAAAGAGTACTTCCACCATTTTGATAAAGAAAGTTGGCCTAATAATTGGAAAGACATAACTAAGCAAAAAGTTATTTCTGCAGCATATACAGTTTAATGATTTCCAATTCCTTGCCAAGAAACCATTATTAAAACATGGTGTCTGATTATCCCATAAGCAAACGTATACCTCTTCAAATTTAGTCTCTGTTCGGTCTAAACATTAGACCAACTTTCAGCACAGACTGTGGGAAGGAAAGCCAAGAACCCTGTGGTACAAATCAGCCAACTGTGGGTGACTGGGAAGGAGTGACTTACCCAGTTCCTAGAATGATGTTTAATAATTAACAGTGACTTACTTCAGTTATGCAAATACACAGAAATTCCCCAAATCATGATTTAATCAAGTAGAAAGAACAGGGAAAAGAGTTTTGAGACTGATTAGTAAAGAAAGGGTCTATATCTTGGTTATAGACACGTGTCTGTAAATGGAACGATTTTGGTATCTTCAGTAGATACCTGTGGGATACTCATAGGTCTTAGGAGAGGAATTACACAGAATGTTTTTGCTACAATGAGAAAGGCTGGAATTCAAAGTATCAGTTTTAAAGGGGCTGCTAACATATTCATTAGATTTACTGGAGATAAGAACCATCACACAGCTGCGGAGTCAAGGAGAATTCTAAGGAGCATGTTTGAGACACTGGATTCTGAATCCAAAGATCTTGATCTAAGTTTCTACCAGAACGAATGACTAAGGCTACCAGATTTTTTTGTAAATATTTAATCAAGATAAGGATAAGCTTTTTGGGAAAAGATAAATTTGAGGAAAAGGGTACCCAGGGTCAGAGCAAGCAGGGAAGAAGTCAGAAATATGTTCTTGTTTTTTATTGGGTTGGCCAAAAGGTTTATTTGGGATTTCCCATTACATCCTATGGAAAAACCTAAACACATTTTTTGGCCATTCTGTGTGCTGTGTGCTACTACAGGTTAAGAACTAAGCACTTTTCATATTGTATATTTTCAAGGGCATTTCAAAAGCATTTTTCAAGAATTATACAATTTTATTGATAAAATAACTTTTAAAACATATCATCCATTATAAATGAAAGTGAAGCTTGAAAAAATGACATGGAGAACTAGTGAAGTACAAATGCAGAAAATAGGACCTGGGTTTTGGATGCCTTGTCATGGATAAGTCCACAGCACAGGACTTTCTAAAGACACTGTTACAGATGTGCCTAATACTATTGTCATATTCAATGGATAGTAGATTAAGTAATCACTTAATTTTACCATACTAGTACACATTTGTTATATACTTTGTATCTCCTGAAGATATTAACCTATGTGATATTAGCATGACACTGGTCTCATGAATGACAATATAATCAGTTTTACTTATTGATTTCCCCTTAGGGGATTTCTATGACNTGTGAGAGTTGGACTGTGAAGAAGGCTGAGCGCTGAAGAATTGATGCTTTTGAACTGTGGTGTTGGAGAAGACTCTTGAGAGTCCCTTGGACTGCAAGGAGATCCAACCAGTCCATTTTGAAGGAGATCAACCCTGGGATTTCTTTGGAAGGAACGATGCTAAAGCTGAAACTCCAGTAATTTGGCCACCTCATGCAAAGAGTTGATTCATTGGAAAAGACTCTGGTGCTGGGAGGGATTGGGACAACCGAGAATGAGATGGCTGGATGGCATCACAGACTCAATGGACGTGAATCTGAGTGAACTCCGAGAGATAGTACAGAACAGGGAGACCTGGCATGCTGCGATTCATGGAATCGCAAAGAGTTGGACATGACTGAGCGACTGAACTGAACTGAACTGAAGGGAAATATATGGGAGAGTAAATGATAAGAAAATATATGGATGCTGNGAGTGAACTCCGAGAGATAGTAAAGAACAGGGAGACCTGGCGTGCTGCGATTCATGGAGTCGCAAAGAGTTGGACATGACTGAGCGACTGAACTGAACTGAGCTGAAGGGAAATATATGGGAGAGTAAATGATAAGAAAATATATGGATGCTGAAAAATTGTCAGACAACATGCAGGTAAGATCCTAATCAGGGAGATGGACTACCTTATTGATGGACTACCTTATTATCTACGGAATGTTCAACTAAGTCCTCCTATGGGCTCAAAGTCAAAGTCTGAGGAATTCTGTTTTCTAGGAATAAGTCTGCTGTGAGTATCTGTCATGTCCAATAATTGGGAAAAAACCTTACACGTAGCTTGGCTATAATGGATTTTAGAGTAGAGCAGTTGGGACCCTTATGTGGGACAAGAAGCAACAGTTAGAACTGGTAATGGATGAACTGACTGGTTCAAAGTTGGGAAAGGAGTACAAGGCTGTGTATTATCACCCTGCTTATTTAATTTCTATGCAAGTATAGCATGTGAAATGCCAGGCTGAATGAATCACAAGCTGGACTCAAGATTGCCAGGGGAAATATCAATAATGTCATATATGCAGATGACACCACTCTAATGGCAGAAAGCAAAGAGGTACTAAACAGTCTCTTAATGAGGGTAAAATAGAGTGAAAAAGCTAGCTTAAAACTCAGTATTCAAAAACCTGAGAGTTTGGCATCTGGTCCCATCACTTCATGGTAAATAGAAAGGAACAAAGTAGAAACAGTGACAGATTTTATTTTGGGGGGCTCCAAAATCACTGCAGACAGTGACTGCAGCCATGAAATTTAAAGATGGTCCTTGGAAGGAAAGCCATGAGAAACTTAGACAGTGTATTGAAAAGCAGGGACATAACTTTGCCAACAAAGGTCTGTAAAGTCAAAGATGTGGTTTTTTCATTGTCATATACGGTTGTGAGAGCTGGACTATAAAGAAGGCTAAGTATTAAAGAATTGATGCTTTTGAGCTGCAGTGTTTTAGAAGATTCTTGACAGTCCCCTGGACTGCAAGGAGATTAAATCAGTTAATCCTAAAGGAAATCAACCCTGAATATTCACTGAAGAATCGATGGTGAAGCTGAGGCTCCAATATTTTGGCTACCTGATGGGAAGAGCTGACTCACTGGAAAAGACCCTGATACTGGGAAAGATCAAAGGCAAAAGGAGAAGGGAGTGGCAGAAGATAAGATGGTTAGATAGCATCACTGACTCAATGGACTTGAATTTGAACATAACCTGGGAGACAGTCAGGTCAGGGCAGCTTGGTGTGCTGCTGTCCATGGGGTTGCAAAGAGATATGACTTAATGATTGAACAATAGCGACAGTCAGGATTATGATCCTTGTAGCTGGAAGACTGCAAGGCTCATTTCCTTTGGTAGACCCCCATTTAGAAGAGGTGTGCTCGATGGATTCAAGTTGACACAGAATAACTACTCAGGCTATTTAGGAGAAGCAAAAGATGACTACTTATGGCTTTCATTTTATAGTGATCCTACAAAAGTAGCATACTCACTCATTTTAGACTCAATATTTAACCCATTTCTGTTGAGCCAAATTCAAACCTATATCTAGTAATCGCACATTCTCTCCAAAGTATCCCTTAGAACTGTATAATATATATTTTAGTTAAGAAAACAATTATATCATTTACCTTTGCTATTTGAATGTCATAAAAACCTATGAAATTGATGGTGGACAGGGTGTCACTTGAGGAAACCAAGACTCAGTGAGCATCTGCGTAGGGACAGGGATTGGTGAGTGGAAGGTCTGGGCCATCAGAGACTTGCCTTAACTCCAAGCTTGGTGTTATCAGTGGTCCATTCTTGTCTACTGACTGCAGTCCTCCAAAAATGCACTATATGACAGTGATCAGGTTTTAAAGATATCCTCAACAGGCTATATTGTGAGTTGAGGTGGTGATGGTCAAAAGAGGGAGAAGAGTCAAAGACAGTTTTCAGATCTGTATGAAAGGCAGAATAAGACCACAATAAGATACAAGTAAATAGTTCATATGCTTATGTTCCTCAGTGGGATCAATTTGTAGACTCATTATTTGGTGGTGGTGGTTTACTCACTAAGTCATGTCCAGTTCTTTGCAATCCCATGGACTTTAGCATGCCAGGCTCCTCTGTCCATGGAATTTCTCAGGCAAGAATACTGGAGTGGGTTACCATTTCCTTCTTCAGGGGATCTTCCTGATTCAGGGATTTAATCTGTTTCTCCAGCATTGCAGACAGCCTATTTTACCACTGAGCCACCAGGTGTTCCCTAGATTCATCATTTAGAGGGGGATTTTACTGAAGCCAGCAGGAAGAAGAACATTTGTTCTGGGAACAAAAATAGATCGACTGTGCAGGTGAAGTCTCTTTCTAGGATTTCAGAGCTTGTTATTTCATGTTTGAAAATCAGGGTAATCAAACAAATACATTCCTATTGTTATACAAATGTGTAATTTCAATGCAACTGATGTCAGCTTTGGAAATCACAACAGCAGTGTAGCTACTCACAATGGAACCAGACTCAAGTAGCAAATCAATACTATAGAATATAAACCTTAGCTACAAGTTGATGCATATTTACTTGCATATAACAAAATAACTTGGAGAAGGCGATGGCACCCCACTCCAGTACCCTTGCCTGTCAAATCCCATGGATGGAGGAGCCTGGTAGGCTGCAGTCCATGGGGTCGCTAGGAGTCAGACATGACTGAGCAATGTCACTGTCACTTTTCATTTTCATGCATTGAAGAAGGAAGTGACAACTCACTCCAGTGTTCTTGCTTGGAGAATCCCGGGGACAGGAGAGCCTGGTGGGCTGCCGTATATGGGGTCACACAGAGTCGGACCTGACTGAAGTGACTTAGCAGCAGCAGCAGCAACAAAATAACTGAGTGTATAAAAATCATTTAAAGCTTATTTTTAATCCACTTCTAGTCACTGGATGGAAACATTTTGATTTAGAATAACAAGAGAACTCAATACTATTTACATATACCAGAGATATTCAAATATGTCATGATGTAGAGACTCTCATGACTGCTATCAAGCTGGAAAACACATATAAGGTTTGAAAATAAATATCATTTTGGTTTCATATTTGTCTACAGTAGGAGCTAATTTGGAAAACTTTAAACTTTCTCTAGAGGTTTCACAAATATGTTGTCTTGCCTCAATCTGAGTTAAGTAAATTAATAAAACACATAAACTCACACATTGCCTGATTCCATGGATGTTTTTGCCAGCTGTTGTGACTTTATTGAATAATACGTTATCAGTGTGATAATGTATTTGTGATGATGAATTGCACTGTTACATAATTAGAGCAATAGTGTCCTGATGATATATTAACTCAATAACCCAGTAGCAGGCAGAAGAAAATTATTTTAGCAATTCTTATTCCACATGATTATTTTTAAGTTCATTGTGAAACCATTTAAGCTATTTGTACTGTAATAGCTCAACTAAATATATTTTTATCCAATGCTTCCATTTTACAATTGAGAATCATTCCTGAATGGGATAAAGGGTGTAATGCAGTCCTGGCTTAACAGTATTTCTAATTTTCTAAACCTGAATAGCTATTCTGAAGCTCAATTTTCCCATCTGAAAAATGGAGGTAATAACTGTTTTCTTACAGTTTTATTGTAAGGATAAAGTAAGTTTTGGAGTTTGAGAGAATTTGTAAAGAAAAATGCAAAGATAAGATCATTTAGTGCTTCTGGGTTATGGCATGGATTTATATCTGGCTCTAGAACTTGCTAGCTGTACTATCTTGGGGAAACTGATTAACTTCACTGTGCCTCAGTTTTGCCATCTTTAAGAATAACTACTTAGGATGTTATGCAATTTAATTGAGAAAAACATTTATCATTTCTTAGAATAATCCCTCTTCAATGTAAATGTTCATTAAAAAAATATTTTAAGTGTGTGACAAAATATCTCGGTCACCATAAAGATTAATTTTATGTGTCATTTTGGGCCATGAGGTACCCAGATATTTGTTCAAATATTTGGCTGTGTGTTTCTATGAAGGTGTTTTTGAATGAGTTTAACACTTAAATCAAATGACTGACTAAAGCCAATGGCTGTCCCTAATGTGGATGGGCCTCTTCCAATCAGCTAAAAGCCTACATGGAACAAAATGCTGACCTTCATCTAAATAAGGGCTTCACAGGTGGCACTAGTATTAAAGAACCTGCCAGTGCTGGAGATGTAAGAAATATGGGTTCAATCCATGGGTCGGGAAGATCCTCTGGAGAAAGGCATGGCAACCAATTCCAGTATTCTTGCCTGGGGAATCCCAAGGAGAGAAAAGCCTGGCGGGCTACAGTCCACAAGCTTGCAAAGAGTCAGACATGACTGAGTGACTTAGCAAGCACATTTGAATGTGAGAAAACTCCTTTTGCCTATTTTAGTGCCAGAATATTTTTTTTTCCCTTGTCTTTGAACTTGAACTGAAACAGTGACTCTTCTTGGCTTTTGAACCTGTCAGTTGCAGACTAGATCTAAACAATCAGCTTTCCTGGATCTTTATTTTGTGAACTGAAGATCTTGGATTTTGCCAACCTCCATAACTGCATGAGGCAATTCCTTATGTTATTTTTATCTATCTATCTATCTATCTATCTACCTATCTATCTATCTATTTATCTATCTGTTTCTCTGTGTATCTATCAATATATATTTACAGATATAAAAATATATATATATATATTCTTTTATGTGACTATATCTATTTAGCTACCTATTTTATAATCAGCCATCCACATCCAGGGATTCCAGATCCACAGATTCAACCAACCACAGATTAGCAGACACCTCATGTTTGTAGATATGGAACCCTTGGTTCAGAGGGCCTTTAACATTGTGCCATTGTATATAAGGGACTTGTGTATCCACAGATTTTGGTGTATGTGATGGGTTCTGAAGCCAATCCCATATATCCTATTTGTTCTGTCTTATTAGAGAATTCTAGTGTATTCATAGATGTGTCTTCAGCAACTATCATGATAAAGATTTTGCTTTACACAATGGACACAAAGCTAAGCTGAACATAAATGGTAACACAGTATGGTATTGAAAATTACATTATATTATTCTTACAATTTTAGAACTTAAATAATGACTCTAAAATGAACTATTTGTTATAGGGTCAAATAGTTTAATAAATTCATTTTCTGTTTTTCATGGAGTACCTGAGTAGAGTCAAATTTATATCTTTTTGCCATATCTGATTGAATTTTATGTCATATATAGAGGAGACCACAGACAGATAATTATTAGATAACTGTACAGTTCANCTATTTTACCACTGAGCCACCAGGTGTTCCCTAGATTCATCATTTAGAGGGGGATTTTACTGAAGCCAGCAGGAAGAAGAACATTTGTTCTGGGAACAAAAATAGATCGACTGTGCAGGTGAAGTCTCTTTCTAGGATTTCAGAGCTTGTTATTTCATGTTTGAAAATCAGGGTAATCAAACAAATACATTCCTATTGTTATACAAATGTGTAATTTCAATGCAACTGATGTCAGCTTTGGAAATCACAACAGCAGTGTAGCTACTCACAATGGAACCAGACTCAAGTAGCAAATCAATACTATAGAATATAAACCTTAGCTACAAGTTGATGCATATTTACTTGCATATAACAAAATAACTTGGAGAAGGCGATGGCACCCCACTCCAGTACCCTTGCCTGTCAAATCCCATGGATGGAGGAGCCTGGTAGGCTGCAGTCCATGGGGTCGCTAGGAGTCAGACATGACTGAGCAATGTCACTGTCACTTTTCATTTTCATGCATTGAAGAAGGAAGTGACAACTCACTCCAGTGTTCTTGCTTGGAGAATCCCGGGGACAGGAGAGCCTGGTGGGCTGCCGTATATGGGGTCACACAGAGTCGGACCTGACTGAAGTGACTTAGCAGCAGCAGCAGCAACAAAATAACTGAGTGTATAAAAATCATTTAAAGCTTATTTTTAATCCACTTCTAGTCACTGGATGGAAACATTTTGATTTAGAATAACAAGAGAACTCAATACTATTTACATATACCAGAGATATTCAAATATGTCATGATGTAGAGACTCTCATGACTGCTATCAAGCTGGAAAACACATATAAGGTTTGAAAATAAATATCATTTTGGTTTCATATTTGTCTACAGTAGGAGCTAATTTGGAAAACTTTAAACTTTCTCTAGAGGTTTCACAAATATGTTGTCTTGCCTCAATCTGAGTTAAGTAAATTAATAAAACACATAAACTCACACATTGCCTGATTCCATGGATGTTCTTGCCAGCTGTTGTGACTTTATTGAATAATATGTTATCAGTGTGATAATGTATTTGTGATGATGAATTGCACTGTTACATAATTAGAGCAATAGTGTCCTGATGATATATTAACTCAATAACCCAGTAGCAGGCAGAAGAAAATTATTTTAGCAATTCTTATTCCACATGATTATTTTTAAGTTCATTGTGAAACCATTTAAGCTATTTGTACTGTAATAGCTCAACTAAATATATTTTTATCCAATGCTTCCATTTTACAATTGAGAATCATTCCTGAATGGGATAAAGGGTGTAATGCAGTCCTGGCTTAACAGTATTTCTAATTTTCTAAACCTGAATAGCTATTCTGAAGCTCAATTTTCCCATCTGAAAAATGGAGGTAATAACTGTTTTCTTACAGTTTTATTGTAAGGATAAAGTAAGTTTTGGAGTTTGAGAGAATTTGTAAAGAAAAATGCAAAGATAAGATCATTTAGTGCTTCTGGGTTATGGCATGGATTTATATCTGGCTCTAGAACTTGCTAGCTGTACTATCTTGGGGAAACTGATTAACTTCACTGTGCCTCAGTTTTGCCATCTTTAAGAATAACTACTTAGGATGTTATGCAATTTAATTGAGAAAAACATTTATCATTTCTTAGAATAATCCCTCTTCAATGTAAATGTTCATTAAAAAAATATTTTAAGTGTGTGACAAAATATCTCGGTCACCATAAAGATTAATTTTATGTGTCATTTTGGGCCATGAGGTACCCAGATATTTGTTCAAATATTTGGCTGTGTGTTTCTATGAAGGTGTTTTTGAATGAGTTTAACACTTAAATCAAATGACTGACTAAAGCCAATGGCTGTCCCTAATGTGGATGGGCCTCTTCCAATCAGCTAAAAGCCTACATGGAACAAAATGCTGACCTTCATCTAAATAAGGGCTTCACAGGTGGCACTAGTATTAAAGAACCTGCCAGTGCTGGAGATGTAAGAAATATGGGTTCAATCCATGGGTCGGGAAGATCCTCTGGAGAAAGGCATGGCAACCAATTCCAGTATTCTTGCCTGGGGAATCCCAAGGAGAGAAAAGCCTGGCGGGCTACAGTCCACAAGCTTGCAAAGAGTCAGACATGACTGAGTGACTTAGCAAGCACATTTGAATATGAGAAAACTCCTTTTGCCTATTTTAGTGCCAGAATATTTGTTTTTCCCTTGTCTTTGAACTTGAACTGAAACAGTGACTCTTCTTGGCTTTTGAACCTGTCAGTTGCAGACTAGATCTAAACAATCAGCTTTCCTGGATCTTTATTTTGTGAACTGAACATCTTGGATTTTGCCAACCTCCATAACTGCATGAGGCAATTCCTTATGTTATTTTTATCTATCTATCTATCTATCTATCTACCTATCTATCTATCTATTTATCTATCTGTTTCTCTGTGTATCTATCAATATATATTTACAGATATAAAAATATATATATATATATTCTTTTATGTGACTATATCTATTTAGCTACCTATTTTATAATCAGCCATCCACATCCAGGGATTCCAGATCCACAGATTCAACCAACCACAGATTAGCAGACACCTCATGTTTGTAGATATGGAACCCTTGGTTCAGAGGGCCTTTAACATTGTGCCATTGTATATAAGGGACTTGTGTATCCACAGATTTTGGTGTATGTGATGGGTTCTGAAGCCAATCCCATATATCCTATTTGTTCTGTCTTATTAGAGAATCCTAGTGTATTCATAGATGTGTCTTCAGCAACTATCATGATAAAGATTTTGCTTTACACAATGAACACAAAGCTAAGCTGAACATAAATGGTAACACAGTATGGTATTGAAAATTACATTATATTATTCTTACAATTTTAGAACTTAAATAATGACTCTAAAATGAACTATTTGTTATAGGGTCAAATAGTTTAATAAATTCATTTTCTGTTTTTCATGGAGTACCTGAGTAGAGTCAAATTTATATCTTTTTGCCATATCTGATTGAATTTTATGTCATATCTAGAGGAGGCCACAGACCGATAATTATTAGATAACTGTACAGTTCAGTTTAGTCTCTCAGTCATGTCTGACTCTTTGTGACTCCATATACTGTAGCACACCAGGCCTCCCTGTCCATCACCAACTCCTGAAGTCTACTCAAACTCATGTCCATCAAGTTGGTGATGCCATCCAACCATCTCATCCTCTATCGTCCCCTTCTCCTCCTGCCTTCAATCTTACCCAGCATCAGGGTCTTTTCAAAGGAGTCAGTTCTTCACATCAGATGGTCATATTTTTGTAAATTACTAGTGATGCAGTTGAAACTCCAATACTTTGGCCACCTCATGCAAAGAGTTGACTCATTGGAAAAGACCCTGATGGAGGGATTGAGGGCAGGAGGAGAAGGGGATGACAGAGGATGCCATGGCTGGATGGCATCACCAACTCAATGGACATGAGTTTGGGTAAACTTCGGGAGTTGGTGATGGACAGGGAGGCCTGGTGTGCTGCAATTCACGGGGTCAAAAAGAATCAGACACAACTGAGCGAGTGAACTGAACTAAATGATGCAGTTTAGTTTTAGTAAATATTTTACTATGATCCTTTTCATTAAATAAATAAGTGGATATTTGAGAGCATCTCAGATTCAGTACCAAGTGGTCAGGTACAGAAAAATCTCATTAATGATTCAGTAAGTTTCAGCAGTAGTATTTCTGCTTTAGATTGAAGAAAAACTAATTTTTAATACATTTGACTCATTATTTGTGGTAATTTTGTTCTATAAAAGTTTCATTAACAATGGATTAGAGAATATTGAACATGGCTCCAAGGGGAAACATAGGTTTATGTTCCTGTGAGTCTCTGGTCACAACATTTTTCCAATCAATCAATGCATAACCTTGTTTTATGTTTGTTTCTGTTTAAAGTCACCCACCTTATCAGATATATTGTTGATTCAGTAACACTGAACTCACTACCAACCCCACTATAACTTTTGCCTGAACTAAGCCTCTCTGCAAAGACATATCACTGTCTTCTTGCTCTTAAGAACACTGCATAGCACTTCAGCACTAAACTTGGGGGTCATTTTAAATAGCAAAACCACTAACAGAAAGCACAAGGAGAAAACCATGGCATTAAGCAGACCACAAAGACGACGCTTGTTTGTAGTATGAGAGCTAAAACAAGAGGCAGAGCATTGCCTTGTTTGACCTCAACTAGATATACGTGTATAGGGGACTCCAAATTTTCACTCTGTACATGTCTGTGAAAATGACTTTGAGGTTAAATGCAGAATCCACGAATAAAAAGGATCAGTTCAACATTTGCAGGATATATAGTACTTCAATGTTTCTATTAGTAACTTGTATCATTAAGTTGAGAATTCTTAAGGGCATTGAACATAAATTTTAAATAAAACTGTTATTGTTCAGTCATTAAGTCATGTCTGACTCTTTGCAACCCCATGGACTGCACTGTGCCAAACTTCCCTGTCCTTCACTATCTCCTGGAGATTGCTCAAACTCATGTCTATTGAGTTAGTGATGCCATCCAACCATCTCATCCTCTGTCACCCCATTCTTCTCCTGCCCTCAGTTTTTACCCAGCAGAGAAAATTGTTAGAATAAAACTGTTCTCCCAAGTAAGAAAACTAAGAACCTGTAACAGTTGTAGTGGCACAGATGCAAATGAGTTCATTAGGAATAACACATTGCAAGAAGTTGCTAGAAGAGTAATTTCGAGCAAGTAAAATATAAATGAGATTTTAAATTATAAAGTATTGAAATCTGGAAACAAAAGATAATCTCAAAACATGGGAAATTTTTCCATGTTTTAGGTTGCATTTTTGTTGTTGTTCAAAATAAATAGTTTTAATTTAAAAAAAAATGACTGCACTGTGAGCATGTGGGATCTTAGTTCCCTGATCAAGGATTGAACCCCTTCTTTGTAGATGTGGACGTTTAACCACTGGACTGACCAGGAAGTCCCCAAATGGAGTTTTATATCCAAGAACATTCCTAGCAGAAACCTGAAATCTAATTATTCTAGTTCACTGTATTAAATATGTAAAGTGAAGGCAGAAATCTATGTCTTTTTCATAAACAATTGAGTGGTCATTTTGATGTTAGTCATGAAAAACCAAGCAGTATCCTCTTCTCAAAATGAGGTTGAAGCAGTGCTTAAAAACTATTACTGTGTCCTGTAATTTAAGTTAAAAATTCCTTGAAGTAGGAGGCATGGGAGGATGTTTACATGTTAATAACTATTGAATGAAAAAAAAATGCCCCCTTATTACCAAATAATAATAGTAAGGGTAGAATATTATAAGGGGACTTTCCTAGGTGGCTGTAATTGTAAAGAACCCACCTACAAATGAGGAGACCTAGGAAACACAGGTTCAATCCCTGGGTCAGGAAGATCCCCTAGAAGAGATGCAACCCATGCCAGTTTCTTGCCTGGAGAATCCTATGGACAGAGAGGAACCTGGCAAGCTAGAAGTGACTTACACACACACACATACACTAACATGCACTAGACATATTTGGCTTCAAAACTCATCACCACAACTGTGAGGGTGAGTGATTTCAATTTTATAAGTGTATTTCACTGAGCTTCATTTTCCTCCCACATAGCTGGGTATAAGGTGGAATGGTGATTACTGCTATTAGTCCTTGAGGAACATTACCTGCCTTAGAATCCTAGTTCTGCCACATGTGCTGTTTGGAAAAGGTACTAGCTTCTCAAAATGTACCTTCCTCTTCTACTTCAAGAATGCGATGTATAAGTCAAGATTCAGTTGCAAATACAGACTCTGTTTAACTAAACTGAACAAATAATTTATGCTAGAGAGTTTTTAGAAATATTGAAAAGGCTGAGTAAACAGACTCTATCCTGGTCTGAATAGAATGCAATTTACAATTGGGCCACAGTTCCCAAAGTCTGGCCAAAGCACCCTCTGGTGCAACTGTGAGGGTAGCAAATTCACAGAGATGCCAAGTGATAAACAGTTTAAATTTTTTGAGCCAAGCACACTGATATGGATTGGACATTGTAGAAAATACTACAGTTAAGCTATTTTGACCTATTTAAAAAAATGGAACATAATATGAATGCTAAAGATTACATCTATGAACATGGATTTTAAATTTCAGTATCTCTTTGGGAAAACAAACAAAACTTACTGAGATGCTAAGGGCACTTTGAGCCAACAATTTTTGGAAGCTTTAGTCATAAGATATTAAAGAGCTCGTAGAATCATTGGGAAGGTTGGATAAATGGGCTCTATGCTGAGCTTCCAAGAATGTTCACAAAGCTACAATGCATAAAATGGCCAAGCTGTCAATGGAACTACTTACTGTCCCCTTCCAAACTGGTAAACTGTCAGTACAGCTGCTTGCCTCAGAAC
The DNA here is from genome assembly GCA_006410735.1 of Raphicerus campestris. NCBI lineage: Eukaryota > Metazoa > Chordata > Mammalia > Artiodactyla > Bovidae > Raphicerus > Raphicerus campestris. The sequence goes on along the minus strand of SJYW01009531.1, from coordinate 78,739 downwards.
CTGTTTACCATGGCTAAAATTTGACATCTCATCCTCGGTCGTCCCCTTCTCCTCCTGCCCCAATCCTCCCAGCATTAGAGTCTTTNCATGGAGATGAGTTTGTGTAAACTCTGGGAGTCAGTGATGGACCGGGAGGCCTGGCGTGCCTCAGTCTTTGGAGTCACAAAGAGTCAGACACAACTGAGTGACTCAACTTATTAACTGGCTCTCCAGTGGACTGCATTTTGTCCGAACTCTCCACCATGACCCGTCTGTATTGGGTGGCCCTACATGGCATGGCTCATAGTTTCATTGAGTTAGACAAATGTGTGGTCTTTCTGATCAGATTATTTAGTTTTCTGTGATTGTGGTTTTCAGCCTGTCTGTCTTCTGATGGAGAATGATAAGAGGCTTATGGAAGCTTCCTGATGGGAGAGACTGACTGAGGGTGAGACTGGGTCTTGTTCTGATGGCCAGGTCCATGCTCAGTAAATCTTTAATTGAATTTTCTGTTGAAAAACCTTGTGTACACCAAAACACAGCATACAGGAGCAATGACCCCACAAGAGACTGACCCAGACTTTCCCTGGAGTGTCCAGGAGTCCTCAGCAGAGGCGTGGGTCAGTGGTGGCCTACTGCAGGGTTGGGGGCACTGAGTGTAGCAGTACATACATGGGACCTTTTGAAGGAGGTTGCCATTGTCTTTATTACCTCCACCATAGTTTGGCCCCAAGTAAATAGCAGGGAGGGTACACAGCTCCACCCATCAACAGAGATCAAACTATAGTGGAGGTATTTAAGATAATGGCAATTTCCTCCAAACTCCGCCCCCCCCCCCCCCAACAATACAGCAGGCCACTGCTGATCCAGGCCTCTCCTGGAAACTCCTGGGCATTCACAGGCAAGTCTGGGTCAGTCTCTTGTGGGGTCACTGCTCCTTTCTCCTGGGTCCTGGTATGCACAAGGTTTTGTTTGTGCCTTTCAAGAGTTGTTTCCATAGCCTTGTGTAATTTCTGTAATCAAATCCCACTGGCCTCCAAAGTCAAATTCCCTCAAGGTTGTTAGTCCCTTTGCCAAATCCCCAGGTTGGGAAATCTTTTGTGGATCCTAGAACTTCCTTAGCAGTGCAAGGATTACTTTGGTGCAATTGCTCTACAATTTGTGGGTTGTCTGCTCAGCGACTCTGTGGTGGGATTAATGGTGACTTCCTTCTAGAGGGTTTATCCCACATCTCTGTGACCAGGTCTCCTGCACCAACAGCCCTTGTCCTTGAGGCAGGCCACTGCTTACCTGTACTTTCACAGGAGACATTCACCACAGTTTTGGCTCAATCTCTGTGGAGTCTCTGGGTCCTGGTGCACAGAAGTTTCTGTTTGACTGCTCCAAGTGTCTCTGGCAGGCATGGTGTTTGATTCTAAATGTGATTTCCCTCCTCCTACCATCTTTCTGGGGCTTCTCCTTTGCCCTTGGACACAGGGTATCTTTTTTTGGTGGAATCGGATATTCTCCTGTTGATGGTTGTTCAGCAGTGAGTCGTAATTTTGGAGTTCTTGCAAGAGAAGTTGAGCATAGGTCCTTCTACTCTGCCATCTTGATAGCATAAAATGAAATGATGAAGGAATTTTGAAACATCACCTAGGAATAAGGAAAAACAGGAAAAGCAGAAAAATGAGTATATAAAATAGATTATTCTGTTCTTCATGAGTTTTGTACATTATATTTTGTGATCAAAATATAGATTGTAGCACCATCTGATGCACAAAGCAATGATATTTACAAGTGAAAAGAAAGTAAAGCTAAATACAAGAGAGATTTCCANGAAAAATGAGTATATAAAATAGATTATTCTGTTCTTCATGAGTTTTGTACATTATATTTTGTGATCAAAATATAGATTGTAGCACCATCTGATGCACAAAGCAATGATATTTACAAGTGAAAAGAAAGTAAAGCTAAATACAAGAGAGATTTTCACTCTTCACTGGAAGTGGTAAATTGTTGATACCAGTAGATTGTTTTAAGTATGTTTAAGTATGCATATGTTTAATATGCATATTATAGCAACCACAATAAAAACTCTACAAGAAAAGCAAAAGCCACAATACTCTACAAACTACTAGAAGTAAAACAAGATATAATCCTGACAAATATTTGGATAATAAAGAAAGTAATAAAAGTGAGACAGAGGAATGAGAACATGAATAAATAAACAAAAGTCTCATAATAAGTGGTACAATCACATATTGACAACATATCAGTAATATAATACTTTAAATGTAAATGTTCGAAAACCACCAATCAGAAGACATAAATTGGCAGACTTGTTTAAAAATAAAATGATCCACTACCTTCCAGCTTTAAGAAAATCTTATTTCAAACTTAAAGTCAGGTAATTTGAAAGTAAAAGACTGGGAAAAAACTCACTGTACAAACAATCAATGAAATATGAGAAAGTTTGTATTAATATCTGATAAGGTAAGCCATTTTATAGTTTTGCCAGAAGGAAAGAAAAAAAAAAAAGAAACAATTGGAAAGGTGGAGATATTTGAAAATATAATAACTAAGAATTTACTAAAATAAAGATGACAGCATCTGTTGGAAGTGTATCATACAGTACCAAATAGAATGGATATGGAAAAAGTCACATCTTGACATTTTATGATGGAATTTAATAAAACCATGAATGAAAAGAATATTTTAAATGTATCTATATTGTCATAAAATTTTAGGAAAAAATATAGAATAATTAAAAAAAAGAGAGAAATCTGATCATCTAAAAATGTACAAGAATCAGATTATAGTCAGACTATCTCCAAGTACAATAATTTGCAAGCAGGCAATGGAGTAATGTTTTAGAGCTGTTTAAAAAAAAAAAAGCAATTACTTGTATGTTCTGACCTGAGGGTTAACTCTAGCCACATTTCTTGGTGCTTGCTGAATCTCAAATGCATAAAGTTGCAGGTTTATAGCTCTCTGACTTCCTGATAACTTGTCGGTAACTTGGTCTAAAGCTGATCAGACTGCACTGAATATCATCTCCTGTTGTTATCTCTTTTTGTGGCATTGCTGCTTGACATTAGGTGACAGCAATTTAAACCAATCACTGGGAAAATAGCTGTCACCCTCTGGAGATCAAAGGGCCTCCCCAAAGTGTTGGATCACCTTGCTGTGGAGAGGGAGCCATGAGATCCTAAGGAAATTGTGGCTAAACACATCCTCTGCCCCCGGGGTGAAAGTTGAACCCAGATATGAGCCAATTTCTGTCCATGCAACCTTCAGGATATTAGGCAACTAAGACTGCTTAACTATTATATACAGAAAAACTACTACTTGGAAATAAAAGTGAAATATTAACCATTCTAAAAATAAATCTGACAATATTTAGCAAATTGAACGTGTATATTCCCTTTAACCCAGCAATCCCATTCCTTGTTTATATATACCAGAAAATTTCTCTGGATTGTGTAATAGATCCATGAGGAACCATGGAACATTTATTTAATGAATATATTTGTGGTAGTACAGAGCTGGGGTTAGTCGATACGTTCATCTTTACGGTAACAGATGAATTCAATACTGTGGATAAAATTCTCTTAAATGCCATGTAGTAAGGAACCACAAATAGCATATACATAAAATGATAAATACCAAAGTGTAGTTTCATGAATAAAAATTAGCAAAGAGACAATCTGCATAGCATGTTGCTATTGCTGTAATTTTAAATTTGAGACAGACAAGAAGGCATAACATATTTTACCTGACACTTCATTATCTAAGGACACACATCAAACATGTAAGAATAGGTGCCTATTGTGGACTGTATGGAGCATCAAACATGATGAGGGAATGTGGATTAAGGAATGTGTGTTAAGGAGGCAACTAAACTATAATCACTTCAAACAAGAATGATGACGATAATTTGCTATAAACTGAGCGGTTTAAAAAATTGAGATCTGTGAAATTCATCTTCCCAGTCAATCAGCTTAAGATTTTTAATCTGCTTGTTATAGGTAATGACTTCAATGAAATTATTTACAATTTACAAAGGGAAAAACTGCTATGGTAAAACATTTTACATCGTGACTTTTTTATAAATTAAATGATCATTAAAGATCTTTATTATTTTATAAAAAGATATCCACATTCAAATTAAGAGTAATGATGCTTCATTTGTTTAAATGCTAGAAAATTATCCAAAGGGTTATTTTGAAATCAGACTACTGATCTTGTGGATTTTGTTTTCTCTAAATTTACTAGTTTTATTAACATTACCTAAATAATGTAAATTTTATACCTGTTAAATTATGTATGTTTGAAACCTGAAAGTGAAGTCGCTCAGTTGTGTCCGACTCTTAGCGACGTCATGGACTGTAGCCTACCAGTCTCCTCTGTCTATGGGATTTTCCAGGCAATAATACTGGAGTAGATTGCCATTTCCTTCTCCAGGAGGAAATGGATCTATTACACAATGAATCTCCCTCATTGTAGACAGAAGCTTTACCGTCTGAGCCACGTGTCTCGGTAAAGCGTCTGCCTACAATGCGGGAGACCCGGATTCGATCCCTGTGTCGGGAAGTTCCCTGAAGAAGGAAATGACAAACCTGGACAACCCACTCCAGTTACTCTTGCTAGAAAATACCATGGACGGAGGAGCCTAGTGCTCACGGGGTCACAAAGAGTCAGACAAGACTGAGTGACTTCACTATGTATGTTTAATATTATTCAAATTAACTAACTCCCCTTCAAATTCTCACCTATTTACTAAGAAAATCTAAGTGCATGCAGAAAGGAGATGATGTAATGAAACTGAAATATCTTTGGATTCAGTAATAATGGGCTTCAAAACACAAGTTCATCTCCTGAATGTATAAATTTGAATGTGTATTATCTTTTTTTTTTTTTTGGACCAGACCACACAACTTGTGGGATTTTAGTTCCCTGATCAAGGATTGAACCCAGACCTTGGGCAGTGAAAGTGCCGAGTCCTAACCACTGGACTGCCAGGGAATTCCCATCAGTTTCTTCTTATGTAAAATTGAAATCATATGTAATTGAGAGAAGATTTGCAAGTATTAACTGAGATGATACACAAAATACCTGAGTATTTTGCTAGAGAATAATGAGTCACTTACTCATCTCACAAATCAGGATGTGGTGATGTCATGCCAAGACACTGACAGATGGTTCAGATTCCATTTTGATATAACATGAATGCTAAAATGTGAAAATTTTAAAACAATGAATATTTGTGCTAAAAACATTAATGTATTTATTATTTGAATTTTGTGATGCTGTGATGACAGCATTTCCTTATTATTTCTTTTTATTTATTTTTCAAATAACAGTACATAAAGTACCAGTCTGATAGGGATTTTTGGTTTTATAACTTTGATTTGTTTTATTTTTTATGTATTCCTCCTTTTCTTCCTTCCTTTTCCTCCTTCTCTTCCATTTCATCTTCTTTTCCTTTCCTCTTTATCATTTTTTAAAAATATATATGCTTTAATGTAGAAGTACAGAATTTGCATCTACTGTTTTTAGTTATTTACATGCTAAAATGCATAAATCTTGCTTACAGCTCAGCTTACCTTTGTAAAGTTCATTTGCATTAAACACTTTGTAATTGTTTGTAAATAGAAACTCTTTACAATTAAATCTCTTTCAAATATCAACTTTGTAGACTGTCCTCAACTCATTCTGCCCTGTTTTTTTCAGAAGGGAATAAAAGCCTTAAAAGAATAAAAAAGAACTTGCTCAATTCACGTGGCTTTTTAATATTTCTTCTCTAAAAAGAAGGATTCATATCATTTTTATTTTTTGGAGGAAAAATGTGCCTAGCTAGAGAACAGATGGTACAGCTAGTAACCAGGATTAAGGGTTTTATTCACAAAGCATTTGTGAAGCATTTCTGCATGCTTTTTCTAACTTTCTGGCATTTTGCCTCCAATTTGCATAGCAGTAGCTAAGATGCAGTAGAAAGTCCTGTGTGACATTATCATTTGTTGAAACTTACATAAAAGAAATTCAAGTTCATTAGTTGAAAGAGAATCAACAATTCAGAAAGAAAAAGTTAAAACTCAGATACATAACAGTTATCATAAAGTCATTAACTCTACAAAGACATCCTCCTACCGCAGAGGAGATTAAATATATTCCCCCCAAATGATTACATTTATCTTTCTTTTTATTTGGTGAGGATTCAGGTGGTAAGTTCTCTGACCTGTGATGTTCTTTGTATATGAATTGTTGTTCTTTAGTCTCTAAGTTGTGTATTGCTCTTTTGCGACCCTATGGACTCTACCTTCTAGAATCCTCTGTCCATGGGATTTTCCAGGCAAGAGTACTTGAGTGGGTTACCATTTCCTTCACCAGGTGAGATCTTCCTGACCCAGGGACTGAACCCACTTCACCTGCATTGGCAGGCAGATTCTTTACCACTGAACCACCTGGGAAGCCCCTATTTCCTATAAAGAGGTTCTTATCTTCTACAGCTAGCAAGCAGAGAAAAGAGAGGATCAGAATTAGAAATTTACTTCAAGAGAAGTTAAGCCCCAAAGATAGTTAGATGTCCAATCAAAGCAGGTCTATTTTGCCAGATTTGGGGCCTTTGTTTGTTCTTTTGGTAACAATACCCTGAATCGTGGCATGGGAACATCTGGATAGATACCTCCAAAACTTGACACTTTAAATTTTCTTAATCATCTAAGTCTACTCTCTGTTAGTGGACAATGAAGAGAACTTCCCCTGAACACAACAGGCTCCTCCTCATAATCTGTATTCATCTCCCTTCATGAACATCATGTCATAAACTCTGGTTAAGTCATGATAGAACCAGCAGAGGAACAGTGAACCTGATGAGAAAAGAGACTGCAAGACCTCACCAACATGTACTGTTGGATCATGGAGGGTACGTGTATTCCTGGTTCTGAGTGTGCTTGGATTAAGGAAGCCAGAACATAAATTATGAAAAAATATATCAATATTAAAGAACTCTTCCAGGATGCAAGATTTAAGACCCTGGCTAAGACTCTGAGAAATTGTGAATATGTTTCCAAGAAGTCTCCTACAAACATGAAAATAAGCAATTGCAAAACACTAAGTGGGGTAAAATGTCAGAATAGCAAATGTAAACGATGCTCAAAGGGATTTCAAGGTTCACAAAAGTGGGGCATATCAAATTGGAAAAATCGAGAGACAGAGATGTTAAGAAATCAAGTTCATGGAAGTAGTTAGGGCAAATACTAAAATCTGAACCCTAGAATCTGGCTTAAATATATGAGCTAATAGATACCACACTATGCTGATGCTGCTAAGTCACTTCAGTCGTGTCCGACCCTGTGTGACCCCATAGATGGCAGCCCACCAGGCTACCCTGTCCCTGGGATTCTCTAGGCAAAAACACTGGAATGGGTTGCCATTTCCTTCTCCAATGCATGAAAGTGAAAAGTCAAAGTGAAGTCAGTCATGTCTCAATCTTAGCGACCCCATGGACTGCAGCCTAGCAGGCTCCTCCTCCGCCCATGAGATTTTCCAGGCAAGAGTACTGGAGTGGGTTGCCATTGCCTTCTCCTACCACACTGTAGCTACTTTTTATTTGTTGGGTTTACCACTTTATTTAAAAACAAATTAAAATTCTATTCTCAAATATGTATTCATTTTTTAATTGAAAAATATCTTGCTCTTTGGTCCTTGTATTTTTCGGGATACTTCCCTAAAATTAAATGAAAACTCTACATTTTCCAAAATTATCATTTCCCTGATTTCAAATTTGAATGATCTTAAGCAACTTCTGGGCCTTCCCAAGTGGCACTAGTAGTAAAGAAGCTGCCTGACAATGCAGGAGATGTAAGAGATGCAGGTTTGATCCCTGGATTGGGAAGATGCCCTGGAGGAGGGCATGACAGCCCACCCCAATATTTCTGCCTGAAGAATCCTGTGAATGGAGGAGCTCAGCTGGCTACAGACTATGGGGTCGCAAAGAGTCAGACATGACTGAAGCACTTCAGCAGGTATGCACAAGCAGCTTCTGCTGACCTTCAAGGAACTAGTTAACAGTTAATTACTTTGAAACATCATCTGCTGATTGATTATATCAATGTGAAGTGAAGAAGTGAAGTGAAGTCGCTCAGTCGTGTCCGACTCTTTGAGACCCCATGGACAGTAGTCTACCAGGCTCCTCCCTCCATGGGATTCTCCAGGCAAGAGTACTAGAGTGGGTTGTCATTTCTTTCTCCAGGGGATATTCATCACAATAATTCTGTGATGCATGGCACAAAGAACTACTGTCTATGAATATTGCCAAATATTCTGGCTTGCGCTTTTCAATATTTTCTTGACTCTGCATCTTCATTATTCAAGACAGAAATTCCCCTTCTCATTGAAATCTGCACTGAGTTTAAAAGAAAAAGAAAATCTATCATTAAAAAAAAAAGATTTTAAGTAAATACATATGCTGGTATTAAAATTTGTTTCATGAGATGAAACATACTTCCTGGACAACCACTGCACCAGACACCATTGAGCGATGCTTTTCATTGCTGCTAAAGGGCCTCTCAAGCTGCACTGCAGTTTTTATATGCACTGCTCTCCAACTGCTTTCCCTGTACACGCGTACTATTTCTCTATAGTTCTCCTTTGTGGCTTGCCCTGATTACCAAATTCAGGATTATTCTTGTCTGTATTTCAAGTTTCCTTAGTTCTGGACTAAGCCAATTTGATGCCTTGAATTCCTTATTAAATTTCCTGCATAATTAGTTAATTTCCTCATGTGCTTGTGCAAGTGTTTGCTTAAGGAACATGATGTTTACTTGAACTCTTGCAGGGAATAAAGGAACTCTTATTCCCTATCCCTGTTGCTTTTTATTATTGTAATATAAAACTTTTTGAAGTCTCTTTTTTCTCTCACTTTTCCTTTTTTTTAAATCATTGCATTTATTTTTTTAAAATACTTTATTCCACTTTACAATATTATATTGGTTTTGCCATACATTGACATGAATCAGCCACAGGTGTACACCATCTCCCAAAACCGAATCCCCCTCCCACCACCCACCCCACACCATCTCTCCGGATCATCCCTTACACCAGCCCCAAGCATCCTGTACCCTGTATTGAACATAGACTGGCGCTTCATTTCTTATATGATAGTATACATGTTTCAGTGCCATTCTCCCTTTAGTTAAACTGAGAAGAGGCAATTATTTTTTTAAACTCCCTAAATAATGGACCTAGGAAACATGTGTCAGTTTTTTTTTTTTTTAATGTGTTTCTGCTCCAAATCAGTCCTTCCCAATCTGCTCTGTGCTTGGGATGAGAATGGGAAAATTATATTTTACCATTTCTATTACTACCTAGCTTATTAGGTTCTCCCAATGTGGGGCACTATGGGGAGACTGAAACAAAAGAAGCAAGCTGGTACTTGTTTCTCTTTTTCCTGACTCTGTTAGACATTCCTAAGCATCTAAGAACAGACAGGCTCTGATCATAGCTTCAACAAATAAAATCACTCTGCTATGTTTGCTTAGGCATCTACAGAGCAGCCCTCCTAGCAACTGGGGACATGTAGGATGTCCTTATGCAAGCAACTGTATTCAGATCACATCACCCCATTCCTTTCTCCAGTCACATTTGGGTTATCCCTTTCCCCACTTAAAAAAAAAAAAAATTAGGCTTTCAAAACCTGTGTTACCAATTTCTTGTGTTGTCTACTTTGTTTGTAATGTATCCAGGACATAAAATATTAAATTCACTTGATTTTTCTAGTTCTAACTCTCTTACTGATTTTATGATTTTAAAATATTTTTACTCTGAAATTATTTTTTCTCATCTTAACTTTTAATTAAGCCAATGAATATTTATCAGTACTATTGTAATTAGATATATTACAAAATCTCTTTGTAGAGTTAGAAATATTAACTATTTACACAGAGCAGAACATCCAGACAATACAAGATGTGATAGTTAGAAAAATAGCAACAATTTTTAAGAAAATACTCTAAGTATAATCCTTTTTAGAAATATTTCACTTCATTCTTGAAACAACCTTGTAAGATTATTATTTCCCAATTTTAAGAACAAAAAATGCATGGCTCAAAGATTAAATGAACTAAATTCATAGAGCTAATAATTGCTGAAAACTGCTTTTAAGCATTGGTATGGCATCCGGTCCGAGGACTTCATGGCAAATAAATGGGGAAATAATGGAAACACTGAAAGACTTTATTTTGGGGAGGTTGCAGAATCACTGCAGATGGTGACTGCAACCATGAAATTAAAGACACTTCCTCCTTGGAATAAAAGCTGTGACCAACCTAAACAGCATATTAAGAAACAGAGACATTTCTTTGCCAACAAAAGTCTGTCTAGTCAGAGCTATGGTTCTTCCAGTAGTCGTGTATAAATGTGAGAGCTGGGCCATTAAGAAAGCTGAGCACTGAAGAATAGATGATTTTGAACTGTGGTGTTGGAGAAGACTCTTGAGAATCCCTTGGACTGCAAGGAGATCAAGCCAGTTAATCCTAAAGGAAATTAGTCCTGAATATTCATTGGAAGGACTGATGCTAAAGCTGAAACTCAGATACCTTGGCCACTTGATGTGAAGAAGGGACTCATTTGAAAAGTCCTTGATGTTGGGAAAGATTGAAGGCAGGATGAGAAGGGGACAACAGAGTATGAGACATTTGGATGGCATCACCGACTCTATGTGCATGAGTCTGAGTAAGATGTGGGAGTTGGATAGGGAAGCTTGGCGTGCTGCAGTCCATGGGGTTACAGAGTCAGACACAAGTAAGCGACTTAACGGAACTGAATGTTCTCCTGAGAGCTTATAATTATGTTATTATGCAGATATGCTTGCATAGACTTTCAACTTTCAATCAATAAATATTAAACCTCTAATACACTTTGAGTACATTCTAATATTTTCATTTTAGAATATTGTCCTTTTAATTTTAATGCTAACAATTTCTAATGAAAATTTGGATTTCTTAACATCAATATTATAAGAAACACTTCTACTTTTCAATTAGAATGATCAAGGAGCCAAAATATGCAAATAATCCAAAAATTTTGATTGAAGAAATGTTTAAATCAATTCCTTACCACAAATTTACAAACCATTTCTGTAGACATTGTCTGCTTAACCTAGATAATAGTTTAAATATTTGAACACTTATCAACATAACAAAAAGTTATTATACACTATAACCAAGGGTGAAGTGAAGTGAGTTGCTCAGTCATGTCCAACTCTTTGCGACCCCATGGACTGTAGCCCACCAGGCTCCTCTGTCCATGGGATTCTCCAGGCGAGCATATTGGAGTGGTTTGCCATTTCCTTCTCTAGGGGATCGTCTGGAACCAGGGATCGAACCCAGGTCTCCTGCACTGCAGGCAGACGCTTTAACCTCTGAGCCACCAGGGAAGCCCCCTTGGCTATACACTATAATGAAGAAGAACATTCCAAATAATTGAGGATTTAAATTGATAGTGTTTTCAAATTAATAGTAAAAATTTTATTTCATTTATATTCATTTATTCATTTGAGATGTAGCCTAAAATATAATTTTTAGAAATATTTAAGGTTTAGCTTAGCCAAAATGCTAAAATAGAGATTTTTTAATTGTTTTAAAAAATCCTTATGTGTATTAAACCTTATTAATGTTAATTGCAGTGAAAAAACTTTTGAGAAAACTACGAATTTAATCCATAATGTAGCCATGTTATTTCATTTTCTCTAGTTATAAGCAGTCTCCATTTTCTCTTCCCTCTACTCAAATGTCCAAGCAATTCTTACATACAATTTGGCAAAGCTTATCTGCATTATGTCAATAGATTTCATAAAGCTTGCAACTTCTTCTACTTGCAATACTGTTTGCTTTTGTTAATTACCATTTGTTTCAGAAATAATACTTGAATTCTCATTCAATTCAGTTCAGTTCCAACTCTTTGCGACCCCATGAATCTCAGCACGCCAGGCCTTCCTGTTCATCACCAACTCCCGGAGTTCACTCAAACTCATGTCCATCAAGTCAGTGATGTCATCCAGCCATCTTATCCTCTGTTGTCCCCTTCTCCTCCTGCCCCCAATCCCTCTCAGCATCAGAGTCTTTTCCAATGAGTCAACTCTTCCCATGAGGTGGCCAAAGTACTGGAGTTTCAGCTTTAGCATTATTCCTTCCAAAGAACACCTAGGACTGATCTTCTTTAGGATTGACTGGTTGGATCTCCTTGCAGTCCAAGGAACTCTCAAGAGTCTTCTCCAACACCACAGGTCAAAAGTATCAATTCTTCATCACTCAGTTTTCTTCACAGTCCAACTCTCACATCCATGCATGATTACTGGAAAATCCATAGCCTTGACTAGACAGACCTTTGTTGGCCAAGTAATGTCTCTGCTATGTACCTTCAACTATTTTTGGCACACTACAAAGATAAATAACACAAGGTACCTGTCTCTAAACTACTCAGCTATTGAAAGAGATAAGCACAAATAAGTGAGCTCATAAAGAAAGAAAGAAACAAACAAAACAGAATAGGGATACATATGTACTAACATTGTTTAAATCCTACAGAAATACAGTGAGGAAATAATTCTGAATGTATGAATAATTTTTTTATTATGAAAAAAATCTGTGTGTATCTTTCAGAAATTCATTAGTGATTGGGCTTTAAGAATAAATGTTTATTTTATCTAAAAATGTGTTAGGTCTAAGAAATTATTTTTTCCTCTCAGCTTGCCATTCCAGAGGAAGTCAGGCTGTCTTAATTTCAGAGTCATGTATGTAGAATCATCACCCAGGTAATTGTAATTTGTCTTAGTTGTAATCAAGAAAAAGCAATATGCTTTTATGGAGCAGTTCCAAAAATCTAAATATGTATTATAATATTTAGAATCCTAAGAGGTAAAAGATGATGTTATAATCTGAAAGCAAGGAATATTAATTAGTTTACATGTGTATTTAAACTGGGAATTTCCTTGGTGTGATCAGAATCAGCAAAGAGAATTGCTAAAAGATAAATTGCTTTTGATATAATGTACTAAGGAATAATTTGTCCTCATTTTTGTTGTTTATAAGGTGACTGACTATAAAAAGTACTACATTATGCCACATTAGAGCAAAAATTTTAAACATCAAAATTTATATAAGCAAAAGCCAGTTTATTGATGACTACTTTTTAAAATATAAGACAAAACATGGATCTGCAATGCTTACATCTTTTATGCTACCAATCCAAAGAAATACAAATAAAACAGATTATGCTGCACCATGCTTGCCCCCTGATTTTTTATTAGACTCTTTGGGAGGCTGACTTTTATTTTTTTTGGAGATAATGATGTATTGTTTCATAGCACAGTCTTAATGTTTCAATGTTTCTTGCTTTTCTGTTCAAATTAACAACGTATTTGTGAATGGAGAATATTTATATCGTATGAAAGTCTGGGTCAATAAAAATTAGAGAATTAAAAGAATTTACCCCTGTGTAGTCAAAGCTGTGCTTTTTCCAGCAGTTGTGTACAGATGTGAGAGATGGACCATAAAAAAGGCTGAGTGCAGAAAAATTGATGCTTTCAAGTTATGATGCTGGAGAAGACTCTTGAGAGTCACTTGGATGTCAAGAGGATCAAACTAGTCAATTCTAAAGGAAATCAAACCTGAAAGTCATTGAAACTACTGATGCTCCAATACTTTGGCCACCTGATGTGACAGGCCGACTCATTGCAAAAGACCTTGATGCTGGGAAAGATTGAGGGCAGGAGGTAAAGGGGGCGATAGAGGATGAGATTGTTATATGGTATCACTGACTCAATGCACATGAGTTTGAGCAAACTCTGGGACGTTGTAGAGGACAGGGAATCCCGGTGTGCTGCAGTTCATGCGGTTTCTGAGTCAGACATAACTTAGTGACTGAACAACAGCAACCTCTGAATAAACGTACCAAATGTGAGATATTGATCTTTCCACAAAGTCTTAATATTATTTTCTTGTTTATCTTCTCATTCTGCTAAGCTGAGGACATAGAACAAATATAGTCATAATGTGCCTTATCCCCAGTTTAATGGGAAAATTGATAAATACACATAATCTTAAGAATATTACATGCAACGACTCTCTTTGATAGAGTTCTTAACTAAGACTCTACAACAAAAATAATTGAATATTAATGTAAATCTCAAAACCTTGGTTACATTTAACCAACTTAAACATAAATAATGTATTTCTTGGATTATAATTTCTATTGAACTGGCTGGAGGTATTGAGGCAAATGCTGGAGGTATAGAGGCAAATATGCATTAACTTTCTTCCTTATTCTCAGGATTTATTGTACTTCTCTGATTTGTTACATGAAAAGCTACTGCTTGTTAGCTTTTTAAAATATTTCTAAATTGTTGCTGTGATGGAGATATTACCCTGTCCCCCTCCTTTTTATGTGTCTTTACCAAAATATAAAGATGAAGTCATTGATTTCATTATCTGAAAATTAGACTCTCTTTCAGGGAAAACAGAACAAACAAACAGCAACAACAACAACAAAACACTAAGTGATAAGACACCTTCGCAAAGGTATGGAGGAAATTGAGGAGCTCCAAACGGATCTTTTAAAAATTGTCAGAGGGTTTCTTGGTCACAATCCACACTCTGGCAATGNATCTGAAAATTAGACTCTTTTCCAGGGAAAACAGAACAAACAAACAGCAACAACAACAACAAAACACTAAGTGATAAGACACCTTCACAAAGTATGGAGGAAACTGAGGCGCTCCAAACGGATCTTTTAAAAATTGTCAAAGGGTTCCTTGGTCACAATCCACACTCTGGCAATGACTTTCAGTCCTCTTCCATGAAGTGAACCACAAAGTTGACTAATATGTGTGTGTAGAGGCTGGTGATCAGAAATCTGATGCCATGCTCTCCTACTTCTTCCTTTCAAAAGATAGTTCCCTGAAGGCATTATCATACTGCCTTCTGGTCAGTCTTCACATTTTTTAAGCATCATAGATCACTGCTGATATTTGAATTGCTTTCCAAGTTATATCACTCCCTTTTTTCCAGGGCTGCAGTTCGTAGCAAGATAATGTTGTGACTATAGATTTCCTAGAATTTAACTCCTCTGTAAAGCAGTCTAACAGACAGTAGGTTGAAAAAAACTGGGTAGAAATGTCACTGATAATTGCTGTCTAATGACTCACAGCTAATATGCTACTACCAATTTTGGCATTTCTTCCTGAACTCCCCAGTTCTACTTCACTTAATACTAATACTTAATACTTAATGCTTAATACTTAATACTAATACTTAATGCTTAATACTAATGTGGTTTTTGAAGATGAGCAAAACATAGACAGACTATTTGGATACCTGATCTAAATATTGCCCCCATCTTAACCTGTTACATATTGCCCTAATAATAGCTCTAATTTTCAATACACAAGGGAAGAATGTNCTACATCACTTCATGCTTAATACTAATGTGGTTTTTGAAGATGAGCAAAATATAGACAGACTATTTATATACCTGATCTAAATATTGCCCCCATCTTAACCTGTTACATATTGCCCTAATAATAGCTCTAATTTTTAATATGCAAGGGAAGAATGTATAATTGTAACTATAACTAACAAGATTTCATTGGTCTTTACAATGGCTTAATATTTGTGTAAATTTTTATATATATTTTCTGTGGTACTTTTGTGATCTCTTTACTTTTCTTTCTTTATTTCACTCAACTTTCGTTCTTTTACTGAATAGTGCTCACTCTGCACATCGGTTTCTATCTCTATTCTCTGGAAACACATATTTCTTTACCTCTACTGAAAGGGTCAGGAAACACTTTCTATAAAGAACCAGGTAGTAAATACTTTAAGCTTTACACACCATACCATATGGTCTCTGTCATATCTATCCAACTTTGTACTAAATCAGCCTTAGTGAGTACATAAATGGATGGGCATGNTCCACTGTCTCTATAATGGGTATATCTATATGTTTATTTACAATTAAGCATCTGCCTGCAATGTGGGAGACCTGGGTTTGATTCCTGGGTTGGGAAGATCCCCTGGAGAAGGAAATGGCAATCCCTCCAGCTCTCTTGCCTGGAAAATCCATGGATGGAGGAGCCTGATAGGCTACAGTCCATGGGGTTGCAAAGAGTTGGACAGGACTGAGTGACCACTTTCATTTCACTTGTGTATATATGTATATATATGCATATATGTATATATATACACATGTAACATATGTAATACAAATGTGCATATGAAATGTGTGGCTTCATATATATAAATATATATTTATTTATAAATTATATGTATTGTAACTTTTGTACATTTTAAAGAAAATGCTTTAAACTTTAGAATAAGTGTGGATCTTTTTTTCCCACAACAGAAGTGATTGTCTTGTGCAGCCCTTGGAGACCACTGCTGAGCTAGGTGCTTGTCCTACTACATGAGGTATGGCTCAGTGCTCCTCTTATAGAATTTTTTTTTCCATGCTGAGAGAAATATGGGATCTTAGTTCCCCAACCAGGGATTAAACCCACACACACCCCTTGCATTGGAAGTGTAGAGTCTTAACCACTGCAGCACCAGGGAAATCTGGAGAGTGCTCCTATTCTTGACTGACCTGAAATACTATACTTATGAGATATAGAACCATAGGATACTGCATGAGGGATTGGCAAACATTGTAAAGCAACAAGAATAAATAGTTTAGGCTTATCAGGCCATATAGATTCTTTTGCAACTATTCACCTTGCTGTTGTAGTGTGAATTTAGTGCTGCTGCTGCTGCTGCTGCTGTTAGATAGTGTTAAACGAGTGTATCTGTGTTACAATAAAACTTTATTTGTAGACATTCAAATCTAAATTTCACATAATTTTCACATGTCTCAAAATGTTAATCTCTGTGGGTTTGTTTTCTCATTTAAAAATGTAAAAACTATTGTTAGCTCATGGGTCATAAAAAACCTGGTTGTAGATAGGATTTGACCAATGGGCCTTAGTGTTCTGAGCCCTGAACAACATGAGGGAGGCAAGGGAAAAAAAAAGGCTGAGAGGGAGAGAGTACAAAATCTAGGAATAAACCTACCTGTTTTACCACAGTTACATTCTGAGTGCATTCCTCATAGCCCAAAGCAGTGCCTAACATGTAATAAATATATAGTTATGTATTGAATGAAAGAATATGATAACACATTTTCTGTTGTTGATAGAACAGCTTTTCTAAAGCAATGGGAAAAAAGATTTATTAAACTAAAAAAAAAATGAGACTATTGGGCCCAATTGCTAATAACAAATATTAGTAAAAAAAACAGACCACTGAAGACAGTTTATCATAGCTCTTCAAAGTTTTAAAATGAAAACCTTAAATTACTTCAAGCTGTCTACTTTAGAAAATGTAATTTCTGAGAAGTCATTTATATGACTAAAATACCTGTTGGTATATTTTGCTATTCTAAGNTAACAAATATTAGTAAAAAAACTAAACCACTGAAGACAGTTTATTATAGCTCTTCAAAGTTTTAAAATCAAAACCTTAAATTACTTCAAGCTGTCTACTTTAGAAAATGTAATTTCTGAGAAGTCATTTATATGACTAAAATACCTGTTGGTATATTTTGCTATTCTAAGTAAGCATTTCAGAATTGGAACATTTTAAATTTAACTTCTATTAACATAGTTAATTAAGTAAAAAAAAAAACTACTTAAAATTACTCTTTTATACCTATCTGCCATTATTTTTTTTTAATTCTGATATATTTTGTCTAATTTTGTTAATATTATTTTTGAGAAAAACTGAGAAGCTGGTTGCAATATTCTATATCTTAGTATAAAGAAAATATAACTGAGTCTGGGTTTAACTGCCATATAGTTTCACTATTTTATTTATGTGTTTTGTTTTTATTTTTCAGAAGGATTTTATTTTTTATGTGCTACTTAAACTCATTCTAAAATAGTCCTTTATAGTATTTATTCTTAGCGAGTTTTTCTTCAACTTATTTTTATGTTTCTTTTAATTTTTTTTAAAATTTCTTTGTTTCTATTTTTGTTGATTTGTTTCTGATACCAAAATGTATGGCAAACAGTAAGGAATACGAAAGGCTACATAACATTCAAATGCTAGCATTCTCAATCTTCTTTACTTTCTTTCTTAAATTGAAATCATCTCAGGAGCCACTAGCTAGAGTAGCAGAAAGACTAAGATCTCCTTCTTTGACTCCACATCACCCCAGTTTCNTTATTTTTATGTTTCTTTTAATTTTTTTTTAAATTTCTTTGTTTCTATTTTTGGTGATTTGTTTCTGATGCCAAAATGCATGGCAAACAGTAAGGAATACGAAAGGCTACACAACATTCAAATGCTAGCATTCTCAATCTCCTTTACTTTCTTTCTTAAACTGAAATCATCTCAGGAGCCACTAGCTAGAGTAGCAGAAAGACTAAGATCTCCTTCTTTGACTCCACATCACCCCAGTTTCCAATTTTTAATTTTTTAAAATAATTTTGGTTGCACTGGGTCTTCATTGCTGCATGCAGCTACTCTCTAGTTGTAGAGCACAGGCATCTCATTATGGTAGCTTCTCTTGTTGTAGAGAATGGGCTCAAGAGCTCAGGCTCAGGAGTTATGGTGCACGGACTCAGTTATTCTGTGGCATGTGGAATCTTCCTGGACCTGGAATCAAACCTGTGTCCCTGCATTGGCAAGCAGATTCTTAACCACTGGACCACTAAGGAAGTCCCAGTTTCAAATATTTGAAATTGATAATTCATTCTCAAATAATCTGAAAGATGTCTACTCTACTTCTCTACACAAGCAATGAGAGCTGTGTTTTTAAATCAATGCATAGATGCCTTACATCCTGCTGACAGAATGTTATGCTACTGACTACTGATTTTCCATAGTCTGACTATTACAGTCAAGGTTCTGAGGTAGGTCTGCCTCATTTGAACTGGATCCAAGGAGAGGCAAAGAGTTTATTTTTTGTCTTTCATGTGAGATTGACTCAGATATCAACTCCACTCAACGTCAGATTTGACCCAGTCTCCCCTCTGAATTCCCAGGGAGTTATTCTTTAGGTTCTAATTTTTTCTAATAAGTAATTCTCCAGCTTGTCATCTGAGACTGAAGAAATATAAACAAGTTTGTTTAGCTGTTTGCTGTGAAAATTTGCAACAGTTATTGTTTGTACAAGCTTATTTACATAACTAGGAATCAGGGAGCTTTTCTTTTTCTTACTATCAAACTGAAAAAGCACCTCCTGCATCCTGTCCCAAACTGGTAGGGATCAATTGATTTCTTCATGGGATCAAACACTATCAAAGATTTCAAAAATGAGGTAAAGGCAATTTTTTAGCCCTTCTATACTATGAGTAGAAAAGAACAACATAGGACATAAAGTGTAAGATAAATACATTCAGCATGAGTGATGTTTCACTAACGTTGTCTGCTGTTTCTTGTTAATAAGTCATGATTACAATTCCTGATGGTAATATGGCATTTACATTATATTTCAGGTCATCCATATTTAAAAAACAAAATAATGATACCTTAAAAAAGATGTATCAAGTGGATTTCACAAAACTGTAGAAATAAACCATTTTATGATAGAAAGTCTACAGCATTACAGTGAGAATTACTATGAAAAGACTTTCATTAGTTTGTCTTGTGACAACTATAGAAATGAGACATTCTATAAACATTCAGTATAGGTACAGAAAGTCGTCACCAAATTATATAACTTTTTCCCTAAGCCACACATTTAAATATGCTGGCAAGTAACTCATTAAAATAATTTACTTCTAGACTTTTAATTCAAATTTATAGATTTCATGTATTTTTGTGCTTGTTTGTATTAGAAATTCATTTGCAATATGATAAAAATTAATTCCAATTTAATAATATATGTTTTTCAAGCTCTTCATTGAGATGAATCTACATACAAGAAAGTTTACATAAGTGTAGAGCCCAATGTGTTTTACTAAGATGAAGATATCTATGTAACCAGCATTCAGATTAAGAAACAACATTAATTGCATCTTAGATGAAGGTCTCATGTCATTTTCCAACTAATAGCACACTGCCAACTGAAGACATTCACTTTCATAACTCCAAATCAATAGATTTGTTTAGACTGTTTGATAATTTATATAAATGGAATCATACAGTTCATTCTTTTAAGTTTGACTTCTTTCACTCAATTTTGTGTTTATGAGATCTATTCTCATTAACTCATGTAGTTATATATCATTTGTCTTCATTGCTGCATGGTTTTTTATTTTATCAATATATCATGATTTATTTACCCATTTTCCTAATCACAGTACATGGCTAGTGAATAGTTTGAGGTTATTATGAATTGTACTATTATGGATATTTAATATTTAATACATGTCCTTTGGTGAATATATAGTCATTTCTATTGAGCACAAAACTAGAAATGGATTACTAGCTCATACGATATATACATATATGTTTAGCTGCTGCTCCTGCTGCTGGTACGTCGCTTCAGTCATGTCTGACTCTGTGCGACCTCATAGATGGCAGCCCACCAGGAGCCCCTGTCTCTGGGATTCTCCAGACAAGAACAATGGAGTGTGTTGCCATTTCCTTCTCCAGTGCATGAAAGTGAAAAGTGAAAGTGAAGTCGCTCAGTCGTGTCCAACCCTTAGCAACTCCATGGACTGCAGCCTACTGGGCTCCTCCGTCCATGGGATTTTCCAGGCAAGAGTACTGGAGTGGGGTGCCATTGCCTTCTCCGATAATGTTTAGCAAATATTGCCAAATACTTTTTTGAAGTGCTTGTACTAATTTATACTTCCTCAGGCAGCACATAAAAGTTGTCTCATTTATTATTTCTTACCTTTTTTTATTACTCTGAAGTGCATGTAGTAGTATCATGTTTTAGTTTTAATTTGCGTATCTCTAATGATTAAGGCAATTCAGTGTTTCCTGCATTTATTGGCCATTGGAAATCTTTTATGAAGAATTTATTCAAATATTTTGTTCAATTTTTTTTCTATTAGGTTATCTCTTTTTTATTGATTTTGTAGTTCTTGATATAGTCTGAATGGGTCCTTTGAGAAAGCCATGTACTATGAATATTTTCTCCTACTTAGAAGATTTATTTTTTATTCTCTTAAAGGTATCTTTTGTTAGATATAAATTAAATAATTTCAATAAAGTTCATTTTTAACTTTTTTCTCTTGGAAAATTTGTGGGTTTTTTTAAAACAATCTTTGCATACCTCAAGGTCACAAAGAGGTTTTCTTATGTTTTCCACTAAAGGTGTTTCATTTTTCATTTTTAATCCTTTTAAAAATAATTTTTGTGTACAATATAGGACAGGCATATAAGAGACATTAATAAAACATATCATCCTGTACTCTTTACATTGTATGGTTTTATATTCTTTCATCTATCTTCTTGGCCACTTGTCTATCCTTAATACACAATTGTCTTAATATTATAACAGAATATATTCTGATATCACTTCCATATTAGAAAATATATATGTAATTTAAAATTAAAAATGAAATAATCCATAATTTTAAAGACATGACAAATAAAAGTTATATTTTAAAAGTAGTTCAAGCACAATATACATTTTTTAAGTTAACTGTTTAAAAAAGAGTTCTCTATACTTTTCCAGTGTACTTTAATTCTTCTTTGATGTATTTTGTTACATGAGATGTTATAGGTCACTGGCTTCCCTGGTGTTACAGATGGTTAAAAATCCACCTGCAATGCAGAAGACCCGGCTTTGATCCCTGGGTTGGGAAGATCATCTACAAAAGAAAATGGCAACTCAATATTCTTGACTAGAAAATTCCATGGACAGAGAAGCCGAGTGGGCTACAGTCCTTGGGGTTGCAGAGTCAGACATGACTGAGTGATTTAAAACTTTCACTTCACTTTCTCATGGTGCTTTTATTTGCCCATTCCTAGAAATGGGCATTTCTCCTTTTTCTTTCTTTTACTTTACTTATTTACCTTAAAGAACATACTCTAGATGTGTA
>SJYW01009531.1:41716-51836 GCA_006410735.1 Raphicerus campestris | reverse complement strand
TGCCATTTCCTTCTCCAGTGCATGAAAGTGAAAAGTGAAAGTGAAGTCGCTCAGTCGTGTCCAACCCTTAGCAACTCCATGGACTGCAGCCTACTGGGCTCCTCCGTCCATGGGATTTTCCAGGCAAGAGTACTGGAGTGGGGTGCCATTGCCTTCTCCAATAATGTTTAGCAAATATTGCCAAATACTCTTTTGAAGTGCTTGTACTAATTTATACTTCCTCAGGCAGCACATAAAAGTTGTCTCATTTATTATTTCTTACCTTTTTTTATTACTCTGAAGTGCATGTAGTAGTATCATGTTTTAGTTTTAATTTGCGTATCTCTAATGATTAAGGAAATTCAGTGTTTCATGCATTTATTGGCCATTGGAAATCTTTTATGAAGAATTTATTCAAATATTTTGTTCAATTTTTTTCTATTAGATTATCTCTTTTTTTATTGATTTTGTAGTTCTTGATATAGTCTGAATGGGTCCTTTGAGAAAGCCATGTACTATGAATATTTTCTCCTACTTAGAAGATTTATTTTTTATTCTCTTAAAGGTATCTTTTGTTAGATATAAATTAAATAATTTCAATAAAGTTCATTTTTAACTTTTTTCTCTTGGAAAATTTGTGGGTTTTTTTAAAACAATCTTTGCATACCTCAAGGTCACAAAGAGGTTTTCTTATGTTTTCCACTAAAGGTGTTTCGTTTTTCATTTTTAATCCTTTTAAAAATAATTTTTGTGTACAATATAGGACAGGCATATAAGAGACATTAATAAAACATATCATCCTGTACTCTTTACATTGTATGGTTTTATATTCTTTCATCTATCTTCTTGGCCACTTGTCTATCCTTAATACACAATTGTCTTAATATTATAACAGAATATATTCTGGTATCACTTCCATATTAGAAAATATATCTGTAATTTAAAATTAAAAATGAAATAATTCATAATTTTAAAGACATGACAAATTTAAAAGTTATATTTTAAAAGTAGTTCAAGCACAATATACTTTTTTTAAGTTAACTGTTTAAAAAAGAGTTCTCTATACTTTTCCAGTGTACTTTAATTCTTCTTTGATGTATTTTGTTACATGAGATGTTATAGGTCACTGGCTTCCCTGGTGGTACAGATGATTAAAAATCCACCTGCAATGCAGGAGACCCGGCTTTGATCCCTGGGTTGGGAAGATCATCTAGAAAAGAAAATGGTAACTCAATATTCTTGACTAGAAAATTCCATGGACAGAGAAGCCAATGGGTTACAGTCCTTGGGGTTGCAGAGTCAGACATGACTGAGTGACTTAAAATTTTCACTTCACTTTCTCATGGTGCTTTTATTTTCCCATTCCTAAAAATGGGCATTTCTCTTTTTTCTTTCTTTTACTTTACTTATTTACCTTAAAGAACATACTCTTTTCAATGTATTATTATTATTATTATATTATTTTTGGTTACACTGCTTTTCAGGGATCTTAGTTCCCTGACCTAGGACTGAATTGAATCCAGGTCCTGTGAAGTAGAATTTCTGTATCTTAACCACTGGATTGCCACAGAATTACCAGCATTTCTTCCAGAAGACTGGTTTCTGTTTAGTTGGGAATGAAATCAGAAGCCAGGAACTCAGCACTTATTTTGATTATTGTGCTTGGTGCTCCATGGTATTTTAGTGAACAGAATGAGGACAGAAGGTATGTGTGTGTGTATATGTGTGTGTGTGTGTGTGTGTGTGTGTGTGTGTGTGTGTGTGAAGTATGCTATTATATACGTATGTAGACATGTATTTCATATGCATATATATTATATATATATATACACACACACATGTACTTTTATACATACAAATATAATATCCTGCTGATAACTTTAACTCCAATCTAGCACAATGAGATTTATTCTAGATTTCTTTCTTCTTATCTTTTTAATTCCTTTTGCTAACACTGAGAAATCTAACAATGTCATCAAAATATTTAGTTATTTTTCCCAATCCCCCTATATATATATATAACCAATATCCTTACATTTAACAGCTCCCACTCCATTTGACTTCTTTCCTCACATGGGCTTCAAGTCTTACCAGGACTCCCTCTTTGCTTTTGTCTATTTAATGGTCCTTTGTAAAGTTGTTAAGGAAAACAGAAAGTAAGGAAACAAAAAGGAATCTTATTTTCTTGGACAAATTTTGGACGACAAATATAATATCACTTTAAGGCAAGATTAATGACAAAAAATGAGAAAAGAGAAAGAGAATGATGTAGTCTATATTTCATGAGGAGGGATGAGGTCTTTCTTTTGGTCTTTATTAAGTAATACTACTATTGTTTGTGTTAAGGGGTGTCATAAACAATATCAGTGGTCATATTTTAATCTTGATTTTCCTATATTTTACTAATGAGTATCACATAATTATTAGCCTCTACACCACAATTTATTAAAAGACAGAAATTGTTGATGTCTTCTATAGAATTCCAAAATAAAAGTTAGCAATATATAAATAAATATATAATAATAAAAAATATATATATACATATGGTTTATCATTATTTTCTATTGTTGTCAAGCTGGAAATAATTGCTAATCCTCTACTTTGAAAAATCATCTTATATTTTTTCAAGTATTTTGTGTCTTTTGAGTTCTATAATCATCAACTTTGTCACTATTTTCAGAAATTGTTATTCACTTTTTAGAATTTATATTAAGCACTGAGTAGGGTATTAAACAGACAGGGTACCTGACTTCAGACCTTTACTCTAAGGTCTTACATGGAATGTGAATATTATTAAGTTATTCTTAGCTGCATAACAAATTAACCTCATAATATGTAGAGGTTCAAATATGATATGATATTTTTAGGAAAAGTAGTTTTCCAAGGTGAGTTTTCTTAGTCAGAAGGAAGACATATCTTCCCACAATCACTAAACTAACAGAGCTTCTTCAGTCTTCAACATATGGCTTCTAAGTTCACCATGATAGACTCCACTGAGTCAACTAGAAGGTGGATGGATCACAGTGCACATGTGGGAAGTTTCTATGTGGCAGGCCTTAAGTGGCTATTCTCATTTGTTTTGTGTCACATGGCTACATGAAACAGCAAGGGAAGCTATGAAGTATAGAATTGACGTGTGTCCAGGGAAAAGGAGAAACAGATCCTGGTGAATAGCTAAAATTATCTGCCATAATAATATATTAAATGCATAAAAAGCAGACATGTTCTGGCTGAAACTCAAAAGTGAGACTATATGCAACACCTCCCACCCTACCCCCAGGAGATACTGAATAGATATTCATTCAGCCTCTTAAAAGACAGAAAAAAATAACAGCAACAATCTTTTTTCCAAAATTTAGGTTTTCCTAGAACATTGTTTGGAAATTATTGCATAAAATATACATATTTAATAACCAATTCTTAGAACTGTATACTATAAAAAATAAAAGCATATATCAAAAACAGTTATGTTACAAATGTACCCATTGATTCAGCAACTTTATTTCTGGGACCCTATATTATATAAATAAAAGTATATTTTAAAAAGTCTTGCATTAGACATGTATACATTGGTTCAGGAGTTCAATTTCTGGGATTCTATAACAAAAATAAAATATCATGTTGGAAAGCTCTTTTGTCTGTAATTTGGCCTTCAGAATGTCTTTTGAACATTATTTGCAGTGTAGCAAAAGCAAAATAAAATACAACAAAAACTAAGCTAGAATGAAAGTGGAAACCCTTCAATAGGCAAGTAATAGGAGAGGAATGCATCGATATTTTCAGATCATGAAATATTATGCGATTGTTCCTTAGAATTAATTCTATTTGGAGTATATAAACTTCCACAATGTATTGATAGATGGGAAAAGAAAGATGCTGATCATTGTGCATAACATGAGCTTATTTTCCTAAAATAATGAGAAAATAACCAGTGTTTCTAAATGCAGAGCACATGTATGTGAGAAGAAGAGTTTTAAGCATGCTACTGCTGCTGCTGCCGCGAAGTTGCTTCAGTCGTGACCAACTCTGTACGACCCCATAGACGGCAGCCCATCAGGCTCCACCGTCCCTGAGATTCTCCAGGCAAGAACACTAGAGTGGGTTGTCATGTCCTTCTCCAATGCATGAAAGTGAAAAGTGAACGTGAAGTCGCTCGGTGGTAGTTGACTCTTCGCGACTCCATGGACTGCAACCCACCAGGCTCCTCGTCCATGGGATTTTCCAGGCAAGAGTACTGGAGTGGGTTGCCATTGCCTTCTCCATTTAAGCATGAGGGGTGCCATTTTGATTAATTTTTGTTATTGTTACTTGTCATGGGTAACGTCAGATGAGTTCTGGAAGTAGGAAAACATAAAGACCATACGGTAACTTTACCCAGTTAACAACAGCATTAATGATATAATAGATGATATTATCAATGGTAACACAAGAATATATGTGAAATGAAATAAATGAATGGATAATCAGCACAAGTATAAAACACAGTTTATGCTATTGTGATGTGATTCAAGACAGGTTGCATTTGTTATTTGTCTTTACTTTTATATATTCCCTGATAATGTAGAAATGTTCCTATAAAACACTATTTATGGATTCTCTTTTTATAAAATACCATCAGTGTAAACAATGCTGGGTGAAAAAGAGTCAGAGATGAAATCTAAATTAAAATCATTTTGTCCTAATAACCCTTGGAGAATGCATGTATTTTACACTTGTTTAGAACAAAAAGTTCTGTTACTTCTGACAGTAAATGTCCCTTTGGGCGCATCAAGTTCATTTGGCAAGAAACTGATTATTAATGTATGTTTTGTATGTGTGTGTTTTATTGGCTTGACTAACTAAAATGGTTTGCCTAAATATAGGTTCTATGCCATATATTATGTAAATGCCTCAAGTGTAACATACATTTGAAGAGTATTTCAGATGTGCGTTTTTAGTAATGGTTCATAATAATAATCATTGTACTGATACTCTATTTGCAAAAGCTCTTCATGGAACCTAGAAGATCCAAGGTGGGATTTTAATTTCTCATTGACAATAAAACTGAGCCATCATAATGTGGAATACAGCAAAGAGAATAGGCATAAATATTAAACAAATTTTGGTTCTATTTGCCATGATTTATTATGTCATTGCTGTTTCTTTGCTCAATAAAGAGGGGGTGAAACACATGCTGCCTATGAATTTATAAGAATTAAATGAATTAACTCAGTATTTCTTTACATGCATCTCTCTAAAATAAGAAGAGCTGGAGGTAGGCAAAGACAGTATGCATAATACCTTTCTGGCCAATATTTATATAGGTAGTAACATGGCTCACCTGCTCAATGTATAGACTCTTGGCCAAGAGCAGTAATTTTTTCTTATATCTATAATGTTAGATCATCTTCTGCTGGAGTCCCACTCCAGCAGGCAGGGATTCAACCTGAAGAGATGAACAGTGTCAGCCATGAGGCAGCCTCTCAGTTTTCTTGGACTGCCTGTTTATTTCAAGTTTAAGATTCTCTTTTATACTTTTACAAAAACATTAGGTCAGAGGTTTGACATTTTCAATTCCCTATCACTCAGATTTATTAGCTCCATAAATCATTGTTGCTCTTCACACCAGAGTTCCTGCTTCAGGGATTCTCTCGGAATCAGCTTTACCATCTATTATCTACTTCCTCTAATGTGTCCTATAGTTAACTTGTGGTGTTGGTGAAGACTCTTGAGAGTCACTTGGACTGCAAGGAAATCCACCCAGTCCATTCTGAAGATCAACCCTGGGATTTCTTTTGGAAAGAATGATGCTAAAGCTGACTCCAGTACTTTTCGCCACCTCATGAGAAGAGTTGACTCATTGGAAAAGACTCTGATGCTGGGAGGGATTGGGGGCAGGAGGAGAAGGGGACGACCGAAGATGAGATGGCTGGATGGCATCACTGACTCGATGGACGTGAGTGTGAGTGAATTCTGGGAGATGGTGATGAACAGGGAGGCCTGGCATGCTGTGATTCATGGGGCTGCCAAGAGTCAGACACGACTGAGTGACTGAACTGAATTGAACATGCTACATCCCTCAGTTTACTACTTATTTTCCTAAATTCTATCTGCTTCTAACATCCTGAGCTCACTATCTCTTAAAAAGGCTTTAGCTATAGTGTCTCTAAAAATTCCTAACTTCTATAAGCTATAGTAAAATATGCTAACTTTATAACATTCCTTAAATCTTTAACTTCTAACTATTTTAATTATTTCTAAGCCCTAAATTCAGTAAACTCCTTTGCCATAAACATTTTCCTCACAAATAGGCTTCAGATAGCAATCCCTCCCATGGCCTCAAGCTGTGGCCTATGTGCTCATCCTGGAACACTCTTTCGTAAAAGTCCTTAAACAATCGTCAACGATTAACTTTATGAATTATTCTCTGAGCACAGCTGCAGAAGGCTTTGTGCCTTCTCATGCTCCTCTCAAGGACAATAAGCACCTTAATATTCCTTTTCAGTCAACTCAGCCGAGAAGAGGAAAAGACAAGTCAGAATTACAAGGCCTAACTCCTTCATCCCAGGACCATGCCTGCAGAATGAGGAGAGAGGTCTGGGGCCATGTCTCCATTTTGTCAGTAATGCTTAACGCGGCTCCTGACAATCTTCTATCCTGCTCTCCCAAGGATGGTATCATTGAACAGCAGTGGAAATACATTTACATTTATTTATTACTTACTTATTTCTGGCTGTGCACGATTGATTTCTCTGATTGTAGTGAACGGGCAATACTCTCTAGTTGCAGTGCTCAGGGTTTGCACTGCCAGTGGCTTTTCATGCTCTGGAGTACAGGCTCTGGGGCACCTTGGCGTCAGTTGTTGTGACTCATCAGCTCAGTAGTTGCTGCTCATGAGCTCTAGAGGGTGGACTCCATAGCTGTGGTACATGGACTTAGTTGCCCTGTGACATGCAGTATCTTCCCAGCCAGGGATGGAACGAGTGTCCCCTGTATTGCAAGGCAGATTCTTAACCATTGGACCACAAAGGGAGACTTGGAAATATATTTAAAGAGAGAAATGAGCCAGGTCCCACTACAAACTAGATTAAAATAACTCATTAAGATTCAAACTTGTGTGACATATATATGTACTAAAATAAAGACTTACCATTGTTAAGTAAAATGGCTGAGGAAGAGATCAGATTTCTTTTGTAGTTTCTTTTATCCAAGTCCTAGTGGATATTTATATCAAAGTCAACTAGACTCATTTCTTTTGTTACATAAAAGATGTTTTTTGACATCATTTATGTAACAAAACAAAAAAATTGAGCAAAGTTGAAAAATTGCAACATGTGAATTGCAGTATATGAATATAAATGAAAATATTCATAGTTTTTTAAGACTATAAAAGAATATTAGATGAAAATGAAATAATACAGATTTGAAATGTCACTGTACCACTCACCTTACAAGTCCTGTTATGGAACTCTTTGTAAATTGAATCAATTTTTCATATGTCCTTTCGTATCATTGTAGGTATGGTCCCTAAAATTGAACACGAGAAGAGAAATTAGTTTAAAAAACAGCTGTGGGCTTACTCAGTCTCTTCTCTTGTGTCTGAGTCTTTGTGACCCTATGGACTATGGCCCACCAGGCTCCTCTGCCATGGGATTCTCTAGGAAAGAATATTGGAGTGAGATGCCATGCCCTCCTCCTGGGTATCTTCATAACAAAAGGATGGAACCCACATCTCTGGAGTCTCCTGCATTGGTAGGTGGGTTCTTAGGCATTAGTGCTGCCTGAGAAGTCCATTTTTGCATAATATTTTAAAAGTTTGAAATTATTTTAGTGGTTTTTCTTTCATTAGAGGTTTGTTGAGAGCCAAGTTATCTCTGCACAATTTTATGGGCTTTGGAGGTGGCGCTGGTAGTAAAGAACCCGCCTGCCAATGCAGGAGTAAGAGACATCTGCTGGATCACTGGATTGGGAAGACCCCCTGGAGGAGGGCATGGCATCTCACTCCTGTATTGTTGCTTGGAGAAGCCCATGGAAAGAGGAACCTGGCAGCTTTTGCTACATAGAGTAGCAAAGAGTCAGACATGACTGAAGTGATTTAGCACTGCACAATTTTATCTTCTCCCCATTGAACAATGAGAATATATTATAAGATGTACATTGATAATCATCATTATGATCAATCATATAAGTAATTATATAATGATTAGCATTAGTTAATTGCATATATGTATAAATAGGTATGTGAACTAAATGTTCATATGAAAGACTTTTTATTAAATCCTCTTTTAGATTATGTCTAACTTTTCTTTAGGAGATACGTGTTTTGTGAGAAAATTATCTTTTCTCAGGAAGAGACTTAAAGACTACATATGCTAAAGAAATACATTAGATGCTTGTCTCAAACTTATGTATGTGACAAGTTCACAGGTATTTAATTACTTTAAGTGTGGGAACACACCTGCCTAATAAATATTAAAAATTCTTACAAACATTTGATATTGATCTGAAAAAGCTATGATCCCAGTTTTAGCTTTAGAATAAAAATTCCAAATAATCTATATTTCTATTGTAATATTCTTAAACTTCTAATATTCTGTAACATTCTTAAACTTTTTGCAAAATTTAAATAAAATATTTTGGGAAAATTTCAGTATCACTTCAAATATATTTGCAATATATTTGTCATGTAATTTTGGAGGGAGAATAGTGATTTTCCCACTGTTAAGTGTATTTTAGGAATTATTAAGAGGTCTTTGTTGTTCAGTATTGTATCTTTTGTTTTATAAATGTCATGAATATATTCATAATACTCAGACATGCTGATGTGTTAAGCTGAATATTAAAAAGAATACTGTTATCTTTAAATTAAGTACCAATTTTGAGACTTCCCTGGTGATCCAATGGTTTGAGACTTCACGTTCTTCAAATGCAGGGGATGCAGGTTCAATCACTGGTGGTGGTGGAGCTAAGATCCCACATGCCTCACAGCCAAAAAACCCAAATATAGGACAAACAATATTGTTACAAATTCAAAAAAACACTTTAAGAATTGTCCACATCAAAAAAAAATCTGTAAAAAGTAAAGTACCAATTTCCATAATCAACAATATTTCAGAGAACCTCCAAACATAGCTGTTTTTGGTAATTTTTAGAATAATTTTGATTTTATAACAACTTCAAACTAGTATCTCTCTCCTTCTCTCTCACTCTATCTCTCACTCTCGAGGTATTAAGTGATGACTAGAAACAACTAAACTTTTGATTTAAAATGAAAATATTACATCCAATTTATATCTTTCATAATCAAGTGCATAACTAGAAAAATTAATTCTATACTTGAAATACCATTATAACAATTTAGTCAAATCAGCCAATTTATTTATAGTGAATTGAAATAATTTATGGTTTTGTGTATAAATTTGAAGTTCCAATTTATTTTTAATCCTGTCTTTAATCATTTCCCATGGAGAAATAGCTTTGTTGATGACAAGGTATTATTGCCTATATCTTCAGGGGGAATTAGTTCAGTGTGGTGATGCATCACAGCAAAATTAAAATCAAATTTTGGTTGTCTCATAATAGTTTTTCATAATCATCTGAAAACCTAGTTAGTTAATACCACTGACATATTTTCTCTTCTGAAAACCTAACAGGTGTTTGGTAAATTGTCTTCATCTGTTACAAATCAGTATTGATTCCAACTGGACATTTTCCATTCAATAGATGGACACTTTTATACTTGTAGATATCCTGCACCTGTTCAAACAGTATCTGTTCCAAACCTCTCCTCTTAGTTGATGCTAGCTGTTCTATTCTTGACACCTGGCCCATTTGATCCACATCATTGTCCCTATAGGAGAGATTTATTGTACAGATACAATTGCACCTGTGTCAAATTATCTAAATCCATCTCTGTCTAGCACATCAACAGTCTTAGCAGAACTGTGGAGCCATAGGTTGACCTATACTGAATCATATTTTTGCTTCATGACAAGGTGATATATTAATTCTCTAAAATCTTCATCAAAGTTAATTGTAACTGTGTTACCACTAGAAATAATCTTTAAGACTTCATTCTTGAGTTTTTCCAATTTTCAGAATAAAATGAATAAAATAGACAAATTTTAAGAGTCAGAAGTAATTTTCAAATCAGAAATTATAG
>SJYW01009531.1:0-31457 GCA_006410735.1 Raphicerus campestris | reverse complement strand
AAAAAATTCTTAAAAAAAAAGAAAGAAAAAAATCATGCTTCAACATCAACCCCCTCCCCCCAAAAAACATTGTTCATAAAAGTAGTAAGGGTATATCTGGCCCTTTCTCTGGCGTTGTGGGCTGTGTGGGGTCGCTACCAAGGCAGTTCCCTCTGTTTGACTTCCTCTATTTGCTGGTCTCTTCCATGTCTGATTTCCGTCTTGACACAGGGAGGGTGGCGATGGATTCTACGCTGGGCTTGTCCCTGCTGTAGGCGCATACCGCTCTGCCTGATAACCGTCTGAGGCCTGCCCTAGGCTTCATGCACCTCCTCAGGCTAAGCCATTCAGGTTCGTTGCTCAGGAAGCCTTCTGAGGCGCAGATTTGGTTGGGTCTGCGCTTTGTGCCCTTCCCCGGTCCGAGTAGCTAGGGAGTTTGGCGAGTTCAATTGCTGCGAATTCTGGCCTTTTGGGGTTGGTCAATTTTCTGGGTGTACCGCTGAGGCTCCTTCTCAGGCAGATGATGACTGTCCAGAGCCCCTCAGAAGTCTTAGTTAGCAAAGAAACCTGCTTGCAATTTGGTTGGTAATGTCTCTCTTGAGCTGCGGTTGTCCTCCTTCCAGCACTTAAGGCTCTGGCTGCCTGTCACTAGAGGGGGATGGTCTGCAGCCGGCTATTTCCGATCCATCCTTTGTTCTGTGCGCGGGACTGTCAGTGTCTTATGTTCGAGCGTTTTGCGTGGTAGCTATCCCACAGTCTGGTTTGCTAGTCCAAGTTAGTTCGTTCTGGCCACGCGCGGACCCATTTCTGACCGCGTTTCCACCCAATTCTCGAGAAAAGGCCTGCAGCCTGCATCTCCCGTGGCCTGATTCTTAGAAAGCACTGCCACTGGCGCCTCCCACTCCTCCCTGCCCAACCCCCACTTGCTAGTGTCCGATGCAGGCGTTTGCGCTGCTTATCCGCTGGGGGATTTACTGTTGGGCTCGTAATCTGTTGGTTTTAATTATTTATTTATTTTTCCTTCCTGTTATGTTGCCCTCTGTGCTTCCAAGGCTCGTCACAGACTCGGTTACGAGAATGTTTCCTGGTGTTTGGAAACCTCCCTTTTTAAGAGTCTCTTCCTGGGATGGGATTCCCTTCCTAGGACGGGGCTCCTTCCCTACCTCCTTTGTCTCTTTTTTCATCTTTTATATTTATTCCTATCTGTTTTTGAAGCCAGTGATCTGCTTTGCTGGGTGATTGATGTCCTCTGCCAGCATTCAGAAGTTGTTTTGTGGAATTACTCAGCATTCAAATGTTCTTTTGATGAAGTATTGAGGGGGATAGTGGTCTACCCATCCTATTCCTCTGCCATCTTTTTACATCCTCGATTAGGATACCTTTTAAACCAAAGCTTTTTTCTCCTTTCCTTCCTTCCATTGTTTCTTCCTTCCTTCTTTTCTTCCTTCCTTCTTTTTCCTTTTCCTTAAATAGTTGTAACTTTATATGTAGTTTTTCAAAAAATAATACTGCAGGTAATTCTCAGTGCTAAGTTAATTTTGGATAAATGACTGATAATCAAAAGCTTTTGCATGCATACTAAGTCACTTCAATCATGTCCAACTCTTTATGACCCTGTGGACCATAGGCTGTGGGGCCCTAAATGGGAAACCTCGGAAAACAAAGGGACTAGCTTTGTGGTCGAAAACCTAAGATGGCGCCTGGCAGAAGAGATCGGCGCATTGTCTGTTTGTCAATGTTTTTTGATTGGGTCTCTTGATTTCCATGCATGTAGACAGTGTGAGATCTCCATAGACTCCTGTTATAATGAAGGCACATGACGATTTGACCTTTAACGTGATTCGTGCAACTATGGAAAGTCCCTCCTAAAATCCCTCTGCTTGTCTATATAAGCTGGGAGTTTGCAACAATAAATCGGAACTGCTTCGATGGAACCCGTCGCGTCTGATTGTCTCTCGCTCGCCGAGGGGCTGGGTTGGCGGACAGCAGGCTCACCTCTCCTCGCGACCCCTCGGCTTTGCTGATGGAAGTTCCACTGCTTCTACTCNTGCTTCGACGGAACCCCTGTCGCGTCTGATTGTCTCTCGCTCGCCGAGGGGCTGGGTTGGCAGACAGCAAAGTCACCTCTCCTCGGGACCCCTCAGCTTTGCTGAGGGAAGTTCCACTGCTTCTACTCTTTCTGCGGAGCGCCCCCCACAATAGGCCATCAGTCTCCTCTGTCTGTGGGATTCTCCAGGGAAGAATACTGGAGTGGTTGTCCTGCCTTCCTCCTTGGGATCTTCCTGACCCAGTGATTGAACTCAGGCCTCTTATGTCTTCTGCACTGGCAGTCGGGTTCTTTACTACTATTGCCACCAAAGTATAATTATTACAATAAAATTTTTATCATACATTTTAAAAGAAACCTTATGCAGTAAATTGTAATTAATATACAAAAGAAAAGTTAATCTGCTACCTTCTGTGTTCAGCAAGTTTATGAGAAATGTGCAAGATGACGGTCAGTGTCATATACTTAACAAATAGTATAGTGACCAAATTCTAAATATTTGGTAGGAACTTGTATTTAAAAAATGTAAATATGACTTCAACAGTTAAAATGAATGTGTCAAGAACCCAGAAGATAAAGTAACAAGATCACCAAAAATAAATACCAATTGTCAATAAATACATAAAGTATATTCAATATACCTATGTTCAGCAACCAATGGATAAAAAATAATAATTTAAGTGTAAGTACAGATCTGTGCAAATGTCTAGAAGTATATTTTGGGGAAAAAAACCCTAAGAAACCATGTTATCACTTTTAACCCATGTCATACCACGTGTACACATTTGTTTGAAGGAAAATAATCAGAAAATTACAAAACTTTTGTTTTAGGATGCTTAACATAGCAACATTTACAATGGAACAAAAGTAGTAAATATAAATTATCTACTTTAAAGAACTGAATACTTCCAAATGATACATTCTTACAAAATAAACAAACAATGTAAAACAGCTATACTGCAATAAAATTTTAAAATATATGTATGTGTGTACTTATGAGCCTAAATGCTTTAAAAACTAAAGTATTTTTAAATTTATAATTTTGTAGAAATATTTGCAATATATTATTATGCAATTAAACCCAACTATAAAACATTTTCTATTGCTATGATACCAACACTGTAATTAAAAATAGAAACAAAGTAAGGATGCAGCAAAAGTAACATTCTTTATGCAATGTTTCAAGGGTTTTATTTGAGGTGTGATATATGATCATTTTAAAGTTTCTTTCTTAGCAGTAAGCAGCAAGTCAGGCTCATAATCTTATGATCATTTTAACAATTCCACAAAATACATACTAAATTCTTGTTCGATAAATGAGTAGACTAAATCTAATAGACATTAACTAATTCAACAAAAATCAAGTANTTTTGAGGTGTGGTATATGATCATTTTAAACTTTCTTTCTTAGCAATAAGCAGCAAGTCAGGCTCATAATCTTATGATCATTTTAACAATTCCACAAAATACATACTAAATTCTTGTTCGATAAATGAGTAGACTAAATCTAATAGACATTAACTAATTCAACAAAAATCAAGTAATTACTAAATATCATCTCTAGAAGATTAAATTATGTTTAATTTGTACAGTTTTCTTTTTCTAGTTTATATTAGTGATTTTTTTCTAGCTCATATTACTGCTTTTATTGAAAATAACTCGTCCTCTACAATGTACAGAAAGAAAATTCTATCAGTTGTTTTGTCAATTAGACAAAAGTACTGCTTTATAAATAAATATATGTCTTAAGGCACTAGTGTCTGACAATAAAAATATGTAGATGTTTTNTTTCTAGCTCATTTTACTGCTTTTATTGAAAATAACTTGTCCTCTACAACGTACAGAAAGAAAATTTTATCAGTTGTCTTGTCAATTAGACAAAAGTACTGCTTTATAAATAAATATATGTCTTAAGGCACTAGTGTCTGACAATAAAAATATGTAGATGTTTTCATGACATCAGCAATTATCTTTATCTAAAGATTTGCAATAGTATTGAAATTATATCTAACCAAAATGTATATTTAAATATAAATTATATTTTATATATAGCATAAAACTTATCCAAAGTCTCTATTGATTTAGAACTCATAATATTTTCCCATGGTAAATGAATTTATGCCACAGGTGCAAATTTTGAGGTTTGAGTGATAAGCCAAATATCAACATCTAAAATTAAATATAAAATTGTATAAAAGGTATCTGGGATAGATGTTTTGGGTAAAAGTTTGAAAATCTTACATTAAATATAAATAAGAGGAAAGCAATCATCAAAAACAAAAGTCAATTTTTTTCCCTCATTATGGTGGTCAAAATTCTCTGTAGATTAGATAAAGTTATTCTTTAAAAACAAACCCTAGTTTCAAAATTTCATACTTTTTTCTCTACAATACTATTCATTAAACTTTAACTATAGGAAAGTGACTTTGAAATCTTCATTACCATAGTTTAGGACAAAGTCATCCTTTACAACTACAGTGCACGGGAATGACTTAACAATGCATCAAGGAATGAATTATGGATCACAACCTCACTTTCCTATTTTGGGGTCTCTTTCTCTTCCTTCCTCTGTTTCTTTTACTATTTCTTCCCACTAACTACTAACTATTTTCAGCTGGTGCAGTGGTAGAGGTCTGACAATGAAGGAAATATAAGAGATGTGGGTTCCATCTCTGGACCTGGAAGATCCTGTGGAATAGGAAATGTCAAACCACTTCACTATTCTTGCCTGAGAAATCCCATGGACAGTGGAACCTGGCAGGCAACAGTCCACAGGGTTGCAGAGTCAAGCATGACTGAGCAGCTGAGCACACACGCACAACTACTAACCTTTTTGTTACCATTGTTTATTATTTTCATGTTTCTTTAAAATATTTTTGAATTATTATAAAAAGTATTATAACAATGTTAAATTCTTTCTTTTGATAATACCCTATGATTACAGAAGATATTGACATTAAGAAAAGTTCTACGACAGAGAAACTCTGCATTAATTTTGCAAATTTCTATAATCCCCAAATTATCTCAAAATAAGTGTTATTTTAATGCATATTAAATTATTTAAATTTTTTTAACATTAAAACAATTTTAAACACAAAATATCCACACACAACACACACAGGTGCAGACATCTGGCCCTCCATATTCATGGGTTCTGTATTCTCACATTCAGTTAGCTTTTTTAAAAAATAATTCCTGAGAGTTGCAAAGCAAAGCTTGAATTTGTTTTGTGCTCTTAACTGTTTATAGATCATTTATACTGTATTAGCTATTATAAGCAATTTAAAGATAATTTAAAGTATACTGGAGGATGTAAGCAGGTTATAAGAAGCATCTGCAAATTTTGGTATCCATGGGGAGGTCTAGAATGAATCCTCTGTGGATGCCAAGGGAAGACTGTAAATTGTCTCTCTAAATATATAGATATTTAGATAGGTAGATTTATATAACTTTCTTACCCTTAATAATCCTGCAAAACTCAAAAAGCAACTTCAGCTATCTTTCATTTATCTATGTATCAATCTAACTTACTTAAATATCTACTTGTGAAGAGATACTTTAAAGTTGCTTTTTTCACTGGACAATATATTTTAGAAACCTATCATTACATAGATGTCTTTTCTAGGTCTTCCCAAGTATGTATGATACTTCATTTATGGAAGTGCTATTGTTCCTCCTTATTCCTGTTACTCCTATATTCCTGATACATATTTGAACTGCTTCTAATATCTGCTATTACAAATAAGGTTACATGAATAAGTTTTGTGTATGGTAATTTATATATTAGCCAGGGTATTTTTAGATTCCTATAAGTACATCAATGACTAAGTGAATAGGTAATTGTTGCTGCTCCTATGTTGCTTCAGTCATGTCCGACTCTGTGCGACCCGGTAGATGGCAGCCCACCAGGCTCCCCCGGTCCCTGGGATCCTCCAGGCAAGAATACTGGAGTGGGTTTCCATTTCATTCTCCAATGCATGAAAGTGAAAAGTGAAAGTGAAGTCGTTCAGTCCCGTCCTACTCCTAGCGACCCCATGGACTGCAGCCTACCAGGCTCCTCTGTCCAGGGGATTTGCCAGGCAAGAGTACTGGAGTGGGATGCTTTTGCCTTCTCTGAAGTAATTGATGCTGCTGCTGTTGCTAAGTCGCTTCAGTTGTTTCCAACTCTGTGCGACCCCAGAGACAGCAGCCCACCAGGCTCCCCCGTCCCTGGGATTCTCCAGGCAAGAACACTGGAGTGGGTTACCGTTTCCTTCTCCAATGCATGAAAGTGAAAAGTGAAAGTGAAGTCGCTCAATCGTGTCTGATTGTTAGCGACTCCATGGACTGCAGCCTACCAGGCTCCTCTGCCCATGGGATTTTCCAGGCAAGAGTACTGGAGTGTGGTGCCATCACCTTCTCCAGGAAAGAAGTTGCTAGATAGTGTCAAATTTCCCTCCCAAAAGTTTGCACAATTTTATATTCCACATTGACTGAATGCCGTTTTCCCAAACTTTTTCAAAATATCATGTACTGTACTTCCTGGTTACTCCCAGGGGATTGGTTCCAGAACCCCCATGAAGACCAAAATCTGTGAATGCTCAAGTTCTTTATATAAAATGATATATTGCAGTTAGATCTGCATCCACGATTCTGCCTCCACATATTCAAAAACTAGAGCTGGAATTTGAATTTGAGAATCTGCCAATTCAGAATCCNGGTTCCAGAACCCCCATGAAGACCAAAATCTGTGAATGCTCAAGTTCTTTATATAAAATGATATATTGCAGTTAGATCTGCATCCACGATTCTGCCTCCACATATTCAAAAACTACAGCTGGAATTTGAATTTGAGAATCTGCCAATTCAGAATCCATGTAGGAGTGTCTGTAGTTAAATTTTTGTGATGTGAAAGATCAGAATGGCCTTATTATAATGTTAATTTTTATGTAAGCTCAGGGACATTTGCTTTTCTTTCTATACAAAATGTATTTATGTATCATTAGTTATAACTTTTTTGATTTCACAGTTTTCCATCTATTAAGAACATCAAACATCAGTTTTTTAAATTTTAATTTAAAAATTAAAAAAACTTTAATTTTTTAAATTTTAATTTTAAAAATTTAATCTATTTTAAAGATTTTTTTGAGTTTATTTTTTCATCTGCTATAATTTCTGATTTGAAAATTACTTCTGACTCTTAAAATTTGTCTATTTTATTCATTTTATTCTGAAAATTGGAAAAACTCAAGAATGAAGTCTTAAAGATTATTTCTAGTGGTAACACAGTTTCAATTAACTTTGATGAACATTTTAGAGAATTAATATATCACCTTGTCATGAAGCAAAAATATGATTCAGTATAGGTCAACCTATGGCTCCACAGTTCTGCTAAGACTGTTGATGTGCTAGACAGAGATGGATTTAGATAATTTGACACAGGTGCAATTGTATCTGTACAATAAATCTCTCCTATAGGGACAATGATGTGGATCAAATGGGCCAGGTGTCAAGAATAGAACAGCTAGCATCAACTAAGAGGAGAGGTTTGGAACAGATACTGTTTGAACAGGTGCAGGATATCTACAAGTATAAAAGTGTCCATCTATTGAATGGAAAATGTCCAGTTGGAATCAATACTGATTTGTAACAGATGAAGACAATTTACCAAACACCTGTTAGGTTTTCAGAAGAGAAAATATGTCAGTGGTATTAACTAACTAGGTTTTCAGATGATTATGAAAAACTATTATGAGACAACCAAAATTTGATTTTAATTTTGCTGTGATGCATCACCACACTGAACTAATTCCCCCTGAAGATATAGGCAATAATACCTTGTCATCAACAAAGCTACTTCTCCATGGGAAATGATTAAAGACAGGATTAAAAATAAATTGGAACTTCAAATTTATACACAAAACCATAAATTATTTCAATTCACTATAAATGAATTGGCTGATTTGACTAAATTGTTATAATGGTATTTCAAGTATAGAATTAATTTTTCTAGTTATGCACTTGGTTATAAAAGATATAAATTGGATGTAATATTTTCATTTTAAATCAAAAGTTTAGTTGTTTCTAGTCATCACTTAATACCTCGAGAGTGAGAGATAGAGTGAGAGAGAAGGAGAGAGATACTAGTTTGAAGTTGTTATAAAATCAAAATTATTCTAAAAATTACCAAAAACAGCTATGTTTGGAGGTTCTCTGAAATATTGTTGATTATGGAAATTGGTACTTTACTTTTTACAGATTTTTTTTTGATGTGGACAATTCTTAAAGTGTTTTTTTGAATTTGTAACAATATTGTTTGTCCTATATTTGGGTTTTTTGGCTGTGAGGCATGTGGGATCTTAGCTCCACCACCACCAGTGATTGAACCTGCATCCCCTGCATTTGAAGAACGTGAAGTCTCAAACCATTGGATCACCAGGGAAGTCTCAAAATTGGTACTTAATTTAAAGATAACAGTATTCTTTTTAATATTCAGCTTAACACATCAGCATGTCTGAGTATTATGAATATATTCATGACATTTATAAAACAAAAGATACAATACTGAACAACAAAGACCTCTTAATAATTCCTAAAATACACTTAACAGTGGGAAAATCACTATTCTCCCTCCAAAATTACATGACAAATATATTGCAAATATATTTGAAGTGATACTGAAATTTTCCCAAAATATTTCATTTAAATTTTGCAAAAAGTTTAAGAATGTTACAGAATATTAGAAGTTTAAGAATATTACAATAGAAATATAGATTATTTGGAATTTTTATTCTAAAGCTAAAACTGGGATCATAGCTTTTTCAGATCAATATCAAATGTTTGTAAGAATTTTTAATATTTATTAGGCAGGTGTGTTCCCACACTTAAAGTAATTAAATACCTGTGAACTTGTCACATACATAAGTTTGAGACAAGCATCTAATGTATTTCTTTAGCATATGTAGTCTTTAAGTCTCTTCCTGAGAAAAGATAATTTTCTCACAAAACACGTATCTCCTAAAGAAAAGTTAGACATCATCTAAAAGAGGATTTAATAAAAAGTCTTTCATATGAACATTTAGTTCACATACCTATTTATACATATATGCAATTAACTAATGCTAATCATTATATAATTACTTATATGATTGATCATAATGATGATTATCAATGTACATCTTATAATATATTCTCATTGTTCAATGGGGAGAAGATAAAATTGTGCAGTGCTAAATCACTTCAGTCATGTCTGACTCTTTGCTACTCTATGGAGCAAAAGCTGCCAGGTTCCTCTTTCCATGGGCTTCTCCAAGCAACAATACAGGAGTGAGATGCCATGCCCTCCTCCAGGGGGTCTTCCCAATCCAGTGATCCAGCAGATGTCTCTTACTCCTGCATTGGCAGGCGGGTTCTTTACTACCAGCGCCACCTCCAAAGCCCATAAAATTGTGCAGAGACAACTTGGCTCTCAACAAACCTCTAATGAAAGAAAAACCACTAAAATAATTTCAAACTTTTAAAATATTATGCAAAAATGGACTTCTCAGGCAGCACTAATGCCTAAGAACCCACCTACCAATGCAGGAGACTCCAGAGATGTGGGTTCCATCCTTTTGTTATGAAGATACCCAGGAGGAGGGCATGGCAACTCACTCCAATATTCTTTCCTAGAGAATCCCATGGCAGAGGAGCCTGGTGGGCCATAGTCCATAGGGTCACAAAGACTCAGACACAAGAGAAGAGACTGAGTAAGCCCACAGCTGTTTTTTAAACTAATTTCTCTTCTCGTGTTCAATTTTAGGGACCATACCTACAATGATACGAAAGGACATATGAAAAATTGATTCAATTTACAAAGAGTTCCATAACAGGACTTGTAAGGTGAGTGGTACAGTGACATTTCAAATCTGTATTATTTCATTTTCATCTAATATTCTTTTATAGTCTTAAAAAACTATGAATATTTTCATTTATATTCATATACTGCAATTCACATGTTGCAATTTTTCAACTTTGCTCAATTTTTTTGTTTTGTTACATAAATGATGTCAAAAAACATCTTTTATGTAACAAAAGAAATGAGTCTAGTTGACTTTGATATAAANTAAAAAACTATGAATATTTTCATTTATATTCATATACTACAATTCACATGTTGCAATTTTTCAACTTTGCTCAATTTTTTTGTTTTGTTACATAAATGATGTCAAAAAACATCTTTTATGTAACAAAAGAAATGAGTCTAGTTGACTTTGATATAAATATCCACTAGGACTTGGATAAAAGAAACTACAAAAGAAATCTGATCTCTTCCTCAGCCATTTTACTTAACAATGGTAAGTCTTTATTTTAGTACATATATATGTCACACAAGTTTGAATCTTAATGAGTTATTTTAATCTAGTTTGTAGTGGGACCTGGCTCATTTCTCTCTTTAAATATATTTCCAAGTCTCCCTTTGTGGTCCAATGGTTAAGAATCTGCCTTGCAATACAGGGGACACTCGTTCCATCCCTGGCTGGGAAGATACTGCATGTCACAGGGCAACTAAGTCCATGTACCACAGCTATGGAGTCCACCCTCTAGAGCTCATGAGCAGCAACTACTGAGCTGATGAGTCACAACAACTGACGCCAAGGTGCCCCAGAGCCTGTACTCCAGAGCATGAAAAGCCACTGGCAGTGCAAACCCTGAGCACTGCAACTAGAGAGTATTGCCCGTTCACTACAATCAGAGAAATCAATCGTGCACAGCCAGAAATAAGTAAGTAATAAATAAATGTAAATGTATTTCCACTGCTGTTCAATGATACCATCCTTGGGAGAGCAGGATAGAAGATTGTCAGGAGCCGCGTTAAGCATTACTGACAAAATGGAGACATGGCCCCAGACCTCTCTCCTCATTCTGCAGGCATGGTCCTGGGATGAAGGAGTTAGGCCTTGTAATTCTGACTTGTCTTTTCCTCTTCTCGGCTGAGTTGACTGAAAAGGAATATTAAGGTGCTTATTGTCCTTGAGAGGAGCATGAGAAGGCACAAAGCCTTCTGCAGCTGTGCTCAGAGAATAATTCATAAAGTTAATCGTTGACGATTGTTTAAGGACTTTTACGAAAGAGTGTTCCAGGATGAGCACATAGGCCACAGCTTGAGGCCATGGGAGGGATTGCTATCTGAAGCCTATTTGTGAGGAAAATGTTTATGGCAAAGGAGTTTACTGAATTTAGGGCTTAGAAATAATTAAAATAGTTAGAAGTTAAAGATTTAAGGAATGTTATAAAGTTAGCATATTTTACTATAGCTTATAGAAGTTAGGAATTTTTAGAGACACTATAGCTAAAGCCTTTTTAAGAGATAGTGAGCTCAGGATGTTAGAAGCAGATAGAATTTAGGAAAATAAGTAGTAAACTGAGGGATGTAGCATGTTCAATTCAGTTCAGTCACTCAGTCGTGTCTGACTCTTTGCAGCCCCATGAATCGCAGCACGCCAGGCCTCCCTGTTCATCACCATCTCCCAGAATTCACTCACACTCACGTTCATCGAGTCAGTGATGACATCCAGTCATCTCATCCTCGGTCGTCCCCTTCTCCTCCTGCCCCCAATCCCTCCCAGCATCAGAGTCTTTTCCAATGAGTCAACTCTTCTCATGAGGTGGCAGAAAGTACTGGAGTCAGCTTTAGCATCATTCTTTCCAAAAGAAATCCCAGGGTTGATCTCCTTCAGAATGGACTGGGTGGATTTCCTTGCAGTCCAAGTGACTCTCAAGAGGCTTCACCAACACCACAAGTTAACTATAGGACACATTAGAGGAAGTAGATAATAGATGATAAAGCTGATTCCGAGAGAATCCCTAAAGCAGGAACTCTGGTGTGAAGAGCAACAATGATTTATGGAGCTAATAAATCTGAGTGATAGGGAATTGAAAATGTCAAACCTCTGACCTAATGTTTTTATAAAAGTATAAAAGAGAATCTTAAACTTGAAATAAACAGGCAGTCCAAGAAAACTGAGAGGCTGCCTCATGGCTGACACTGTTCATCTCTTCAGGTTGAATCCCTGCCTGCTGGAGTGGGACTCCAGCAGAAGATGATCTAACATTATAGATATAAGAAAAAATTACTGCTCTTGGCCAAGAGTCTATACATTGAGCAGGTGAGCCATGTTACTACCTATA
This sequence comes from Raphicerus campestris, assembly GCA_006410735.1. Lineage (NCBI taxonomy): Eukaryota > Metazoa > Chordata > Mammalia > Artiodactyla > Bovidae > Raphicerus > Raphicerus campestris. Next base: position 19,282 of record SJYW01009531.1, on the reverse strand, counting down.
TAAATATTGGCCAGAAAGGTATTATGCATACTGTCTTTGCCTACCTCCAGCTCTTCTTATTTTAGAGAGATGCATGTAAAGAAATACTGAGTTAATTCATTTAATTCTTATAAATTCATAGGCAGCATGTGTTTCACCCCCTCTTTATTGAGCAAAGAAACAGCAATGACATAATAAATCATGGCAAATAAAACCAAAATTTGTTTAATATTTATGCCTATTCTCTTTGCTGTATTCCACATTATGATGGCTCAGTTTTATTGTCAATGAGAAATTAAAATCCCACCTTGGATCTTCTAGGTTCCATGAAGAGCTTTTGCAAATAGAGTATCAGTACAATGATTATTATTATGAACCATTACTAAAAACGCACATCTGAAATACTCTTCAAATGTATGTTACACTTGAGGCATTTACATAATATATGGCATAGAACCTATATTTAGGCAAACCATTTTAGTTAGTCAAGCCAATAAAACACACACATACAAAACATACATTAATAATCAGTTTCTTGCCAAATGAACTTGATGCGCCCAAAGGGACATTTACTGTCAGAAGTAACAGAACTTTTTGTTCTAAACAAGTGTAAAATACATGCATTCTCCAAGGGTTATTAGGACAAAATGATTTTAATTTAGATTTCATCTCTGACTCTTTTTCACCCAGCATTGTTTACACTGATGGTATTTTATAAAAAGAGAATCCATAAATAGTGTTTTATAGGAACATTTCTACATTATCAGGGAATATATAAAAGTAAAGACAAATAACAAATGCAACCTGTCTTGAATCACATCACAATAGCATAAACTGTGTTTTATACTTGTGCTGATTATCCATTCATTTATTTCATTTCACATATATTCTTGTGTTACCATTGATAATATCATCTATTATATCATTAATGCTGTTGTTAACTGGGTAAAGTTACCGTATGGTCTTTATGTTTTCCTACTTCCAGAACTCATCTGACGTTACCCATGACAAGTAACAATAACAAAAATTAATCAAAATGGCACCCCTCATGCTTAAATGGAGAAGGCAATGGCAACCCACTCCAGTACTCTTGCCTGGAAAATCCCATGGACGAGGAGCCTGGTGGGTTGCAGTCCATGGAGTCGCGAAGAGTCAACTACNGTAACAATGACAAAAATTAATCAAAATGGCACCCCTCATGCTTAAATGGAGAAGGCAATGGCAACCCACTCCAGTACTCTTGCCTGGAAAATCCCATGGACGAGGAGCCTGGTGGGTTGCAGTCCATGGAGTCGCAAAGAGTCAACTACGACCGAGCGACTTCACGTTCACTTTTCACTTTCATGCATTGGAGAAGGACATGACAACCCACTCTAGTGTTCTTGCCTGGAGAATCTCAGGGACGGTGGAGCCTGATGGGCTGCCGTCTATGGGGTCGTACAGAGTTGGTCACGACTGAAGCAACTTCGCGGCAGCAGCAGCAGTAGCATGCTTAAAACTCTTCTTCTCACATACATGTGCTCTGCATTTAGAAACACTGGTTATTTTCTCATTATTTTAGGAAAATAAGCTCATGTTATGCACAATGATCAGCATCTTTCTTTTCCCATCTATCAATACATTGTGGAAGTTTATATACTCCAAATAGAATTAATTCTAAGGAACAATCNATTTAGAAACATTGGTTATTTTCTCATTATTTTAGGAAAATAAGCTCATGTTATGCACAATGATCAGCATCTTTCTTTTCCCATCTATCAATACATTGTGGAAGTTTATATACTTCAAATAGAATTAATTCTAAGGAACAATCACATATTTCATGATCTGAAAATATCGATGCATTCCTCTACGATTACTTGCCTATTGAAGGGTTTCCACTTTCATTCTAGCTCAGTTTTTGTTGTATTTTATTTTGCTTTTGCTACACCGCAAATAATGTTCAAAAGACATTCTGAAGGCCAAATTACAGAGAAAGAGCTTTCCAACATGATATTTTATTTTTGTTATAGAATCCCAGAAATTGAACTCCTGAACCAATGTATATATGTCTAATGCAAGACTTTTTAAAATATACTTTTATTTATATAATATAGGGTCCCAGAAATAAAGTTGCTGAATCAATGGGTACATTTGTAACATAAGATGTGTATCAGAGACACTGTANTTGTTATAGAATCCCAGAAATTGAACTCCTGAACCAATGTATATATGTCTAATGCAAGACTTTTTAAAATATACTTTTATTTATATAATATAGGGTCCCAGAAATAAAGTTGCTGAATCAATGGGTACATTTGTAACATAACTGTTTTTGATATATGCTTTTATTTTTTATAGTATACAGTTCTAAGAATTGGTTATTAAATATGTATATTTTATGCACTAATTTCCAAACAATGTTCTAGGAAAACCTAAATTTTGGAAAAAAGATTGTTGCTGTTATTTTTTTCTGTCTTTTAACAGGCTGAATGGATATCTACTCAGTATCTCCTGGGGGTAGGGTGGCATGTGTTGCATATAGTCTCACTTTTGAGTTTCAGCCAGAACATATCTGCTTTTTATGCATTTAATATATTATTATGGCAGATAATTTTAGCTATTCACCAGGGTCTGTTTCTCCTTTTCCCTGGACACACGTCAATTCTATACTTCATAGCTTCCCTTGCTGTTTCATGTAGCCATGTGACANTTGGGGAGTGCCGGGGTCCAGCCCTGGTGGATCCAGGGTGATTCAAAGGGGAGATGGATAGGCGAGGAAAAACATTTATTTATTTAATTAGAAATATAAGATTAGATTAGGAAGAAATAGTGTAGTAGGAAAATTAAGTGGAGAAAAGATGCTGAATAAATTGGCTTAATTGGAAAACCAATAAAATCTCAGAACAAGAGATTTGCACCATCTACGTTAGGCCACGGGCGTCCGTTTGAATGGCGGGGAGTGCCCCGCCTTGGCCTCTCTCTCTTACAAAACTTAGAAGCCGGGGCAAGTAAGTAGACATGGTGAGCCTTCATGCCCCAGATGGGAATTCAGCCTGAAATTAAAGAAAAGACACGGGGGAAACCAGTCCTTCCAATGACTGGCCCGGCCTTTATTGTTCTTGAAAGGCCTTTTGTACCTTTTTGATTGTACATAGAGATCAATGGATAATATAAAATTATGCAGCGTTAGCAGCCCAGACTCTTATCAAAACCAGACTTTCTCTCTGCATACCTAGTTGTATACACANTTATTGTTCTTGAAAGGCCTTTTGTACCTTTTTGATTGTACATAGAGATCAATGGATAATATAAAATTATGCAGCGTTAGCAGCCCAGACTCTTATCAAAACCAGACTTTCTCTCTGCATACCTAGTTGTATACACATCTTAGGTAATTTACATCATCTTCCGGCCAGAGGGCCAATTAACATTTTACAGCCCTTTTCTGATAAGGGTTTGTCAACCAGAAGGCTTATTTGTGTTGATCTTCGCAAAGTCTGGTGCCACTCTCAGAAGAACACTAAATAAAGTTACATTCTTATATAGCAAAGATACAGCAATTTATAACAAGTAAAAGGAGTACAGTGATTTATAAAGAGAAAAGTATATAACTCAAAAGTGTAGTGTTGCTAATATCAAAACTACTATATACCTTTTTCCATATCCTGATAACATTGATTAATATCCTCCCAGGTGCCTAAAAGATAAAGAATATGGAGACCTGGCAGTAATCATTGAGTCAACAGTGAAAACCCGTCACCGATATGATTTTTAGCTCTTTAGAAAAGGCTCTGTATCTTAAGATGCTTTAAGCTTTGTGCCTCTTGCTGTTGGGGTGGGGGGCTGTAAGCAATTCACAAGATGTAAAAAGTCCAGGGAAACTTGTTGGGCAAGCTAGGGAGTTATCAGAGGGGGTATAAGCCGAGACATTCTTTTCATATGCATGAGACTGGAGCCCTGAGTTAACTTTTTCCAGAGAATGTCAGAAGAGCAGAGTACAATAAGGCAGGCAGATTCTGGTTTGGGGGGTACATGCTCAGGAAATCCCAGGGGCAAACCCTGAGGCCTGATTCGCCTTGCCCATCAGGCCTCTCCGCATGACCTTGTCACGGGTGGGATTTCTCACGCTGGTTCCTGGCAGAGGAGGATGAGAATTCTGCATGGACTTCTCAGGAAGCATGCATCTAACTAAGACAAGGAACCACAGTATCACAGCCTATACCTGAAAGTGAGGAGGCGTATGTTCAAAAATAAGCAAGTTCTCATGGAAGACAGGCCCAAAGTGAAGGCAGAGAAGGTTTGCACAAAGATTTTGGGTGGCTAGCCTTGAAGCCTGTATGAAACAACTGATTGGTTCAAGACTGAGAAAGGAGTACGACTGGGCTGTCTGCTGTCACCCTGTTTGTTTAATCTTATGGTGAGCATATCATGAGAAATGCTGGGCTGGGTGAGTTATAAGCTGAGATCAAGATAGTCAGGAGAAACATGAACAACCTCAGATATGCAAATAATACCACTCTAATGGCAGAAAATGAAGAGGAACTAAAGAACCTTTTGATGAGGGTGAAGGAGGACAGTGAAAGAGCTGGCTTAAGACTAAATATTAAAAAACAAAACAAACAAACAAAAAAACCCCTAATATTATGGCATCCAGCCCCATTTCTGCATGGCAAATAGAACAGGAAAGGTGGAAGTGGTGACAGATTTCCTCTTCTTGGGCTCCAAAATCACTGCAGACAGTGACTGCAGTCATGAAATCAGAAGATGATTGCTTCATGACAGGAAAACTATGACAAACATTGACAGTGTGTTGAAAAGCAGAGACATTACTCTGCCAACAAAGGTCCATATAGTTAAAGATATGCTCTTCCCAGTGGTCACAAATGGTTGTGATAGCTGGTCTGTAAAGAAGGCAGAACACCAAAGAATTGATGCCTTTGAACTGTGGTGCTAGAGAAGACTCCTGAAATTTCTTTTAGAAAGAAATTGGACAGCAAGGATATCAAACCAGTCAATCTTACGGGAAATTAACCATGAATATTCATGGAAGGACTGATGCTAAGCTCCAGTATTTTGGTCATCTGATGTGAACAGACAACCCATTGGAAAAGTTCCTGATGCTTGGAAAGATCAGGGGCAGGAAAAGATGGCATCAGAGGATGGCTAGAGGGCATCTCTGTGAACATGAATTTGGGCAAATTCCAGAAAATGATGGTTCCTTCCTTAAGGATAAGGAAGGCTGGTGTGCTGCAGTCCTTGGGGTCGCAGAGTCAGACATAAGTTGATGACTGAGCAACAACAAGAAGCCTGAAGCCAGCAAGTCTAAGACTACAGAAGATGCAAAGTTGAGAAGAACCATTCCAGACCAATAACTAGAAAATCAAACTCCTTCAGAGGAAGAAGAGACCAGGAAATAAAGCTCCAAATGTTTTGTCTATACATAGTGGCCTTGGCAATTGTGTAGATTAACAATGCTAGTGGTAAAGAACCTGCCTGCCAATGCAGGAGACTTAAGAAATGAGATTTCAATCCCTGGTTCGAGAAGATCTGCATGAGGAGGAAATGGCAACCCACTCCAGTATTATTACCTGGAGAATCCCATGGACAGAGAAGTCTGGCAGTCTACAGTCCACGGGGTTGTAAGTGTTGAACACAACTGAAGAGATATAGCATGCATGCAAGCCATCCAATAAATGAGCCTGATCTGGGAAATAAAAAAGAACAGGACTCATGTAATATTCTAAATCCTTAGAAACAGTACTGCTAATATTTAGATATAAAATTTTGCTTTCTACAATATACTACAAAAGTTTAAACAGTGGGCTTATTATCATCTATATATGTGAATAATACAATGTATATATTAATCACTTCATATCTATATTGTTGACTTTAAATGATATCTAGGTGATGACAATGAAAAATTTTTGTCAAATAATAAAAATATATTTCTTTATTTCTTTTTAAATGAAAAGATATTTAGATTAAGACATTAGGATATTAGAGAAGGAAATGGCAACTCACTCTAGTATTCTTGCCTAAAAAATCCCATGGACAGAGGAGCCTCATAGGCTACAGTCCATGGGGTTACAAAGAGTTGGACACGACTGAGTGACTTCACTTCATTAGGATATTACTTCTAAACTAAGGTAAGGTNGAAAAGATATTTAGATTAAGACATTAGGATATTAGAGAAGGAAATGGCAACTCACTCTAGTATTCTTGCCTAAAAAATCCCGTGGACAGAGGAGCCTCATAGGCTACAGTCCATGGGGTTACAAAGAGTTGGACACGGCTGAGTGACTTCACTTCATTAGGATATTACTTCTAAACTAAGGTAAGGTTTTTAAAACTTAGCTCATCAAAGTATCAATGATAGTCAAAATTTGTCTGTAAGTGTCATAAATTTAATATTTTTTTATTATAGGTACAGTAATCTGAAAAATATATGAAAACTAAGCTTTAATATCAAAGGACAAATCAATTTATAATTACTGAACTCTGAATACTGTATGAATTTTATATGTGCTTCACTATTTCCTGTATTTTAAAATATTTATTAGGGTAATTCAGACTACTCTTAATGATTTTCATTGCTGATGACTTTATTCAAGGCTCACCCTAAGCAAAATTAGTCTGAAGTTTAATTGAATCAATACTTTTTAAAAAATAGTTCCCAATCTATTCTCCCTCTTTTTCCTAACCCTTTCTTCTCTCTCTCTTTCCAAGAAAGGTATATTCTAATTGAGACACTGCAGGTAGTAGAGCTAAAGACCATAAATGAGTAGTCACCTCCAGTAGCATATAATGTAGCTAATACATATAAATAGAAATCATATGATTTACACTAAAAATGAGGATATAAAATTTGACAGTTTGGTGGGTAGCATTATAGGTAGAAATAGCAGACTAATTTTCAGAGTTCAAAATGATAATATATCTTTCTTTTTCTAAAGATTCATAAAGACAAAGTAAAACAATAATAATGGTGCCTTCTTTGCCTGGCTGCTATACATAAGTGTTGTTATTTAGTCACTAAGTTTTGTCTGACTTTTTTGAGACCTCATGGACAGTAGTTCACTAGGCTTTTCTGTCCATGGGATTTCCCAGCCAAAAATATTGGAGTGGGTTGCCATTTCCTTCTCCAGGGGCTCTTCCCAACCCAGGGATCAAATCTACATCTGCTGGGTTGGCAGATGGATTCTTTAACACTGACCTGCCTGACAAGACCTCAATATATGATTGAAAATGAAATCGCTTAGTCGTGTCCAACTCTTTGTGACCCCGTGGACTGTAGCCTACCAGGCTTCTCCTTCCATGGGATTCTCTAGGCAAGAATACTGAAGTGGGTTGCAATTTCCTTCTCCAGGAGATTTTCCCAACTTCTGAGCCACCAAGATTTAAATGAACCAAATACATTTTCCTCTCTTGCCTTGCCTTTAAAGGTGATAGTGAGATTTCACTTTTTGTTCATCAGAAAATGAGGTGGATATTTGGTTAAAATAGTTGGTTTTTGGTTTGTCTTCAGGTTTTCATCATTGTCAAAAAAGTGACACATTCTATCACAATAGTGTTCCAAACAGAGGTCCTCTGTTCATATGCTTTTTTTTTTTTTTTTTTTTTTTATGGAGACAATACTTCCCAGCATTTTATTGTCCAGTGGCTAACATGTGTCCATCTCTTTGTGACTCCATGCATGGCAGCACACCAGGCTTCCCTGTCTTTCCCTGTCTCCCAGAGTTTGCTGAAAATCATTTTCATTGTGTTGATGATGCTATCCAACCGTCTCATCCTCTGTCACCCGCTTCTCCTCTTGCTCTCAATTTTTCCCTGCATCAGGGTCTTTGCCAATGAGTCAGTCTTTTCCACTTCACATCACATCAAGTGGCCAAAGTATTTGAGCTTCAGCTTCAGCGTCAGTTCTTCCAATAAATATTCAGGGTTGATTTCCTTTAAAACTGACTGACTTGATTTCCTTGCTGTCCAAGAGACTCTCAAGAGTCTTCTCCAGCACCATAATTGTAAAGCATCAATTCTTCGGCACTCAGTCTTCTTTATGTTCCAACTTTCTCATCTGTACATGACTACTGGGAAAACCATAGCTTTGACTATACAAACCTTTGTCAGCAAAGTAATGTCTCTGCTTTTTAATATGTTGTCTAGGTTTGTCATAATTTTCCTTCCAAGGACCAAGCATCTTTTAATTTCATGGCTGTAGTCACTGTAGGCAGTGATTTTGGAGCCCAAGACAATAAAATCTGAAACTATTTCTGCTCTTCCCCCTTCTATTTGCCATGAAGTATATTTCCCAGCATACACAGCTGATGATTGCAAGGGCAGTACTTAAAATTCAGGTGATCTTCCTTGATAGACATTGCTCTTAACAGGCATGGCCCAAGTTTAATGTCCTATGTCAATGGTTCAACAGGAGATGATTACTTTCTTTAGTATCTATAATAGCTTTATTCTCTCCTCTGGCAATCTGTTTTGAGTTAGATGTTAAAAAGCCATTTTAATGGCAAATTATTTTTGGAAATGAAACTTTTGCAAATCTAAATTTTAAAGAAGTACTTAGAAATCCAGTACTCTCTGTGAAGATACAATATGGACTTTTATTAAAATCTGATAAGGAAGCATTGCAAGGTAGGATTCATGGAAAATGTAATATGATTAGTGAAGACATAAACTCTCAGTTGAAACATCACTTTGTTTAAAAAATTTGAAGATATTTAAACAGTTGCATAAATATTTTTGTATTTTCTTAAGTGTGAGACATTTCTTAGCCTTGCAAATAAATGTTAGCACATTTTGTTGAAAACTTAAACAGAAAATGAATTAAGTTTGATGAAGAGGTCACGTTAAAATCAAGAAAAGGAAAATTGTTAAGCCCATTTTGAGAGATAATAACAGATTAAATTGCATCAGTAGTAAGAAAAGGTTACTTTTAATTGGAAAGTTGGATATTAAGCTAAAGAAAAGAAATTAGAGACTTCTTACAGTATACATTTCATTTAAAACACACTGAGGGAGCTGACTTTTTGCCAAGAGTAATAGTTTGTGATGACTATGCCTATTACCTGTAGATTGAAACAATAGTCAACTGAGAACTGTTAACAGTTATTACCATTGTGCTATGCTTCTGTGTATCTGACTTGATATCTTTTAAATATGGCTAATGAGGCCAAAACAGCCAATAAACTTATTTAGAATAAAAAATGTTTTTATCAGTTGTAGGGACTTTACTGAGGCAGTCATCATCCTGTGATTGTCACTCTTTGTCTTCCATCCTGAGTGGTTGTTGCAATGATCTATCAATTGTATAATATTTTTAGTGTCACGTCTATTATGGACTGAAATGTATTTACTCAAATAAAAAAATTGTATTGAAAGACTTGCCTACTATTCTGGTTCTCAAAAAAAGCAACCTCAAATAGTAACTTACTAATCTATCTGCTCACTTTTTATGAAGAGTGTTTTTTTTTGTACACACATGTTTATATCACCTATGGAACTTCTAGAAGAAAAAAAATTTTTTAATCTTCTAGAGAAAGAGACAGTATCATGCAGGGGAAATAAAATGATGAAAAGAGTCAGGAGAATCATAAGGCTATGAAAAAAAGCTCCATGAAAAAAAGCTCCAAAACTCAGAGAGTGGGTTCTGGAGCTAGAAAGTTGAAAAGGAATTCTAGATCCGTTATATAATGTATGTGTGACATTGAATGAACTACATAACCTTCATGTTTCTTCTTCAGTTTTTTTGTCTGTATGATAGATAGTCTCATAGCTCAATTCTGGATATTACATCAGTTAAAATACAAAGTTCCTAGAACAGTTTCTCATTCATGGTGAGCCCTCCATAAATGCTGAAGAAGATTATGATTAGACAGTGCACCTCAGTGAATCTAGAGGGCTTTTGGTATTGACAATATGAAGAGTTTTAGTTATGTCAGATACAAATGTGCTTTAGAAATAAAATTAAACACTTTATCTTATCTTTATTTTAGAATAGTCCTCATTTTTTTAATAGCTAAAGAAACAACCAGTGTACCATGAACTACAGTGCTTCTTAACCTCTGATTACACTGGAAGCCCTGGAAGATATTTTTATGTGCTAGTATTCAATGCCAGAAAAATTAAATCAACCTAGGGATGGAGTGGGAAATTGGCAATCAATATTGAGGCTATTTAATGAGTAACTCTGAGCTAATTTAGGAAAAAATGTTTTCTCTTTTTATAGCTCTACATTTTCAATCTCCCATTACATTTTTATGAAGAGAAATAAAATATATATAAACTGTTAGCATGTTGATGATAAATTGACAACAAATAAAAGCAAATAAATACCAGCAACAGAAGCAAAAACAAAGTATCTTTTCTCACTACTCAATAAAAATACTTCTGCAGGCATCTAGAATCACCTTCAGGAATTTGGAGATAATTTTCCACATGTTCAAACTCACCACAGTTCTTTTATTTGCCTTTTCTACTACAATCGTTGATATTCTTAAATGACACTTCTTTTAGTTATCCACAGTTTTAAATTAAAATGATATTGAATGCTGGAATTAATTTTTATTCAACTTAGTATTCTTCCAAAGTTCTTAGTAAGCATAATATTTAATTCATTCAGAAATGTTTATTGATCATATAAGAGTACAAAATGTCTGTTGAGTCTAAAATACACAGAAAAGATAAGTTACTAAGATAAATTGAAAATTTCCTTGGGGAAAATACAACTCATAATAGTTCAAGATGTGATATTTATGCTTAAAATATCTAATAAGTTTTCCAACTTGAACATTAAACAGAGAGGATTCTGTGTAGATGAAAAGAGTAAACTTATAAGTGATGGAACTAGAATGGATTCCTGGTCCAGATTATTTTACAAAAGAGCACAGTTTNTTTTTTTTTTTTTTTTTTTTTATGGAGACAATACTTCCCAGCATTTTATTGTCCAGTGGCTAACATGTGTCCATCTCTTTGTGACTCCATGCATGGCAGCACACCAGGCTTCCCTGTCTTTCCCTGTCTCCCAGAGTTTGCTGAAAATCATGTCCATTGTGTTGATGATGCTATCCAACCATCTCATCCTCTGTCACCCGCTTCTCCTCTTGCTCTCAATTTTTCCCTGCATCAGGGTCTTTGCCAATGAGTCAGTCTTTTCCACTTCACATCACATCAAGTGGCCAAAGTATTTGAGCTTCAGCTTCAGCGTCAGTTCTTCCAATAAATATTCAGGGTTGATTTCCTTTAAAACTGACTGACTTGATTTCCTTGCTGTCCAAGAGACTCTCAAGAGTCTTCTCCAGCACCATAATTGTAAAGCATCAATTCTTCGGCACTCAGTCTTCTTTATGTTCCAACTTTCTCATCTGTACATGACTACTGGGAAAACCATAGCTTTGACTATACAAACCTTTGTCAGCAAAGTAATGTCTCTGCTTTTTAATATGTTGTCTAGGTTTGTCATAATTTTCCTTCCAAGGACCAAGCATCTTTTAATTTCATGGCTGTAGTCACTGTAGGCAGTGATTTTGGAGCCCAAGACAATAAAATCTGAAACTATTTCTGCTCTTCCCCCTTCTATTTGCCATGAAGTATATTTCCCAGCATACACAGCTGATGATTGCAAGGGCAGTACTTAAAATTCAGGTGATCTTCCTTGATAGACATTGCTCTTAACAGGCATGGCCCAAGTTTAATGTCCTATGTCAATGGTTCAACAGGAGATGATTACTTTCTTTAGTATCTATAATAGCTTTATTCTCTCCTCTGGCAATCTGTTTTGAGTTAGATGTTAAAAAGCCATTTTAATGGCAAATTATTTTTGGAAACGAAACTTTTGCAAATCTAAATTTTAAAGAAGTACTTAGAAATCCAGTACTCTCTGTGAAGATACAATATGGACTTTTATTAAAATCTGATAAGGAAGCATTGCAAGGTAGGATTCATGGAAAATGTAATATGATTAGTGAAGACATAAACTCTCAGTTGAAACATCACTTTGTTTAAAAAATTTGAAGGTATTTAAACAGTTGCATAAATATTTTTGTATTTTCTTAAGTGTGAGACATTTCTTAACCTTGCAAATAAATGTTAGCACATTTTGTTGAAAACTTAAACAGAAAATGAATTAAGTTTGATGAAGAGGTCACGTTAAAATCAAGAAAAGGAAAATTGTTAAGCCCATTTTGAGAGATAATAACAGATTAAACTGCATCAGTAGTAAGAAAAGGTTACTTTTAATTGGAAAGTTGGATATTAAGCTAAAGAAAAGAAATTAGAGACTTCTTACAGTATACATTTCATTTAAAACACACTGAGGGAGCTGACTTTTTGCCAAGAGTAATAGTTTGTGATGACTATGCCTATTACCTGTAGATTGAAACAATAGTCAACTGAGAACTGTTAACAGTAATTACCATTGTGCTATGCTTCTGTGTATCTGACTTGATATCTTTTAAATATGGCTAATGAGGCCAAAACAGCCAATAAACTTATTTAGAATAAAAAATGTTTTTATCAGTTGTAGGGACTTTACTGAGGCAGTCATCATCCTGTGATTGTCACTCTTTGTCTTCCATCCTGAGTGGTTGTTGCAATGATCTATCAATTGTATAATATTTTTAGTGTCACGTCTATTATGGACTGAAATGTATTTACTCAAATAAAAAAATTGTATTGAAAGACTTGCCTACTATTCTGGTTCTCAAAAAAAGCAACCTCAAATAGTAACTTACTAATCTATCTGCTCACTTTTTATGAAGAGTGTTTTTTTTTGTACACACATGCTTATATCNGACTGAAATGTATTTACTCAAATAAAAAAATTGTATTGAAAGACTTGCCTACTATTCTGGTTCTCAAAAAAAGCAACCTCAAATAGTAACTTACTAATCTATCTGCTCACTTTTTATGAAGAGTGTTTTTTTTTGTACACACATGTTTATATCACCTATGGAACTTCTAGAAGAAAAAAAATTTTTTAATCTTCTAGAGAAAGAGACAGTACCATGCAGGGGAAATAAAATGATGAAAAGAGTCAGGAGAATCATAAGGCTATGAAAAAAAGCTCCATGAAAAAAAGCTCCAAAACTCAGAGAGTGGGTTCTGGAGCTAGAAAGTTGAAAAGGAATTCTAGATCCGTTATATAATGTATGTGTGACATTGAATGAACTACATAACCTTCATGTTTCTTCTTCAGTTTTTTTGTCTGTATGATAGATAGTCTCATAGCTCAATTCTGGATATTACATCAGTTAAAATACAAAGTTCCTAGAACAGTTTCTCATTCATGGTGAGCCCTCCATAAATGCTGAAGAAGATTATGATTAGACAGTGCACCTCAGTGAATCTAGAGGGCTTTTGGTATTGACAATATGAAGAGTTTTAGTTATGTCAGATACAAATGTGCTTTAGAAATAAAATTAAACACTTTATCTTATCTTTATTTTAGAATAGTCCTCATTTTTTTAATAGCTAAAGAAACAACCAGTGTACCATGAACTACAGTGCTTCTTAACCTCTGATTACACTGGAAGCCCTGGAAGATATTTTTATGTGCTAGTATTCAATGCCAGAAAAATTAAATCAACCTAGGGATGGAGTGGGAAATTGGCAATCAATATTGAGGCTATTTAATGAGTAACTCTGAGCTAATTTAGGAAAAAATGTTTTCTCTTTTTATAGCTCTACATTTTCAATCTCCCATTACATTTTTATGAAGAGAAATAAAATATATATAAACTGTTAGCATGTTGATGATAAATTGACAACAAATAAAAGCAAATAAATACCAGCAACAGAAGCAAAAACAAAGTATCTTTTCTCACTACTCAATAAAAATACTTCTGCAGGCATCTAGAATCACCTTCAGGAATTTGGAGATAATTTTCCACATGTTCAAACTCACCACAGTTCTTTTATTTGCCTTTTCTACTACAATCGTTGATATTCTTAAATGACACTTCTTTTAGTTATCCACAGTTTTAAATTAAAATGATATTGAATGCTGGAATTAATTTTTATTCAACTTAGTATTCTTCCAAAGTTCTTAGTAAGCATAATATTTAATTCATTCAGAAATGTTTATTGATCATATAAGAGTACAAAATGTCTGTTGAGTCTAAAATACACAGAAAAGATAAGTTACTAAGATAAATTGAAAATTTCCTTGGGGAAAATACAACTCATAATAGTTCAAGATGTGATATTTATGCTTAAAATATCTAATAAGTTTTCCAACTTGAACATTAAACAGAGAGGATTCTGTGTAGATGAAAAGAGTAAACTTATAAGTGATGGAACTAGAATGGATTCCTGGTCCAGATTATTTTACAAAAGAGCACAGTTTCTCCTAACTTCTCACCTTTTTGTCATCTAAAATGATTTTAGTGACCCAAATATATAAAAATAATATAAACAAGGAGCATATTTTTGAAGTAATGCTTTAAATACTACCTTGATTGAGCCCATGGAACCGTAGCATTTAGTCTTCTTTAGTCTATCCTAAGTCCTTTGGACTGCACAGAGATCAAACCAGTCAACCCTAAAGGAAACAATTCTGAATATTCATTAGAAGGGGTGAGGTTGAAGCTGAAGCTCTGATACTGATGTGAAGAGCCAACTCATTAGAAAAGACTCTGAAACTAGAAAAGATTGGAGGCAGAAGGTTGAGAAGATGACAAAGGACAAGATAGTTAAATGGCATCACTGACTCAATGGACATGAGCTTGAGCAAGCTCCAAGAGATGGTGAAGGACAGGGAAGCCTAGAGTGCTGCAGTCTAGGGGTTGACAAAGAGTCGGACATGACTGAACAACTGAACAACAACTTAAGAAATGGTATAGAAGTTTTGACATAAAAATTTTTTTGTTTAGAGAAAAACTGTGACTTTGCTATCTGCCTCAAAAAATAGTTTGTGTGATGAATAGTAAGTAATCAAAAGAAAAATAATTCCGCCAGAAATTACATTCACTCATTCAAAATACTTAACAGGGACTTTTCTGATGGTCCAGTGGTTAAGACTCTGCCTTTCACTGTAGGGAGTGCAAGTTCAGTCCCTCGTCTGGCAACTAAGATCCTATGTACTGCATGCCCCTCACCCCCAAACTAATTAATTAATTAATTAAAAGACATACTTAACACAAAATTTGGAGCATCAATGGCCTCATCCAGTCATTCTCCTCACATCGAACACAGAAAGTGTGAAGTAATGATTTCTACATAAATCTACCTATCTTGCTTAAGCTTATATGAAATATTAAGAAGGATTTACTCTTTTTCTTTCTCAGTGATATCTCTGCAGCAGTTCTGGATCACAGACTTCAAATGTTAAAACCTATAAAAATAAAAAGACAAAATATCCATTTCAGTGAAGACAGGTTTTTGGAAGAGCAGGTGGCTGATAAAAAGCCCCACTCCTCGGTGTTGAGGCAAAAACAGCAGTTGGAGAGCAGAGAACACCCTTTCCTGTGGAGTTTAAATTAAATTCAGATTTGTTTCAGCAGGGCCTTAATAGAGTCTCTATGCTTGGGATGTTTTGGCTAAGCTGGTGACTCCACATGCTTTTGCTATGTCAAAGCCTGTTTAGTCATTTTGTACATTCAATAAAATTGTATTAGTGATAACCAACTGGTATATGTACTAAATCTGTGATCATTCTTTGGGAACTTGTACTAGAGGATTTCTTAATGTGTAAGCTATCAGAAAAATATAACATTAATTCTGTTGCAATAGCCTTCTGTATTTATCGGCAGTACTTAATCTTTACTATTTTTTCAGTCATAACTGCCAATCCCACTGCTTCCTTTCCAACTAAATCTATATTGTTCAAAGAAGCTCCTCCTGTCAGTAATTAAAGAAAACTCTGCTTCTGAAAGAGCCCTCCATTGCAAAACAGGTATAGCAGTGATGTCTTACTGCCACCATTACACAGTGATGTTTTACTGGTGTGTGCTGTGTGCTCAGTCACATTTGACTCTTTGCAGCCCCGTGGACTGTAGCCTGCCAGGCTTCTCTGTCCATAGAAATTCTCCAGACAAGAATACTGGAGTGGGTTGTCATTTCTTACTCCAGGGGATCTTCCTGATCCAGAGATGAAACACACATCTCTTATGTCTCCTGCACTGGCAAGAAGATTCTTTACCACTAGGGCCACATGAGAACCCCATTACACTGGTAGTAACTTTTAAAAGATATTTATTTTAGTCACCTTAGAAAGGAGAATAGAAGTAATAGAAGGATGAAAAATTGAAAGATGAGAAATCAGATTAACTCTGTTTGCCTCCCTTATTTTTTGTTCTTTTACAGTAACTCTTCATATGTTTCTTTTGTCTTTGAAGTTGAAAGTGTTGGCTGCTCAGTCATGTCCGATTCTTTGTGACCCCATAGATTATAGCCCACTAGGCTCCTCTGTCCATGGGCTTCTCCAGGCAAGAATACTGGAGTGGTTTCCTTTCTTTTTTTTCATTCTTATGTCTATTTAGTATGAATTGAAAGCTGTCAGCTTTGTATAAGCATTAAAAGCAGACTAGAATAGAACTCTCAACCAATTAATACGTTTACATTAAGAAGCTTGGCTGTGTGCAGCCTTTAGGCTGAAGGTGGTTAAGGGATGAGTTTCATTCCATTACCTATCTCTTCTGATATGTTTTGAGCAACCAAATACAGACCTAAAGAGCATGAAGATAAGGGTATTTAACACAGTAACATGCATATTTACTCAGCCAGTCATGAAATACTAAGGAGAGAGTTGTCCCATTTTTATTTAGAAAATATTTAGATCACAAAGGCTATTTAGTTTTGCATGTTTAATACAAGATGCACCAGATATTGTACAGTAAATGTAAACAATGGTCTTAGGATGTGTACGTTTATATAATCAGTTTAGTGGTCAATCATTTTGGGTAGAAATGAATGAAGGAAATTACAGTGAGTACAGTAGAAGAAAATTGAAACAGGGATGAAAATCACTAAATCAACTGATTACTAATTGAGATAATATTAGCTGATTACTTATTGAAATTTGCTTTGCAAATTAAAATGTTTCAATCTTCAGAAATAATGGGCTCCACTCTAGGTGAGGATATCTAAAAGTATCTGAAAAATCCACTAGAGAAAGGAATGGTAACCCACTCCAGAGTTCTTGCCTGGAGAATACCATGGAAAGAGGAGCCTGGTGGGCCATAGTCCTTGGGGATGCAGAGACTTGGACACAACTGAGTGACTAACACTAATGGAGGTCAGAAGTTCAAAACGGATCTTAACTAAAATCAAGGAGTCACCAGGGCTGTCCTCTTTTCGGAGCCTCTGTGAGAAGATGTCTACATTCCATACCTTGTGATCCCTTTCTAAGCTAGCAATGTGCAGTTGAATCTTTCTCACATATGTCACTCTGGCACTGACTGTTCTTCTGCCTCCCTCTTCTATCTTTCAAAACCTTTGTGGTTACATTAAGCTCATTGGAATAACCAAGGACTATCTCAGTATTTTAAAGTCAGTTGATTAGTGAGCAATCTTAATTTCACCTGCCACCTTCATTCTCCTCTGTCATACAATAGCATATTCAGAGGTTCTGGGGTTAGAATATAGAAATATTTGAGAAGCCATTATTTTGCATACCACACAGTCTAAAATAGAGAGAGTTTCTCAATGGATCTCCAAACTCATAACAGTCACCACAGTTTTTGCTCTTATTAATGAAGAACCTGAGAATTTTGAGGCATGCATACACACACACTTATCTTAAAATGCTTTCTTCAGCTATCTCTATTAGAAGTGAATCCTTGATAAAGTCAGTCTGTAGTCGTTCCCTGTGAATGAATGCTGTAACCACTTACTACAAATGAAACAGTTTAAAACAATAAAAATTCATCCTCTTGCAGCTCTGAAGCTTGAAGTCTGAATACAAGCTTTTGTTAAGGCTGTGCTTCTTCCAGAGACTCTAGGAGAAAATCTGTTCAGTTTGTGGCCACTGGGATTTTTTGCATTAGTTGCTCACTCCATTCTCTGCCTACACTGTCTTCTCCTTTGTGTGCTGTGAGTGCATGCTCAGTTGTGTATGTCTATTTGTGACCCCATGGACTGTGGCTCACTAGGCTCCTCTGTCCATGGGATTCTCCAGGCAAGAATACTGGAAGGCATGACAACCCATGCCCTCCTCCAGGGGATCATCCTGATCCAGGGATCAAAACCATGTCTCCTGTTTCTCCTGCATTGCAGGTAGATTCTTTACCAAATGAGCCACTTGGGAAGCTCCTTCTCTTTGGGGGTCTGTCTAATCTTCCGACTTTGTGAGAACACTTTCTTTACCTTGGCCTAAAACAAAAATTACTCTGGTTGCTTTTATCTAGTAGGTCAGAGAAACTTAAGAAAGGGGTACAAAAGGTCATATACTCTAAAGATCACTAGCTCTAAATAACAGAAATCAAAATTTTGAGGTTCATTAAATGTTTTATGTATGTGTGCATGTGTTGCTTTTTGTGTGTCAGTCAGTGCTATTGTGTATGTGTCTGAAAACCAACTTTATCACTTCTGAAGTTCTCTAGTCATCACTCCAAAATAAAGTTAAAGATTATATCAAGGTTACAGTGCTTATTCTTGTTCTCTCTTAATATTCTTTTCACCAAATTAATATTATAGCCAGGAAATATTACTATTGCATTTGGATTCCAATACCTTTCTATCTTTTAAGACAAGAGTTTGAGTGTTTAGTATTTGTTTCTGCTTCTGTTTAGAATCAATTATTTCAAGACCCTTAATTTTAATTAATTGCAGTCTTCTCATTTTTATTGTTGTGTCTGTCAAATACTTTATAGCTAAACAATAAACTCAGGGGAAAGAAAGAATATTTCAGATCTTAGCTATCAAAATTGAAATAGGCATTCTTTGCACACATTTTAATATCTTTAGGTTGTGGCCTTAAACTTTTAGTTTCCTATGAAAAGTCTCCTTTTATGAGTCATAAATAGCATTAATTATGTGAATCAAAGTCAGAATACTTTAAATGGCTCAAAGCAATAGCAGGGCAAATCTGTTGTTTATACATTTGAAAATCTTCCTCTACTACACATACATATATATATATATATGTATGTATATATATATACACACACACTCAATGTCATATATATATATTTAATTTATAACAGTAGTTAGCAAATGTGATATTTTATATAAAAATATAATACTCATATTTTATTTTCATGAATTAAATATAATTAGGGATGATGATGGAAATGTGAAAATGTGTGTACTAAAGGAATTCTTGAAATTTGTAAAAATGTTTGTAAACAAAAGTGAATTTTAAAACCATAGTAAG
>SJYW01009522.1:330409-349879 GCA_006410735.1 Raphicerus campestris | reverse complement strand
TGTTTCCAATTCTGTTTCTTCCCTTTATTTCTTTTACCTCACCTAAAAATATTGTTTTTTTCTTGGCTATTCAATATCTCACCAACTGATGACCCACTTCTTGCTTTTTTATAATCAAAGTTTTAGAACATATCCTAGGACTTTTCTCAAAATTAATCCAATCAAATGAGTAGCAAGTCCCCCTCTACAGATAAGAATTTCTTTTCTTAATCTATCTCAGAACTTACAGTCTGCCACACATGATAAACCACTACTCATGTGCCAACTTCTGAAGTTTCCTGATTTGTTCAATAATAAATACTAAGAATTGCCTAAGCTCATGGGCCAATACTTGGCTGAGGGGATACAAAGACCATTTCTTCCCTCGAAAAACTTTTTTTATTATGTGAAATTCCAGTATATACACATATTCATGGATTTCCTTCTGGTAAACATTTCTAGAGTGTAACCAATTCTAAGTTGCTGTTTCTGGAGATATTTTTGGGAAAGAAGGAACTGCAGGTTTGGAAGATAGAAGAGAAATAAAGAGATGGCAGAGTAGGAGTAGAAGATATTTGCAAGGCCCTGGTAAAAGAGAGAGAAACAGAGAAAAAACACATCTCCAGCCTTCGATCTAGAATCACAGTGTGTTGGGAAAGAGAGAGCAAAGATGAGCAAGGACGGACCAGCAGCCTCATCAGTGTTCCACTCTGTCACAGTCCGACATGAACTGGCGTGAAGTTACCAGAGCTGGACAGGAACTGTAAATACCCACTTGGCTATAGCGAGCAAGTCAAATAAAGGTTACTAAAAGCTTATTTTTTAATCTCAAATATTCAAGTTATGCTATCTCTAAAATAACAGTAACCTTTAAGTGAAAATAAGAAAAGCTCTGAATAAGATACACTAAAAATTGCTTCTTATGAATTATGAAGCATTTCCTATTCCCCACCAACTGCAAGACTGGAAATTCTGAAACATTTCTTTGAAGAAAGTAGGGGAAACTAATAACTGATACATCGAAACTGCATAAAATGCTGATAAATTTTATATAGCTAATGCTTCGATTGGGAGGACATTAAAGCTTATAAGATTTCTTAAGGGTTCACTCACAATCTCTGACTCCTTGGCCTGACATCCCTTGTAACAGCTTAAATACCTTCAGGGAAAATCTCTCTGCCTTGGGGTTTTCAAGAACCCAATGCTAAGGATGGTGAGGGCATGCTGTGATTGATGGCTTTGCCCATTTGCCTCACAGTGTTCCAACCTTCTTAAAAAAATGTGGTTTAATTTTTTTCCATTTATCCCCTATTACAAATGACAATTAGCAGTTTAAAACAGAAAATATCAGAATCAACTTATACAAAATCATGCATGACTATCATTTAACTTCTAAAATAAGCAACTTAAATGAACTAAATTTCTTTTAACTCAGCTACCTAAGTTACTCAGTATACTACCCAAGTATACCAAAATCTCAGGTAGAAGGATATTTAATAGACGAAGAAAACGGCAAATAATTTTACGTAAAATGAAACTTCTTTAAACATTTCATTATATGTAGATATACATATATATTCTAGGTAAAATAAAATGACAAATCCACTTGAAGACAGTGACACTCATCCCAAAGACTAAAGGATTCCTATAATATGGTAAGGAACCATTATGAACATATAACAAGTATGGTTATTTTCTTCATTCCCAACTAAATGCTCCATTTTCAAACACTACTTACTTCTTTAGATTTTAGGGGCAGAGCAGAAAGAAAATTCAGGATTATGTGAATTTTATAAAAATTTTAGATCATGCTGGAAGGAATCTTTGAGGTCACATAGTCATCTTTCCATCTAATACTTAACTTGCCTTTAAACACACAGAAATGTCATATAAAAATAAGACTTAGTAACTTTAGTTAATAGCACATAACTTATTGGACTACTTTAAAAGCGAAATTCTTCTAAAAAATATTTACTGAGACATAGTTCCTATGCTGGAAAAAAATGTGAAAAAATGAATCAAGCTAAGGCAACTGAAAATATGTTTATTCAACAAATATCCACTGAACATTTAACACTGAACCAGACAGTAAGAGAAGGAAAGGGTACTAACATTTAGTGACTGTCCCAGACTTCATGCTAGACACTTTGTATTTATTATCCAATTAAAACCTTACACCAACCCTACAATGTAAGTAATACAACCCCTATTTTAGAGATGAGGTATCAATATATCGAGTTCAACAGTAATACTAGGATATGCCACCACACTTATTATTTGTACCACACAGAGCTCTGTGTCTTAGACAAAGTAAGAGAGATGGAAGTTACAAAAACTGCAATTACAATCCATATCCCTAACTCACTTGCTGAGTAAAAAAATAATAAAATAGCCAGTATCAAGAAATTGTGCTATTTAACTACATAAGAAAGTATTTTGCTAGTAAGCAAAACACCAAATAATATTTGTTGCTGTTAATGAACAGTAAACCAAGCATTAATATGAATAGCAATAAAGTATTTATGCAATGTCATATAATTTATAAAGTTATTACAGTATTAAAACAAAATTTTCTAAAACTTCCAAAAATCTGAAAGTAACTATGAAATTAGCTCTATGTCACATGAGAAACTATTTAAGTGAGCTACAACTGGAAGAAGTATTTGCAATATATTAGAGCAATTCTTTTCTGTACAAAACAAAGATTTCTTTATATACACACACACTATACATATATATATTATGTTTGACACAAGACCACCAGAGTTATATTGTTCTTTATATGAAAGCCAAATTGAATGCTTTGGAGAGATGCAAAGAAAGCAAGTGACAAAACAATAATAGAAAAAAATCCAAATTGCTGTATAATTAAGTGTAAGTCAACGATAAACAATCGAGGAGTCATAAAATACAACAAGGATCCCGCACTCAGATTCCTCCACAAATTTTTAAGTTCTTGCTCCAAAGCCAGAGCAAGTTTCTATAAGAATATTGACCCAGAGCTCCACTCAAAAGATACACACTCAAAGAAAATGTTAGTGTGTGCATGTGTATTTATATTTTGAAAGTGAAAATGTTATTTAAGGTATATGTAAGTCATTTATTATGACTCTTCACTTAACCAAAAACTACCACCGGACATAATCAAATCATATCAGAGGGCTTTACTCATGTGCTAGCTAAGATTTTTTTTCAGGAATGATA
Organism: Raphicerus campestris; assembly: GCA_006410735.1. NCBI lineage: Eukaryota > Metazoa > Chordata > Mammalia > Artiodactyla > Bovidae > Raphicerus > Raphicerus campestris. The sequence continues at coordinate 346,696 of SJYW01009522.1, read as the reverse complement.
TACAGGAAACTATCTAATAGTTACGTATAGGACAAGGTTTTTCAGCCCCAGTACTATGACATTCGGGCTGGATAACTGTGAGAAATGGCCCACCCTGTGCATTGTTTGCAGCATCATCCCTGGCCTCTATCTGACAGATGTCAACAGCAACCCCTCCCAGTTACGACAGCCAGATGTCCCTGAGGGAGTGATGAGAGGGCAGCAAAACCATCTCTGAACAACAGACGCTGATACAGAGAGGAATGAGGATGGAGAAAAAGACTTTTACCTGTCTTCCTCTGAACTATCAAAGTGGTAGGTTGAATAATGGTCCCCTAAAAAACATTCATGGCTTAATCCTTGGAACCGGTGAATGTTACATTATTTGGAAAAAGGGTCTTTGCAGATGTGATTAAGGATCCTGCGACAGGGAGATGATTCTGGAGCAAAGGGGATCTCAAATGCCATCATACGTGTCCTTATAAGAGAGAGGCAAAGAATGGTTTCTCTATTTTTTTGCTCACACACAGGAAAAGGTGATGAGAAGAAGAGAGCTGAGGGAGATTTGAAATTCTACCTTTGAAGACTGGAGTGATGCAACTACAAGTCAAGGAATTCTGGCAGGCACCAAACTGGAAGAAGCAAAGAACACAGTCTCTTCTTGAGCCTTTGGAGGGAGCACCCTGATACTGACTTCAGACACCTGGCCTCCAAAACTGTGAGAGAACAAACTTTTGTTTTTAAGCCACCAAGTTGGTGGCAATTTGTTACAGCAGCCACAGGAAACTAGCACAATCATATAAGGGTTTTAATTTGATTTTTAAAAAACTGCTGATGAGCAAAAGAGCTAATGTGTGGAGAACACTCAGCAAAGTTCCTAAAACACAGTAAGCATTCAAAAATACTGATGCCATTATCAATATTCAGCCAGCTATGTATAAGCTTCAAGCTGTTGGTAGCAAAAGGAAAAACTAAGGAGTTTCAATAGTAAAATGGGAATATATGCACAAGACTTAACAGTGAAAACATGAATCAGCCCCTCTTAGAATGTGTATTTACCAGCTGTGTCAGTGTTGTGCTATAATCTGTCCTGGACTGGAAAGATAAACTGGATGAGACCAGCCAGGACAGCTTCTTGGGGGAGGCAGGCTTCAACATTTTTGAGCAGAAGAAACAAGCAGGCAAAGAAGGGGAAACAATGAAAGTGGGCAGAGCAATGGAAATCAGTCAGATGTTTACAGAGCTACCAATCTGCCCAAAGTAGAGACCAAGGTAAGACAGACTTCCTGAGGTTGTGTGTATGTTACATCACTCAGTCATGTCCGACTCTTTGCGACCCCATGGACTGTAGCATTTGTCCATGGAATTCTCCAGGCGAGAATACGGGAGTGGGTTGCCATTCCCTTCTCCAGGGGATCTTCCCAACCTGGGGATCAAACCTGGGTCTTCCACATTACACTCAGATTCTCTTCCATCTGAGGCATCAGGGAAGCCCTTCTGAGGTTAGTTACCTAAACTAAAGGACCCTAAAAGCTATGTTGATTGATTTGGTTGTTGAAGAGAATACTTTATAAAGTGGATTATTTTATAAATATTGACTCTTGGGGATTCTGAAAATATAAACATGCTCTGGCTCCATACCAGACATACTAAACTAGAATCCTTTGGTTAGACATAACTCTAAAGGATTCTTACAAGCCACTTAGGTAGAGAACCCCTGTATCACAGTCAACTCATGGCAGAAGACCTACAGAATTAAAGTGTCATAAAGTATATAATGTATTCTCAAAGTATGCATTCAACTACATTAACAGCATTTTCCTCGGTTAAAACTCCTCAATCACAAAGAATCAGACATGACTGAGCGACTGAACTGAGTCAAGACTATGGTTTTTCCAGTGGTCATGTATGAATGTGAGAGTTGGACTGTGAAGAAAGCTGAGCGCCGAAGAATTGATGCTTTTGAACTGTGGTGTTGGAGAAGACTCTTGAGAGTCCCTTGGACTGCAAGGAGATCCAACCAGTCCATTCTAAAGGAGAACAGTCCTGGGTGTTCATTGGAAGGACTGATGCTGAAGCTGAAACTCCAATACTTTGACCACTTCAGGTGAAGAGTTGACTCACTGGAAAAGACTGATGCTGGGAGGGATTGGGGGCAGGAGGAGAAGAGGACAACAGAGGATGAGATGGCTAGATGGCATCACTGACTCGATGGACATGAGTTTTGGTGAACTCCAGGAGCTGGTGATGGACAGGGAGGCCTGGCATGCTGCGATTCATGGGGTTGCAAAGAGTCAGACACGAATGAGCAACTGAACTGAAGATGTCGCCCCTCCAGGTTCCACGAGACTTTCTGTAAATTCTTCACTCTTTCCTTTTCCTTTCCTAAGCGTATGGCCTCTGATCTACTTAGTCACCTTCCTCACAGTTTCTCATGAAATTTTCTAGAAAAGTTCCAGGCATTTCAGTTGCCCACCCTCCTCTTTCCACATTTCCCCAACAAAATAAAGATCTAAAAATATCTTATAGAGCACAGGAACCATGTAAAAGTAAAGTTCCTTAATATACTATATAAACAAACAACTTAGAAAAGTGTTCTATGGCCATTTATTGTAATAAAATCCTAAATACATATATTAAGTGAAATTCTAAATCATTTTTTTTACAAATTATTTCCAAAAGTGTAAAATTATGAAGTAGTTATAAAAAGCTCTTAAACTAAGCACTATTCAGTTCAATCTTTCCTTGAGAATTACTAAGTAGCTAACAAAGTACTAGTCTCTGAAAAGATACAAAGTTAATAGAAACCTCACTGATTTAGAAGCAAACTTCACCAGTACTAGGATGAAGGGGTGATCTGAGAAGGGCAATTAATTATGATCCTAAAAGCAATCTCCTGTGTGTGTCTTGTAGGGGAGAGAGGCAGAGATTTTGCAGGCTTTAGCCTGATGCTGCTGCTAAGTCGTTTCGGTCGTGTCCGACTCTGTGCAGGTCCATAGATGGCTGGCCACCAGGCTCCCCTTTCCCCAAGATTCTCCAGGCAAGAACACTGGAGTGGGTTGCCATTCCCTTCTCCAATGCATGAAAGTGAAAGCAAAAGTGAAAGCAAAAGTGAAGTCGCTCAGCCGTGTCCAACTCTTCTGAGACCCCATGGATGGCAGCCTACCAGGCTCCTCTGTCCATGGGATTTTCGAGGCAAGGGTACTGGAGTGGGGTGCCATTGCCTAGCCTGTGCTTACTGCATGATTAAAGAAAAAAAAAAAACCAAAGCAACACAAGTTAGTGTTCAGATAAGTTCTTTCCTCTCCCATAACACCTACAGCAATTTATGTATCAGTTCAGTGGCTCAGTCATGTGTGACTCTGTGACCCCATGGACTGCAGCATGCCAGGCTTCCCTGTCCATCACCAACTCCTGGAGTTTACTCAAACTCATGTCCATTGAGTCAGTGATGACATCCAACCATCTCATTCTCTGTCATCCCCTTCTCCTCTCCCCTTCAATCTTTCCCAGCATTGGGGTCTTTTCAAATGAGTCAGTTCTTCACATCAGGTGGCCAAAGTATTGGAGTTTTAGCTTCAGCATTAGTCCTTCCAATGAATATTCAGGACTGATTTCCTTTAGGATGGACTGGTTGGATCTCCTTGTTGTCCAAGGGACTCTCAAGAGTTTTCAACACCACAGTTCAAAAGCATCAATTCTTCGGTGCTCAGCTTTCTTTATGGTACAACTCTCACATTCATACACGACTACTAGAAAACATAGTTTTGACTAGATGGACCTCTGTTGGCAAAGTAATGTCTCTGCTTTTGAATATACTGTCTAGGTTGGGCATAGCTTTTCTTCCAAGGAGCAAGCGTCTTTTAATTTCATGGCTGCAGTCACCATCTGCAGTGATTTTGGAGCCCTCCTCCCCCAAAATTAAGTTTCTCACTGTTTCCCCATGTATTTGGGTGCTAGAGAAATTTATTTCTTTCTGGGCCCAGAAACAGGGAAATTTTAGGAGCTGCTGGGGGCCACATCTTCTATTAAGAGGACTAGGAAGTGGTCCTCCACAGCATTAGAAAACATGAAACAAATGCACAGGGCAGAGTAAGCAGAGAGATGAAGTGTGTTCCGCTGGCCCTGGAGTTCCAGAGTCCCAACCCTGGGATTCCTTTAGACACTTCTGCATCTATCTTTATAGTAAATCTCACTTTTTGTTCATAACAATACCAGTTAGAATGGACTTCTATAACTTACAGCCAAAAGTGGCCTACTTACTACAACTACCATTGACTCATAAAGGAATACTTTAACAGCAAAGTCTCAGGAAGAATAGAACCTCAGATTTTTTAAAATGCATATTTATATTTAATGACAGCTGTGTGCCAGGAACTAGTCTAAGTTCTTAAAATATACTGTTAAGACAAAAGAGATAAAAATCACGGTGCTAATGGGGCTTGCATTCTAATGAGAGTATACAGATAACAAAATAAAAAACAAAGTCAGATATGATAATCTGCCAAAAAAAAAAAAAAAAAAGTAATGGCATAAGAGGAAATGAAGATGGTGCCACTCTGACAGGGTGGTTCCACAGTAATGCTTATCTGAGAAAGTAACTGAACTGAAAAAGAAGTTATTGAACTGAAACCTGAAATGATGAACAGGATCCATTGTATCACTTTTTAAGGCAATTCCAGGCAAAGGGAACAGACCTAAGTCAGGAATAAGCCGTGGCATTTCTGAGCGGAAAGAAGAAGGGCCATGAAGATGGAATACGGGCTTCCCAAGCAGAGCAGTGGTAGAGAATCCGCCTGCCGGTGCAGGAGACAAAAGAGACTCAGGTTCGATCCCTCAGTCAGGAAGATCCTCTGGAGAAAAGAAATGACAACCTCCGCTAGTACTCTTGCTTGGAAAATTCCATGGACAGAGGAGTCTAGTGGACTACAGTCCGTGAGGTCACAGTGAGTCAGACATGACAGAGCACACACGCCTTGGGTAGAGGGAAAACAGTGAACAAGGGAGAATGCTACAGAAGTGGTAAAGGAGCAACTGATCTAAGAGGAAAAGCTGTGGGTCAGTAAAGTAAGTGGGGATCAGATCATTATAGGAACTAGTAGGCAGAGGAAAGGATTTGAAAATAACTTGAGCTTTATGAAAAACTCACTACATTGTCTTTCTCATTTTGCTTTGCAGACCATTAGAAATTACTCTCCAAGTAGTAAACACAATGTTGAGGTTGGCCAGGAATGTGCATTTCCTCAGCAGAAAATATCTCTTATTGTAGTTATGAATTTAAAAAAAATGTGAAGTCATTGTAAAAATGAAGAAACTAAGAAAGGTGATAGAAACTACTTCAAATTCTATCCTACTCATTATACAGTGAATAAATCTACTACAATCAAGATTTTAAGAATTTAAGTTCTTTATAAACTACTATAAAAATAATGTCCTTTGTTATTACTGAATTGGACACTAACAAAGTTAAATACTGTCAGAAGAGAAGACTGGAAACTAGAGTTTTTCCTGACTTTTTTTTACCTCTTGAGAATAGCTTCAGCTTAATGGTCCACAAAGTTGTGAGTTTTGGTCTTATCTCTATTACTGTGATAAAGGAGAAACTTGGCCCATGTGGTGAAATTAAGCACAAAGGATGCTTCAATATCTCTCCCTCTGAAAGCTTTTTAAAATAAGAGACCAACCAGTTTAAAGAAGTCTGGATATAGTACACCTCAGAGAAGAGTGGTACTCTCTCCAGATTTTTGCAGACAACTAATTCCTATGTACACAAAGCAAGTAATTGAGCCTGCACTGCTTCTAAGATTAATATCAGTAAAGTCAGATCTTTGAAAGCTCTAATGTATTCATGAATCTCTTCTTTCACTGTGTTAGATGTTTAGCTGGCCCATGTAATACCAACCCAAAAGTAAACTGTTAAAAACACAATTTATAAAGAGAGGTACTTTTTGAGTGTGGTGTGATTTAAAGAAATAAAAGTCATTTAGACACCTTGATCAGGACTGGATTCTAAGTGCATCTTCCTTAACACATTTCCAGTAGTTGGCAAAGTGCCCAGGAATGATTAGTAGCAGTGCAGAGAGAGGGATACCAACAACCTAAATTGTGACGTCTCCCCCCAGTGGTCACATACAAATAACTGGAAGAGTGAGAAAATCATTGCAGCTTCTCCAAGACTGACCAAAAACAATCTATGCAGAATCTGGTACCTACAGAGAAGAAGTCAAATCTTTAATTCAATGCTAGCACCATATCCGTAGAGAAACTTCATATGCTTTTCTGCTCTTATGTTATTCATAAATGTGAACACTATTTTTCGAAGAAAAGAACCTATAAGTTGTTTTTTTCAATACATTCTTTTTTTTTTTTTAGGAATAATTTAATGACACTCTCAAATAACCAAGTATTTATCTAATGGGGAGATGTTCATCCCTCTTGAAATAAATATCACGACATCCATTGCAAGTCAACCACATCTATCTGAAGTGAAGTTCTGAAACAAATTTGGTCACTTACCAAATGAATCATCTTGTAAAGAAAATTATCACTAATGCTAAAAAACCTAAGTCTAACTTGCAAGATACTCTTTTTATAAAGCCACCTAACTAGGTAATTTATAATATAGCAAGTGACACAAAAAGTACAAATGGGTTCTCTTGCCCATTTTAATATTTATCTTCTTAGTATTTTTATAGTTAGGTAGCCTTTGACAGCCCCTAATCCTGTATTATTTGTAACTCTCAGCAAAAATATGCTGCTATTACTCACTTTCAACAAAGTTTGGATGTCAAAAATGTGAAGGGTATCTAATTAAAATCTCGGTTGCCTTCTGCTAATTATTTATTAAATGGTAAGCTCTATAAAGGGGTAGTAAATACTCAAACAACTTCAGTTTTCAAAACAGAGCACAGATAACATACACGGAGCCTCTCAACTATGATTTTCTTGGTTATCACAAGCTTAAAAGAGACAGTGGGGGAAGAAGCTAGAGTACCAGGCTGTGCAGTCTTCTGGAACAATTTCAGCCTGAAATGGGACTCAAGAAAAATGCAAACCGCTCCCACGAATGTTTAAGAAAAATATGATTCGTCAAGAAAAAATCCAACAGTTGGCCTACAGAACAACAGGAATTGATTCTGTCTTATACAGAGCTACCAGACTTGCATAAGCCCCCAATTTTTCCAGCGTTTCAGTTTCTTTCCAGTAAAAAAAGAAAATTCATTTTGAAATTCCAAGCGGAAAAGGAATTGAGTAGCATCAATTAGAAAAGGACAAACACACCCCAGAATAGTTTTTTCATATTTAGTGTGCAATCTCTACAGGACAGAAGCACAGCCATTATAAATGTTACCACTTGTATATTACGTAACCCTAAACTAAAAGCAGCATAGACCTTAAAAAGTAACACACTGTGCCAACGTATACTTAAAACATGAATTTAAATATATGATAGATTTCAGATACAGATGACCTTAAAATGACACAACCCAAAAAAGTTCTTTGTTTACTGTAATCAGGCCTCAGAAGACTTGACTACAATCAGGCCTGATACAATACTACCTTGAGGTCCGTCGTTTCACCAACGTACCGCAACTATCTCCGCATTGGTACCAGCGTGTTACCTCACCTAAAACAGTCGACAAACAGAAGTTTCCGAACGACCATTCGAAAGATTTCACGGGAACAAATGGCTGCTAAATCATACGCCAACTGACGAGCATTTTAATGCACCTCAAATGTTCCGAGCCATAAAACAAGACGACCAATTGAGAAAGCCTCAAGTAAAATTTCAACCATCCCCAAAGGCATGGAAGAGGAGTAAAACGTGGCTAGCTTGACCTTAACCGGCTGTTTCTAAGTACTGCGGTGAATTTTCTGAGCTTCCCCATCAGCCTTCAATTACCTTCCTCTCCTACCCCCGACCCCTCTTAACGTGACCCAGCTGATGGGAAGTTGAATGGATGGAATCTCCAGCTGTAACCTCAGGAGCTGGGGAAATTGAGACGAAACTCCCAAGAAAGTGTTAAAAAGTCCTTCTGCAAAAAAACACCCATCAACCAATCCACATCCTGTCATCACACCGACCATCGGCTCCCTCCTGGCCCTCCACCTCGCCCAAAAAAGCACCCCCACCAAAAAAAAAAAAAAGCACCTTTTTGGTTCCAGACCAACGTACCCAGAATCGGAAAGCACTGCCTCAGCCGCAAACGCCTCCGGAGCAGCGTGTGCTCGGCCCACAACCACTCTGGCCAAACAACTGGAGTCTCGTGCCTCGGAAGTGGCGGCAGTACTTGCCCAAAGCCTCCTCCCCCAAGAACTCGGAGCTTGGGAGGCAGCGAGAGGCCGGCGGAGCCGCCCCCGCTGGGGACCGACCCCGAAGGTGTCTGTCACGGCCACAACCGCCCCCAGCACGGCTCTTCATTCAAGTCTTAACGTCACTCCCGCCGCAGAGGGTGCCGGCGGCCGGAGGGGGCCCCGCGCCCCCAGCCCTGCCTCCGCCCGGGCCGCGCCGCGGAGCGTGTGGCGAGAGCGGGGCGCGGCGGCATGGGCCAGACACGTTGCCGCGCTCGGCCCGCCGGCCAGCAGCCCAGGAGCCTGGGGCCCGGCAGAGCGCGCCCCTCCCGCAACGGCCGAGCGGAGCAGCCCCCGTCGCCCGCCCAAGCCCCGGTGCTGAGGGGGCAGGGCGGGGTCCCCGCGTGGCGCGAAGCCACGAGCAACAGGGCGCCCGCCCCCCGGCCGGCCCGGCGCGCGGCAAGACCGTTACCCGAGTGACGTGGGGGCCCCGGCAACTCACCGACTCGCACCTCGGCTTCCTCCGCGCAGCCGTCGCTCCTCTCCGCCCGCCGCCGCTGCTCTTTCTCAGCCGCAGGCGCCAGCGAGCAGCCCCATCTACAAACTCGCGGCTCGTAGTTAGGAACTGGAAATGCGGCTCTCACTCCCCTCCGCCTCTCTCTCCCTCCGTCCCCTCCCTCGCTCTTCACTCTGCCCGGCTCAGGTCGTCGTCGTCGTCGTCGTCGCCGCCACCGCCGCCGCCGCCGCCGCCGCCAACACCACCACCACCACCTCCGCGCGCGCGGCTAGGCTCCCCTCGGCCGCCCTCCTCCTCCCGCCGCCGCCGCCGCCGCCGCCGGGGCGCGCTCCCTCCCGGCCTTGCGCGTGCGCCGGACGCCGGGGAGCGCGCGCTCGGGCTCTAGGAGGCGCCGCCGCCTCCGGGAAGCCGGGCCCCGCCTCTCCGGCCGAGGCTCCGCGACCAGGTGGGGGCCCCTCCGAGCGCCCGCAGACTGCGCCCGGGCCCCATGCGCCGCCCGCGCTCCGCGGCCTCTCCATGGTGTCCCCAGTCCTGGCCCCCACCCGCGCCTGCGAGAGGGTCACCAGACCCAATCCGCACCGGCCCTTCCAGGCCGAAATTGCCGCTGTCATTCAACATTTACAGACGAGCAAGATACTCCCCCGGGCGTGAAAGAGGCTCCCCCGTCCCTTTCCTACAGTTTACATTCAAAGAACCCACCAGCCGTGGGGCACAAAGGATAAATAGACCTCGAAGAAAAGCCTCCGGATAATGTTTCTCCTCCTTCACACACACGCCCCTGGTTCTGATGTGTATTTGGCAGGTTCTACAGCGCTGACGAGGTTCTTCATGTTCTCCCAGCCCAACCAGGGTGATTCACACCCGAGGAAACGGACGAACACTAGCTATTTTCCTAGCACCAAGGTTCCCGTGGAATTCCCGGTCGGCTTCGCAGGACACTCCCAGGACAACAGTTGTTCAAATCCTCCCAAACACCTGGTCTTCCTAGGCCTCACAAGTGGGAGCTGCAGGATTCTTTCCACCTCGACTCCGCAGAAAGCATGATGAACTGGAATAAGTGTCCGGGTGTGCAGATGACACATTTTGACAGGAGTGCAGATTTAATTTTTCAGTTGAAAGGAACTGAGCAGTGCAGTGCAGCAGAGTCTCGGGCTAGAAAAACACAGCGAGGCAACCAGAACTTCCAATTCCTTTAATATTTATCTAATCTCGAGAGATCTGTGAACCCTGGGACCTGAGATGGGGGCTTTTGGCAAAGCTGCTGCGTTCCTCCTAAAACTGAGGAAACCATGATCACGGTATTTATATTTCACGAAATGTTTATTGCAGTCTTTTCAAACTATGTATGTAGAAAGTGCAAGTAAAACTTGACCAGGGAGGAACATCACATCAGGGGGCTTCCCCCCTGCAGCCTTTCTGGGCTCCCCTCCTGCACAGTTGCACGGAGCTGCACAAGCAGGCATTTGATAAATGTTTGCAACACGGCCCTGTGGATTCAGAGACGGACTTTCAGGCTGTGTTGTCCACCTCTCCCTCCCAATCTCTGTGAGTGTGGTTAGTCCAGAAGGGAGTGAGAGAATGCTTTGGATGCGGGGTATTAAGAAAGCCCAGGCCCCCAAACAGTGATTTTTCTCTTAGCCTCAACCAAGCATCAAAGATTAATTTACTTTTTCATAAGGATCATTAATTTTGCAAACCAACATGCAGGGGGAGTTTTTAGACTATTAATTTAGAACCTTCTTTCCTGGAACAGCAACCCTGAGGAAGGGAAATTGGAAGCATTTGAGGACACCTGAATGTACTAAGGGATACAGATTAACTTTGGGCACAAGTGGAGCCTCCCTCCCTTGTGGTCAGCAAGATGAAATGAAATAGAAGGTGCCCTGGGCCCAAGAGTGATGTAAGGATGGAGAAGGAAAGAATGGGGTTTCTTTTCTCAGAGAATCAGCAGAACTTTCAGGTCTTCTTCTTCTGCCTCCTTGCTTACTAGATCCATAAGCGTCCCCTAGGAAGATACCCAACGGCTCATTCTTGCTGCACCCTACCCAGACTGGCCAACTCTGATTCTCTTCTTCCTTTTGACCTTCAACCTCATCCTACCCAGGGAGTGCCCTGAGTTCCTCTGAGGAAGAGGTGAAGCATGTCATTTCTGCTGTGTTCCTCATCCCTTATGGTACACTTATATTTTCTCCAGGGTCTTCTGGAAGCAATGTACTAACTTCCTACTCCACACCCCACTCCCTGAAAATAGGATGACATTCACTGACCAAGTTTTCTGGAGGGAGACAGGAGTCTCTATCCTTCAAGTCACAAATGTGGTTCTCCATGACTTACAGCTGGGACCAGTCCTGGCCAACTCTCTTATCGCTGCATGTATCAGGAACCCAGTTCATGGAAGCAGGAATACAGGAACAATTAGCTTTCATTTATAATTCCAAGTCTTTTCACTATGTAATGACAGCTATTACATGGAGGCTTATCATGCTTGTAAGTCTCAGCCTCATCCCTGGAGCCAGGAAAATGATTTTGCTCTACATTTGCCTTCGATTGCTTCCCTTCAGGATGCTCTTGGCAGGGAAAGTTCTTTTCCAGTGCCTATTTTATCAAATATGATATATTGCTATGAAACACTAGTTTTTATAAATAGTAGTGCCACATATGACATTCTGCCCTTCCCCTAAACTTTGAAGATGGGACATGACAGAATAAATTTAAAGTGATTTAATGTGAACATTGGAATTCTCATTATTGCTTTCCAGCTTACCTTTCTAAGAGGTCATCATTTCTGAGACAAAACCCATCCATTTCCCATACCTGTTACAAATTCTTTATTCCAGGAAAGGGAATGAATGTTATGATTGAAAATGATGAGGAATTCTCTTAATGGTTTGACTTTTCATTTTCTTCAAGGTTACTCTAAAAGGATAATAATTTTGCCAGCCCAGTATCTCTCCTAACTGTGCTAAGCTGCTTCAGTTGTGTCCGACTCTGTGCGACCCTATAGACGGCAGCCTACCAGGTTCTGCCGTCCCTGGGATTCTACAAGCAAGAACACTGGAGTGGGCTGCCATTTCCTTCTCCAATGCATGAAAGGGAAAAGTGAAAGTGAAGTCACTGAGTCGCGTCCAGCTCTCAGCAACCCCATGGACTGCAGCCTACCAGGCTCCTCCGTCCATGGGATTTTCCAGGCAAGAGTACTGGAGTGGGGTGCCATTGCCTTCTCCTAACTGTAAATCAACTTAAAGTCTGAATTTTGATTCCTAATTCCAGACCATCTATCATTGGCTTTATTTCCTGCTTCAAATATAAACAAAAGCTTCTATACTTTCAATATGATTTTTTTTCTCTTCTGAGTGGCTCTGGTACTTCAGAAATTGAGAATTTTGTTAATAGCCCCAAATCTTAGCAAAGCAAGTTCTGCCTGTTTTTCAACTAATCCATCATATTAAGAATGGTGATGCTCTGGGAATATAGCTTTGTGAAAAATTGTAGCTGACATGCACCACAAAGTCCAACCAAGCTTTCCTCCAGAATACTTTATTTAGCTTCACCCCTTTTATCTCTGTTCACAAAGCTAGGTCAGATTTCAATTTCCAGCCTCCTTGCTAACCTTTCTAATTCTAGTCTCTTGCTTGCTTACTTGCAATTTTCCTGACACTTAGAGCAGTACCTCTTACTGTGGGCTGTTTACTGGAATCATCCAGAGAACTTAAACAATCAAAAAAGACAAAAACAACAATACTGATGGCTGGGTCCCACCTCTAGGTTAAATCATTTGTGATTTAACCTACAGCCTGGGCACTAGGATTTTTCAAAGCTCTCCAGGTAATTCTAATATGCAGTCAGAGTTAAAAACTACTGAAACGAGTCATCTTCCAAACATTTTATACCAAGTCTTTTCAGAATATTGGGGTGGCTCCAAATTATTACCCCAAGTAATCAAATTAAAACACCTAATCGTGTGTCATAAGACTCTTTGCCAACTGACTAGGATAGTCCCCTTTCAAAACAGCTTAAATTTATCTCCTTCCTAAAGCTTCCCCAGATTAGTCTCACCTGGCTGCCTAAAGATCACTGTTCCCAATTCCCTGAGCATTCCAACTGCCAATGGTTTACAAGCCCTTGGACCACAGTTGATTGTGTGTATTATTGTTTTAATCTCACTTTCATAGATATCTGTCAGAGGCTTTACTTGTAATCTAAATCTCTCTGAAGTCCCACTAGGTCAACAGACAATCTCAAAATAAACAGAAATGTTATTCTTAGCAGCACTTTCTCCTACCTACCAGAAAGAACATTCCCTGACACAGGGCAGTTCTTTTTTTTTTTTTTTTTAATCATTGCAAGTAAAGTCAACAGTTCTAAGAATTTTCATGTTTTGGGTTTTTTTTGTTGTTGTTGTTTCTTATGAAAGTAAAAATAGCTTGCATAGCTTGATTGACCATTTACTTTAGGCATTGGAATTTGGCTTCCACACTCACCTCTTAACTGAAACTATACTGAGGCATAACTGACATTTTCATTCATGTGTCCATTCATTCAGTGGTAAATGTTGATAATAAAATAATTAACAATACCAAATTACCCCTACCCAATGGTGGAGAATAATGTCAGAAGAAGGCAACCCATAGTCAGTATTAGTGTTAGTCACTCAGTCGTGTCTGACTCTTTGTGACCCTAAAGACTGTAGCCTGCCACGCTCCTCTGGACTTGGAATTCTCCAGGCAAGAATACTGGGATGGATAGCCATTCCTGGGGATCTTCCTGACCCAGGGAGTGAACCCAAGTATTCTACATTTAGGCAGATTCTTTACCACCTGAGCCACCATGGAGAATAATAAGTAGTTACATGATCACGTGATAAATGCAATATTCAGAGTCTTAGGCAGACACAATGGGGAGAGTTTCTGCTTAATGTTCAAGCAATCCAACTCCTCTGCAAAGTTGGAGGAGTTAACCTCCACGCCCCTGCCTAAACCTCTCCTTTCCTTCTATTTTCCTGTACACTCCAGGACTTCCTTCTCCTTCACTGATTATTCTTTCTTTGCCCTTTTAACTTGCTGTGTCATCTCCTCTACTTCCTAAATGAAAATGTTTCACTTAAGAATGGGAGAGATTTTTGAGGGACAAAGTGTAGACAAAGAAGTGATTCTTGTTTCTCTCAAGAATCTCATCGATCCTTGTTGTGTAGTTGCTATGTCATGTCTGACTTTTTGTTACCCCATGGGATTTCCCAGGCAAGAATACGAAGTCGGTTGCCATTTCCTCCTCCAGGGGATCTTCCTGACCCAGAGATCAAATCTGCATCCCCTCCATTATTGTTGTGCAGTTGCTCAGTTCAGTTCAGTCACTCAGTCGTGTCCAACTCTTTGCAACCCCATGGACTACAGCACTCCAGGTTTCCCTATCCTTTACCATCTCCCGGAATTTGCTCAAACTCTTGTCCATTGAGTCAGTTGATGCCATCCAGTCATCTTATCGTGTGTCATCTTCCTCTTCTCCTGCCTTTAATCTTTCCCAGCATCACGGTCTTTTCCAAAGATTCAGCTCTTCACATTAGGTGGCCAAAGTATTGGAGCTTCAGGTTCAGCACCAGTCCTTCCAATGAATATTCAGGGTTCATTTCCTTTAGGATTGACTGGTTTGATTTCCTTGCAATTCAAGGGACTCTCAAGAGTCTTCTCCAGCACCAGAACAGGCGGATTCTTTACTGCTGAGACACCAGGGAAGCCCTATTGACCCTTAGGGCTCTATCTTCAATGCTTGCGTATCTGTATCTACAGTTCTGTACTCCCTTTAGGGATTCCCTAATGGCTCAGCTGGTAAAGAATCTGCCTTCAATGCAGGAGGCCCTGGTTCGATTCCTGGGTCGGGAAGATCCCCTGGAGAAGGGATAGGCTACCCACTCCTGTATTCTTGAGTTTCCCTTGTGGCTCAACTGGTAAAGAATCTGCCTGCAATAGGGAGAGAGACCTGGGTTCAATCCCTGGTTTGGGAAAATCCCCTGGAGAAGGGAAAGGCTACTACGCCAGTATTCTGGCCTGGAGAATTCAATCCATGGGGTCTCAAAGAGTCAGACACACAACTGAGCGATTGCACTTTCACTTTCGGTATGTTTTCAACTTCCTGTTGAATATTCCCATCAAGTTAATCCATTCACAGTTCTAATCAACATCTAAAATAAAATGTTTTGCTTCTCCCTCTCTATGTTATCCCTCCTGCAGGTTTCCCTTACGCCTTCTTTACCATCTCCCTAACACTTACAGCCTGAACCCAGGTCCCTTGAAATTTGCCTTTTCAGTGTCATTCATGGGAGTGGGTTCTCTTGTTCATTTCCTCTGTCCCTCCAGGAAGACTCCTTGCCCTGTCCCACATGAACCTGAATGCTAGATGTCAGTCACATCATCCTTGCCTCCTCACTGCCAGTGGAACTCTATTCACAGATCATTCACAGGGACTTTCAAGACTACCCCACCCACCTGCATGTGGGGATATTACACATCAGTCTCATCGTGCACCTTTATATTTCCACCCCTCTGTTTTGACAGGAATCCCTTGCCCATTTCTGCTGGCCCCAATCCAAGCTCATCTCACATCCTCCTTTTCCACTAAAACTTATCTGCTCCACTTCAAACAGAGGCAACTGTTTTCATTTGTATTCTTGTAACATTTTATCTCTTACAGCCCTTTACCTATTCTGCTTCACAATAGCATCATTCGTCTTCAAATATTTATCTTAATACTCTTTACACCACAACTGCCAGCCTCATTTCCTACTTACTTGTAGATAAGAATGCAGGGTGCTATGTACAGGAATGCTTGGCACAATAATACTCATAGTAGGGGCTTATTTATTGAAACAGATAAAGTTATTAGTTGGTGGACGTCTAAAATTAAAGATAATTAAGTGGGAGAAATATTGCTAATTAGAATGGAACTCTTGCTCTTGAATACACAAGCTACAGCTGAGAAGCTCTTCCAAGGGCAATCAGATTTCAGGCAGGGACCCTAATTGAGCTACTTGAGTTGAACCCAACAGCAGCCAGCCATTATGCCTAATTAACCCTTTTGAAGTCTCATTTATTTGGCTTCCAAATTCCACCTTTCCTATTTATACATGAGCGAAAAAATTAAGGGCCATTCTACTCAGACATCAAAAGTAGATTTTTAAATATATGAAAACAGAAAAAAATTTAAAGACTGAATATATATGACATCTATATGGTATCCTAGGCTCACTGGATAGGCAGAGAGGCATGAAGTCCTGGAGGGCAGAGGTCTTCATGAAGAGTCTTATGGCATTAGTGTCTGAATAGTCATTAAGCACAAGAATAAAGGGCAAAACTCAAAGTCCTGTGTGCCTCTGAAAGACTGGAGGGCAGACTTGAGGGCAAAAGCAAGTGAAGAAAGTGCATAGTTGGCCCCTAAGATGTTTTTGTTTCATAAATGAATGAAACATGGTCAGGGGAGGGGGAACAAAAATGAAGTAGGAAATAGGT
>SJYW01009522.1:294700-320714 GCA_006410735.1 Raphicerus campestris | reverse complement strand
AGATCAGAATGGCTGCCATCAAAATGTCTACAAACAATAAATACTGGAGAGGGTGTGGAGAAAAGGGAACTATCTTAAACTGTTGGTGGGAATGCAAACTAGTACAGCCACTATTGAGAACAGTGTGGAGGTTCCTTAAAAAACTGGAAATAGAACTTCCATATGACCCAGCAATCCCACTGCTGGGCATTATTATACACTGAGGAAACCAGAACTGAAAGAGACACATGTACCCAATGTTCACTGCAGCACTGTTTACAATAGCTAGGACATGGAAGCAACATAGATGTCCTTTGGCAGATGAATGGATAAGGAAGTTGTGGTACATCTACACAATGGAATATTACTCAGCTATTAAAATAACACATTTGAATCACTTCTAATGAGATAGATGAAACTGGAGCCTATTATACATAGTGAAGTAAGTCAGAAAGAGAAACACCAATACAGTATACTAACACATATATATGGAATTTTAAAAGACAGTAACAATGATTCTATATGCAAGGCAGCAAAAGAGACACAGATGTAAAGAACAGACTTTTGGACTATGGGAGAAGGTGAGGGTGGGATGATTTGAGAGAATAGCATTGAAAAATGTATGTTACCATATGTAAAATAGTTGACCAGTGCAAGTTTGATGCATGAAGCAGGGCACTCAAAGCCAGTGCTGTGGAACACTCCAGAGGGATGGATGGGAGAAGTGGGGAGAGGTGCAATGCAGGTTCAAGATGGGGGGACACATGTGCACCCATGGCTGATTCATGTTGATGTATGGCAGAAACCACCACAATATTGTAATGATCCTCCAATTAAATAAATAAATTTTAAAAAATAAAGAAAAGGATTTCTTTTACTCATTTAGTGGTACACGGTCATTATTTAGCTATCAACACATTGCACTGATGATAGTTTGGTAGCACAAGTACTTACCACATAAAAAAGGAACAGAGGGCATCTACTCAGCCTCACTAAGTGTAAATCCACTTCCTTATTGGGAAAGAATAGCATTAAGAGTAAATGAAACACTTTAAAAATATAACATATCAATTATCTACAGCAGAGCATTTAAAAATGTTATTCTAGTTTTTTTTTCTTTCTCATTGTTGGTTAACTTTAGCTTTCTTACAGAACTTGATGGATGCAGAGATATACTCCCCAGATACGCTCTTAAGGAAAGACTTGTTGACCCAACTTACTTAAGAAAGATTTTTCTGCGGGACAGCTAGCAGAAGGAAGCCTCCAGCTGTTAGCCCTCTGGGGATGAAGTCAGCGGCAGAAAGCCCAAAGCTGTGCCCCAAGCCCTTCACAGATTGGTCCACCTTAAATGACTCATGGAGCAGGGACATGTAAAGGCCCAGCCACTTCAGCCCATGCAGCAAGTCTGAGAGGCCACTTTAGCTCCAGAGTCACCGCGAGGTCATTTGAGGCTGTTATTCAGGCCTGCAGCCTACCTGGATTTCTCCCTCTGCTAAGTCTGGCTACCTTGGCCTTCCTTTCACATGTGTTCATCCAAGTGTACCTGCTGAACTGAGCACACAGAACTATCTCAGAGTCCACCTTCAGAAAACCCACCAGGTAACACAGGAAAGGCTTTGGTTCATATTTCACATATTTCTTTACCTTAGGAAAGTGAAAGTGAAAGTCGTTAAGTCGAGTCCGACTTTTTGTGACCCCATGGACCCATCCATGGAATTCTCCAGGCCAGAATACTGAAGTGGGTAGCCTTTCCCTTCTTCAGGGATCTTCCCAACCCAGGGATCGAACCTGGGTCTCCCGCATTGCAGGAGGATTCTTTACCAGCTGAGCCACCAGGGAATCCATGAAATGTGATAGTATGATACAAAGGAAGAATTTAGAATCAAAAGCTCTAGTTTATATTTCTGAATTCACTACTTTTGAGTTGGGTAACCTTGGGTATATTATTCAGTAGATGAGAACTTTCCTCATCTGCAAAGTGGTATAATAGCACTACCTTACAGGATGTTTTAAGGATTATGAATTAAACGTGTAGAATGCCTGGTACAGGTGTTTGCTCAGAGAAGAGATTATTATGCATTAGAGAGTTTTATGACTACTATTATTTTCACAACAGTTGTAGATGAGCAAATAGCCACTTGCTAAATATCTTTAGTGTATAATTATGAGCTAAAAATACTCTTAATTAGATTATCTTTCCTTTCAAAGAAGACCAAGTTTCCATTGTATCTACTATTGTCAAACATTTATCTGGAAGTTCTAGCCAGTGAGGCAGGAAAAGAAAGAAAAGAGATCTGATATAAACATAAGAGAGAGACAAAGTGATCATTATTTACAGAAGATGAAACTGTCTCTCTAAATGACTAAAGACAATCAACTTAAACAGCAAAGAGAAATAAAAGCAAAGACTTGAAAGACAGTCAAATATAATCAAAACTTAAGAAATGCAATTGGTTTCCCATAGATGTAATAACAAACTAGCAAATTAAAAAAGAGCATTTCCTATTTGTTAGCAACAAAAATAACGTCATATCAGAAACTAAAATGTAAGATCATAGTAAGTTAAATATGCAGTATTGGAGAAAGAATAGGATGCTAGAATAATTGAACAAAGAGTCATGAAACAGATCCATGTATGTATGGAAATTTGGGAAGGCAAAAGATATTACTTATAATAATGGACATTGTTTGAAAAAATGGTGAACTGGCAAAACATTTTAAAAATACTTTCCAAAAATAAATTCCAGATGAATTGAAGATTTAAATCTAAAAGATAAACCATACAAGGAATGAAAGAAAGTACATCATTACACCAAGACAGAAACTGTATCAAAAGACAAAATTGTGACTGCATGACATTATTTGGAGAAAAAGATGCCATAAAGTCAGTTGAAAATCAACTGATAAATTTAGAAACAAAATTGAAAGCCGTGACAAAGTCTTTCATATATATAAAGACTCATATATAAAGTCCTCATATATAAAGACTATATAAAAATCAGTATGAATATAAATAATCAGATCTAGTTTCAATTAAAAAATGACAAATGTAAGTTTAGTTGTGGAGAAGGCAATGGCACCCCACTCCAGTACTCTTGCCTGGAAAATCCCATGGACGGAGTAGCCTGGTGGGCTGCAGTCCATGGGGTCGCTAAGAGTCGGACATGACTGAGTGACTTCACTTTCACTTTTCACTTTCATGCACTGGAGAAGGAAATGGCAATCCATTCCAGTGTTCTTGCCTGGAGAATCCCAGGGACCGGGAAGCCTGGTGGGCTGCCATCTATGGGGTCGCACAGAGTCGAACATGACTGAAGTGACTTAGCAGCAGCAGCAGCAGCAGCAAGCTTAGTTGAATTCATGTTCTTTAGGATTTACCTTATATACTTGATAATTTATGAAAGCGTCAATAGGATAGGATCTAGTTGCTTAAGTTATTCTTTAACACTTTAAAAGTATCAATAATCTTTTAAAAGAGAGGATTATATGAGTGAACTTCATTCTCAAAGTATAGATATTGTATTTATTTAAATTAAAGCATTTTACATGGTACCTAGCAGGGTGCCTCACACAGATGGGTGTTTAATGATGATGATGTAGTCTGTAATAATGTTCATACAATATGTGAGATATTTGGTAATCATATGGACTTCTTTATGACAGCAAACATGACTGATTAGATCAATATCATTTGCATATCATTATGGGCTTGATGTGTTTTTGTTCTCTTTTTACATNNNNACACACACACACACACACACACACCCCATCTGAAACTTTGGGACATCAGTTACTCAGCTTTTTCGCACCATTTTCTTCCATGAATACATCTCTTATATAATCCCTTTATTTCCATTCTTATTTTCCCCTTAGTTCAAGGTTTATCACTTTGTCTTCTTGATGAAGTGTTCTTATCCCATTCTTTGTGCATAGAAAAAAAAATTCCCCTCAAAATGCTTTTTCTCATGTCTGCATCCCCCCAAAATTTGTTCATGGTTCAGTGGCTTTTTGTGGACCATGACTTAATGATCATTGTATCCACAGCATCATCGTGGTGACTGACTTATAGAATATGTTTAATAAATATTTATTAAATTACATTATAATTATGGTATTTTTGATTAAATGTTCTTAGAACAGATCTAAATCTACTTATGAGCATAAATCAATCTAGTAAGTCTTACCGTCCCTAGCTGTTAGCATGATCTCTGGTATATTCTACCCGCTCAACCAACAGTTACTGAAACAGTGAATGAAATTCAAATCCTGGATGCATCCTTTAATCTCCCCCAGCTTGGTGACCTCATTTCCTGCCAATCCCCTCTTTCCTGTGAAGTGAGCCCTTTTACCAGTCAAGCTTCACTTAATCACTCATACCATTTTCCTCAGATGAATTATCACCACTGTCCCCAGCACCTTCTGAAGTCCAGTCCTTCAAGGCTCAGCCTAAGTCTCATTCTGTTCACAAATGGAAAGATATCTTGATTCCTCCAGTCCTCACGGATCTTCATGTTCTTCTAACTCTTCATGTCTCTGGCCTTTCTTCAAATTTTGTATTTAATGCAATCTTCTATTGTTTGCTTCCTTTTATGACTCCTAGGTGATGTCACCTATTTCCTAATCTTTGGCAGCTCCCACATATTGATGACACGAAGTTCCCTCATCTTTAGCTCTTAGATCATCAAAGCTCAATGTTCTATAAGTTCCTCAGGCTCACTGTTCAGAAGTTAGTTCATAGTATTTTCAGAACAGAGTTGATCTCTCCTTCCACTTTCAAAAATTGTTTCCCAGTACTTGACTTGACCCCAGAATATTCTACTAGGGCACTGATCTCATGAACAGTTAAGTCTGTTTTTCTAGGTAAATTTTAAGTAAATTTTCTAGGTATGTTGATTGGAGAAGACAATGGCACCTCACTCCAGTACTCTTGCCTGGAAAATCCCATGGACGGAGGAGCCTGGTAGGCTGCAGTCCATGGGGTCGCTGAGGGTCGGACACGACTGAGCAACTTCACTTTCATGCACTGGAGAAGGAAATGGCAACCCACTCCAGTGGTGTTGCCTGGAGAATCCCAGGGATGGGGGAGCCTGGTGGGCTGCTGTCTATGGGATCACACAGAGTTGGACACGACTGACACGACTTAGCAGNATGCACTGGAGAAGGAAATGGCAACCCACTCCAGTGGTGTTGCCTGGAGAATCCCAGGGATGGGGGAGCCTGGTGGGCTGCTGTTTATGGGATCACACAGAGTTGGACACGACTGACACGACTTAGCAGGTATGTTGATTGTAGTGTTTTTATTATAAGTGCTTTTGTCTTTAGGAACACATATTAAAATATTTATGGATGCATGCCATGTTGTCTCAAATTTATTTCAAAATCACATGGAAGGGGATAAAAGGAAGGAGTTATGCCATTCTATGCACTACATTTTTCATAATACAAACTGCTTAGAGTTTTTATTCATCATTTTTCTCTCTTACTGCCTTCAGTCACTTCAAACCTGCTCCTCCTTTGCTTGAATGCATCTTTCCTCCGCCCCCACCCCCGACACACACTGCCTGTCCCAGCCTCTGGGACGAGCTTGAGCAGGGAGCAGAGACTGACATGTGAAACAGACTTAACTGTTCATGAGATCAGTGCCCTAGTAGAATATTCTGGGGTCAAGTCAAGTACTGGGAAACAATTTTTNGTTGCACAGAGTCGGACATGACTGAAGCTATTCAGCAGCAGGAGCAGCAGAGCTTATATGACCAGCCCTCCATGGTGAGTTGGGTTCTCCCACCATAGTTGAATCTCTGGTTGAAGAACATGGGGATTCAGCAGGCCAGCTGTACTATGCCATTTCATATAAGGAACTTGAGGATCCTAGATCTTGGTGTCCATGGGGGGAGGTAGTGTTCCTCAAACAAATCTTTCGTGAATACTGAGGGACGGCTATGCATTTTTCTCAGTAGCATCTTTCACATTCTTTCATTATTACTATTTTTTTTTTAAATTTACCTGAAGTTTATGTGGGAGCTAGATGAGAATGAGACGCTCATTGCCAGCAAGTTCTGCAAGTATGAGCACGATGATATTGTGTCAGTGTCCTGAGCTCTGGTATAATACTGTCAGTGGTAGCAAAGACTTCTGGTGTGTCCCTGCTCTCATTGCTCCTGTTTCTGGGCCTTTTTTGGGTGGCTTAGGTGTCAAATTAGCCTCATTAAGTAATGTTTTGGGCTCATTATAAGAACCCAGTGACTAATTTATGGCATACCTATAAGGTTTCTTGGATTTCCCTGGTGGNTTTTTTCTGCATTTTTAGGAAATGTTAAAAATAAGTGAAATTAAATTATATGATTTATAACAACTGAGGATAATATGAAATAAAATATTTCTCAGGGTCAAATAATTTATGCACACATTTATGACAACTGGACTTCGCTGATGGCTCAGATGGTAAAACGTCTGCTTATAATGCGGGAGACCTGGGTTAGATCCCTGGGTCAGGAAGATCCTCTGGAGAAGGAAATGGCAACCCACTCCAGTACTCTTGCCTGGGAAATCCCATGGATGGAGGAGCATGATAGGCTATAGTTCATGGGGTTGCAAACAGTCAGACACGACTGAGTGACTTCACATCTGTTCACATCACATGACAACTGGATATCTGCTGAGGGTACTGAACAAAGAAACAATTGAGAAAAACAAAGCAAAATCCTTTTACTCTTCCAATAAAGTCAAACAGATCACTTACATATTTCCCCTAGGATTGCTAAAGTCAACAGTGGTTTTTATAATCATACTGTTGGTGAAAGCATTACTATAAATACATTATTATGGGATTCTCCATTTAAAATTATGGAGGAAAGGATTTTTACATTCAAAATAATTTGCTTTTTAAAGAAGATCTCATTAGGTAGTCGCGTTGTGATGAANAGTGGTTTTTATAATCATACTGTTGGTGAAAGCATTACTATAAATACATTATTATGGGATTCTCCATTTAAAATTATGGAGGAAAGGATTTTTACATTCAAAATAATTTGCTTTTTAAAGAAGATCTCATTAGGTAGCTGCGTTGTGATGAAGTTAAATATTTGTTGAAGTATTTGGCAGTGAGGCTGCATGCAGCAAGGTCCTGGGAATTCTCTTCCTCTTTTGAGAATTCCAGCATGGGAGGGGTGTGTCTATGCCTCTCCTTCTACACTTTGCTCTACACTGAACAATATTTCACTGATAGTAATGCAGGCTCTCACTTTTTACTTCTGAAGACTGATATTAGGCAACCTGAGGGACAAATACTTTGAACAACTTGAGAATTACAGAACATTTTTAAAATATGTATAGATTTTGAAAAGAAGATAAATGTATAGAAGAACTGAAGAAATATAGTTTCTACTGAAATATGAAAAATTTCCTAGACATTTGACAAAGGGAAGATGATTAATAGTTTGCTTTTCTTGTAACATGAACATAGTGATTGTGAGAATAATATGTACTCTTAAAAATCTGCAAATGCAAGTATTTCTATTAGTGTATTCATTCATGCCTGCATTGATCAAGTATGTACTTAAAAGTGGCTTTGTGGGATATACTCTGTGAGTCGAGGGTTAGAAGGTGGCAAACCTTATGGAGTTTACAGTTTGGTAATCTACCATTAATACAGAAAATAAAATGGCCCAGTTCTCTCCATATAATGTGATTCATATGCCTCTTGATGTCACCCATAATGTTATTTGGCCCTATAAGAGAAAACTGTGACTCTTTATAGTTTAGGTGAATTTTTTACAAAGCTACAGTTTTTCCAGTAGTCATGTATATGTATGAGAGCTGGACCATAAGAAAGCAGAGCACTATAGAATTGATGCCTTCGAACTATGGTGCTGGAGAAAACAGTTGTTTATTTTTGTACTGCGGTGTGGGAAAAGGCTCTTGAAAGTCCCTTGGACTGCGAGGAGATGAAATCAGTCAATCCTGAATATTTATTGAAAGGACTATGCTGAAGCTGAAGCTCTAATATTCTGGCCACCTGATACGAAGAGCCAACTCATTGGCAAAGACTCTGACACTGGGAAAGATTGAAGGCATAAGGAGAAGGAGGTGGTAGAGGATGAGATGGTTAGACAGCGTCACCATTCAATGGACGTGAATTTGAGCAAACTCTGGGAGACAGCAAAGCATAGGAGAGCCTGGTGTGCTGCAGTCCATGGGGTCACAAAGAGTCAGACATGACTTAGGGACTGAACAACAAGCTTAATCAACCTTGATTATTTTCCCCCTACTGGAGAGCTCTTAGTTTTCTGAAGACTTTAAGTTGCCTAATTTTCTCACTGTAACCACCTGGTTTCCTTAGTCCAGATGTTAAATCCTCATCATGAATGTTTAGCAAAGGAACAGGTTGAGTGTTAATTTACTCCCTCTTTCACTGCACAATGATTCATCAGTAAAATGTTTATCTGTTTCATGTTGTTGTTTCTGTCTTATTAGTGGATTATTGGATGTTAGAGAAGATCCTTTATCTTATGATTTCTAAAAAGATATGATTTTCACTGTATGTGACAGAGCCAGAAACAGGGGGCTAAGTGTACAATGTATTTCAGACCAATGGTAGTAAGCCGAGTTCAGTTCCTCATAGCACTTCTGACTTTGCTACATAATTATGCAGTGAAACTGAATAAGAGATGAGCTTAAAATCATTAGACACATGCTATGTAAGTAGAGTTCTTTGCTGAGAGTAAAATGAATCATTGATTAGATTCTTCTGAAGTCAACACTGCTAATACTGTTTTCCTGGCTGTAATTTGGAGGATTATTTTGTGCATTTGATTTATTAAAGGCTTTCTTTTGTGTTTTGTATCATGATAGTTTTTCTTATAAAACCTAAAAATAGTAAAATAAAATACAATCAATATTTGTATAATTAAATGATTATTTTCCTCAATGAAAAATATAGTTATACTGGAATTTACCAAACTATTCCAATCAAAGCCTTTATCAACTTGCTCAAGAATAGAATTTCAGATAATGCATAAAATCCTACCACAAAACTAAAGCTAGAAGCCTAATTATATTTGAATGTACCCTGTGGGATCTCTCCCATGACTTATTTCCCCAGGAGTTTCTGTATTAATTTTTATTCATTATCCCTCTTTCACATACTTTTCTCTGAAGATATGGGAGAAAAAGATAATACAAGAAAAGCAGATCTTTTTGAAAAGTCTTCCAGGCTTCATACATTCACTGAAGAACTGGAATGTGGAGTAATTGGTGGCCTCTGTAAATATTGGTATTAATCAGTTACCCTTTGCCTGTCAACTTAAGAACTGAAACAGGTGTGTGTGTGTGTGTGTGTGTGTGTGTGTGTGTGTTTACTTTTTAAAACTTGCTTTATCCGCTTATTTGAAACTCATAATTTGAGTTAGTATTTCAGAACTATATAACCAGTTGATCTTGAATATTACTTTCCAAAAGAAAAGGTGTAAATTATTGTTGATTATTATAAAATAATTATACCTAACAAAATTAGATGTCAGAATTTAAATACAGCTCTACATTGTGTACAATTTTTGCATATACTCAGGATGAAATCTGTTTCTTCTGAATATTTTAAGACTACTATTTTACTCCTGAGAATCTGTGGGATGATCTCTGCTTTCAGTCAAATGCATAGACTGGGTAATCAAGACGAATATACAAACTTAAGTCTCTGATTCATCAGAAATGCTTTCATTAAAGCAGTAGAAGATAATAAAGGCTAATATAAACAGCTATTACATGAAGTACAAAAGAATAGCTTCTCCTGACAGTTACTTTCTAGACTGGAGCTTCATTTCTTGTGAGTCTTTCACAGAGGTTTATGTCAGTACTAAAGCTCAATAAAATCAAAGGAAAATAAAGGTCTAATGGTGGGGAAAGATCCTGGCAGCTCTTTTTAATGGGAATGTGCATGTCTTCATTATAATCCATCAATCAGTATGTTTCTATTGATGGGGCACCTTGCCATCTTAATATNTTATATGAGTGAACTTCATTCTCAAAGTATAGAAATTGTATTTATTTAAATTAAAGCATTTTGCATGGTACCTAGCAGGGTGCCTCACACAGATGGGTGTTTAATGATGATGATGTAGTCTGTAATAATGTTCATACAATATGTGAGATATTTGGTAATCATATGGACTTCTTTATGACAGCAAACATGACTGATTAGATAAATATCATTTGCATATCATTATGGGCTTGATGTGTTTTTGTTCTCTTTTTACATCTTAATGATATCTTAGTATGCTAAAAGAATATTAACAGAATTATAACAATGTTTTTCATTGTATTCCTTTATGGGAGGTTTTTCCAGTGGTCATGTATGGATGTGGGAGTTGGACTATAAAGAAAGCTAAACGCAGAGTAATTGATGCTTTTGAAGTGTGGTGTTGGAGAAGACTCTTGAGAGTCCCTTGGACTGCAAGGAGATCCAACCAGTACATTCTAAAGGAGATCAGTCCTGGGTGTTCATTGGAGGGACGGATGTTGAAACTGAAACTCCAATACTGTGGCCACTTGATGCAAAGAGCTGACCCATTTGAAAAGATCCTGATGCTGGGAAAGACTGAGGGCAGGAGGAGAAGGGGACGACAGAGGATGAGATGTTTGGATGGCCTCACTGACTCAATGGACATGAGTTTGAGTAAACTCTGGGAACCGGTGATGGACAGGGATGCCTGTCGTGCTGTGGTTCAAGGGGNTGGGAAAGACTGAGGGCAGGAGGAGAAGGGGACAACAGAGGATGAGATGTTTGGATGGCATCACTGACTCAATGGACATGAGTTTGAGTAAACTCTGGGAACCGGTGATGGACAGGGATGCCTGGCATGCTGTGGTTCAAGGGGTTGCAAAGGGTCGGACACAATTGAGTGACTGAACTGAACTGAACTGATGGATAGAAAAGGCAGTGAGGTCTTGTGAAGTCTTACTATATAAATAATGAGTACATATTGCTTTGGAAATATTGTGCTATGATTTTTTTAAATCCAACTAGAGTATAGGCTATTTGTTGGCAAAAGACTTGATTTCTATTCCTTTCCTAGTAGTTATTTGCACCAGGTAGGTGCTTACTAACTTAACCAAATAATATTTATTTCCAGTAGCTAATATCTGTGTTAGATAATATGCTGGGAACTTGAGAATGAAGGTGACTAAAGGCATGATTCTAGTCCTCATGGAACTCACAGTCTATATAGGAAGACAATTAAACAAGCAAATATATTAGATTCAATGAAAGTGCTCCATAGGGATAGTCTAGCTGCTATGGGAGCGCATCATAGGAATTCTGACCTCACCTACTGTTATCCCAGAATAGGGGAATTATTTTCAGTCCCTAGCAAACTATTTAAATGATTGAGATCAAACTAGTCAATTCTAAAGGAAATCAATCCTGAATATTCATTAAAAAGACTGATGATGAAGCTGAAGCTCCAATACTTTGGCTACCTGATGTGAAAACCCAGCTCACTGGAAAAGACACTGATGCTGGGAAAGATGGAAGGCAAAAGGAGGAGGGGAAGGCGAAAGGTAAGATGATTAGATAGCATCACCAATTCAATGGACATGAATCTGAGCAAACTCCAGGAAACAGTGAAGGACGGGGGGCCTGGCATGCTATAGTCCATGGGGTCACAAAGAGTCAGACACTCCTTAACCACTAAACAGTAACAACACAAACTGTGTTCTAAGACTATACTAGGCACTTTTCACTCCGTTTTCAAAATACATATGTATTTTGAGAAATACACAAATATCTTCAGTTTATGGACAAGGAAGCTATATGTCAGATTGTTTAAGGACTTTTTAAAGATGATATAGTGTAGTGATTGAGACACGGCCTTATTAGAGTGAATCTTGGCTCTGCCATCCATGCACTGAGTAGACAAGTTCCTTGATGTCCTTAGGAATCAGTTTCGTCCATCTATAAAAATGGAGATAATGGTGAACATCAACTGAGTTAACATATACAGAAATAATAGCACAGAATCACCACCTGGCAAAGGCTAACTAAATAGTAGCAAAAAATAAAAGAGGCCACAGAGCTATTTATTAATTCACCGTAACACTTATTCTTTATTTAATAGTTTATATCTGCAGAAGCATCGTGCTGGTTACATACAATAAGAGCAGTCCTTTAGGCCCACAAACTTTCCAGCAGTATGGAAATATATGAGATCTGAAAAAGTTCACTACTGGTTCCAAAACAATGAAAAGGAAAAACATGACAAAACATAAAAAAATTAGTATCTTATTAAATATGTACAAAATACTATGTTAATTTAGTATTTCATTTTATTTAAAAGTAATTTCTAGGTCAGGTTTCCCACTTTGGGACAATTATGATTTTGCTTAATGATTGCCTAGAAATCACTGCCCTTTGAGAATTAAACCACTCATTTGTAGCTAAATAATTTTAAAAGCAAAATTATAAAATCTTTTCAAAATGTCATAGCAAAAGTTATATTAATTGTGTAATATGAGTTCATTTTAACATACACAGTATAAAGTATGAGGCTCTCAGGAAGAGTTAAGGCTAAAATGGTTCTGTTTGTTAAATATTAGCTGTATGAAGCTACCTCATCTACCTCATATGTGATCTCAAGTCTCAATGAAGTCAGAGTCCAGAAGAGAAATGGACATACAAATAATTATCATACTACCATGTTATAAAGAGTGTAATCACATCTTATATGAAGTACCAAAGTGATATAAAAAGGAAGTAAGATCAATCATATAAATAATTCAAGGAAAACTTCTGACAGATGCTTGAGGCAGGGCTTAAGGAATTAATAGTAAGAAGATGTCAGGTGAACAGGGTTGGGAAAGAGAAGGATACTTGCCATGAGGACCAGACTTGGAAAGTCAGGAAGGCATGAAGCCACTCGGTGTGTTGGGAGGAGTGTGCACACTTTGCAGGAAACATCTAGAGGTGGAAGCAAAGGAGATGAGCCAGGAAAGGCAGATGGAGGACGGTGGATAGATCATCCCTGCAGCAGCTTTGCCCTGCAAGCAATGCTGACACTAATTACTTTTTTAAAAAATCAGATTTTTGGTTCAAAAAGATTACTCTGGTGATACTGTGGATATTCTTTTGGAGATCAGGGGATCTGTGAGGGAACATTGATCAAAACCAAAAAATGAAAAAATGAGCAGTGAAGGAAACCCATGTTTGTTGAAGACCTAGTTTGTGGCTAAGCCTCTGGCACATACACCATCTCATTAACTCACAAGGCATGCCTGTGAGATGGGTCTAATTCCCACTAAAGAGGAGGAAGCTTCAGAAAGGTCAAGTTATTTTTTCAATGTCAGGCTGTTAATAAGCAGTTGATGTGTGTCAAAAACAAGCTTCTCTGATTCCAAATCATTTGGATATTCATTTCTGTACCATGCAGACTTCCCAAGGGCAGACTCTAAGGGTTTGAATTAAGGCAGTAACAAGAGCAATCAGAAGCATGGACAAGTCCGAGAGACGGTGAGATGACATGGTCTTCCAGATTTTGTGTCTGGATGTGGGGAATGAGGAAAGGGTCTGGGTTGATTCCCAGCTGTGGGGAAAACATGGAAGGAGGTAGAAATGATTACTTGGGGCAGGGTGGTGGTGGTGGTGGTGGATAGAACAAGGAATTTCAGAAAAGCATAGTGAAATGGCTGGGAAGGTGAGCAGGCTGACAAAGCAGTCTTTGGCAAGGAAGCACAGAGAAGTCAGGGGAGAAGGCTAAGCCCTTGGGAGCTTTATTTATACAAAGATGTTGAGGATGAGCCGAAAGGTGGTATCAGTTGGCTTTGAGAGCTCATTTGGATAATGTTTTAGTTTTAAAACAAATATAAATCTTAGGAAAGAGAATTTGGTTTGCTACTGAAAAAAAAACCAAAACACCACACTCCAGCCCAGTGAATAGTTAGACATCGCATTCACCACAGATGTTTCTACAAAGCAGTTACTGAAGCAGAAGAGAATGGACCCTTTCCCAGTGCTCAGTCAGATACAAACCTAGGCCAGTGGCCTCAGGACAGTCTCAGGGGTTCAGGGAGCCTCGGAGGCCTTCTGGAAACTAGCATCTGGATATGGTCTTTTCATTTGGTCAGGTCTTGGGTGGGGACAGGTACACCAGAGAAAATATGCTCACACTCTTAAATTTATCTTACTGTGTCAGATTAGTGAAAGTTATTAGATTAGAAAAAGGAAGAAGTAAATCAATTAAAGTTGGTAGTTATATTAAGGAATCCTAGTGTTCTATGGTTACAGACTGGAAGAGCCAAGAGCCTCCCCTTGGAATTTGTTAGAAATGCCAATTCCTGGGCCTTCCCCAAGACCACTGGCTTAGAGTCCAGTTGCTTTCTGTGAAGAAAAGGGTACAATAACACGCATGCCTCAAAGCACTACCAACCCCTCCTCTCTGTAACCCTTCACTCCCCGATTTCTTTCCTAAAAATTGAAGGATCATATTGCTTCCGCAAAACTGAGAGATATTCAGAATGTGTCCAACACATTTTATGATGTTATCCTTTGGAATTAGAGAAGATAATAGATGTTGAGGTGGGAGAGGCCTTTCTAAGCTACAAACCAGAACAGAAGTTATAAAAGAAACTGATGCCTGATGGCTAGGCAGTAAAGAGTCTGCTGTAATACAGGATACCTGGGTTTGAACCCTGGGTTGGGAAAATCCCCTGGAGAAGGGAATGACAACCCACTCCAGTACTCTTGCCTGGAAAATCCCATGGACAGAAGAGCCTGGTGGGCTACAGTCCGTGGGGGACATGACTGAGAGCAACTAACACATATCAACCACATAAAATTTTAAAATTCTTCGAGGTAAAAAACTCAGCATATAAATTAAAATGTAAATTATAAACTGAAAAACAGGTATACCATATGTGGCAGGCAAAATTTCATTATTTACTTTATTTAAAAGGGAAACAGTCTTACAAATAAGAGAGAAAAAAGATAGCCATCACAATAGAAAAATGGCCAAAGCATAGACATGAAAAGGCAATTCACAAAAGATGAGCTACAGAAGCCAGTGAATGTTTGATCTCATGAGAAATCAAAGAGACTTATTAAAATAAGAAACCAATTTTCACCTACAAATCGGTTTAAAATGTTTGATAATAAACATGTAATATTGAGGGTATGAGAAAATAGACATGATCATAAACTGCTTTTGAACATAGAAGCTGGTGTAACTCTTTCTGATAATGCATTTAAAGTCATGAAAACATGCATGATCTTTGATCTAAAAAGAAGATCATGTGGATCCAAAAAGAATTAATCAAAAGAAATAACCATGGATATTCACCAAAATTTGTCTGTAAAAATATTCATCTTAGTATGTTTATAAGAAAGAAAAATTGAAAACAACCTAAATTTCTACAATAATTTGCAAATTTGTGTCCCTAAGTTACTGTGATGCTTTTAATAACTATGGTGTAGATGAAAGTGTAATAAAATAAAATCATGTTTGTAACATACTGTTAAATAGTCACCTAATAAAAAAATAAGAATAGTATCTCAGCCTTATAAAAATCTACTTGTGTATTTGTATATCTCTATTTCTATCTCTATCATTTATATCTACAAGAATGAAGAAGTAGAATATTTTGAAGGCAAGGACTTTCTCTAGTGTAGCCCTCAAATTCAGAACAGTTGCTGGCATATAGCAGAGTATCAAAAATATTTGTCTGTTAAAATGTTAACAATCTTCTCTTCATATTGGTAAGCTTAAGGTACTTACAAATTTGTTCTTTATGTACCTCTATATCTCCAAAACTTTCTACAATACGTTTGTATTCCTTTTTCAGTCAGAGAAAGAAAATATAATTNAATCCCATGGACAGAAGAGCCTGGTGGGCTACAGTCCGTGGGGGACATGACTGAGAGCAACTAACACATATCAACCACATAAAATTTTAAAATTCTTCGAGGTAAAAAACTCAGCATATAAATTAAAATGTAAATTATAAACTGAAAAACAGGTATACCATATGTGGCAGGCAAAATTTCATTATTTACTTTATTTAAAAGGGAAACAGTCTTACAAATAAGAGAGAAAAAAGATAGCCATCACAATAGAAAAATGGCCAAAGCATAGACATGAAAAGGCAATTCACAAAAGATGAGCTACAGAAGCCAGTGAATGTTTGATCTCATGAGAAATCAAAGAGACTTATTAAAATAAGAAACCAATTTTCACCTACAAATCGGTTTAAAATGTTTGATAATAAACATGTAATATTGAGGGTATGAGAAAATAGACATGATCATAAACTGCTTTTGAACATAGAAGCTGGTGTAACTCTTTCTGATAATGCATTTAAAGTCATGAAAACATGCATGATCTTTGATCTAAAAAGAAGATCATGTGGATCCAAAAAGAATTAATCAAAAGAAATAACCATGGATATTCACCAAAATTTGTCTGTAAAAATA
The DNA here is from genome assembly GCA_006410735.1 of Raphicerus campestris. Taxonomy (NCBI): domain Eukaryota; kingdom Metazoa; phylum Chordata; class Mammalia; order Artiodactyla; family Bovidae; genus Raphicerus; species Raphicerus campestris. The sequence goes on along the minus strand of SJYW01009522.1, from coordinate 304,282 downwards.
TTCATCTTAGTATGTTTATAAGAAAGAAAAATTGAAAACAACCTAAATTTCTACAATAATTTGCAAGTTTGTGTCCCTAAGTTACTGTGATGCTTTTAATAAGTATGGTGTAGATGAAAGTGTAATAAAATAAAATCATGTTTGTAACATACTGTTAAATAGTCACCTAATAAAAAAATAAGAATAGTATCTCAGCCTTATAAAAATCTACTTGTGTATTTGTATATCTCTATTTCTATCTCTATCATTTATATCTACAAGAATGAAGAAGTAGAATATTTTGAAGGCAAGGACTTTCTCTAGTGTAGCCCCCAAATTCAGAACAGTTGCTGGCATATAGCAGAGTATCAAAAATATTCGTCTGTTAAAATGTTAACAATCTTCTTCTCTTCATATTGGTAAGCTTAAGGTACTTACAAATTTGTTCTTTATGTACCTCTATATCTCCAAAACTTTCTACAATACGTTTGTATTCCTTTTTCAGTCAGAGAAAGAAAATATAATTTTGAAAAAATAATTACTGGATAAAATTAGCTATCTATAGACAGAACCTGGGCTTCCCAGGTGGCCCTGCTGGTAAACAGCCTGTCTGCCAATGCATCAGACATCAGAGAAGCGAGTTTCATTCCTGGGTTCAGAAGATCTCCTGGAGGAGGGCATGACAACCTACTCCAGTATTATTGCCTGGTCAGTATTAATCCCATGGTCAGAAAAGTCTGGCAGGCTATGGTCAATAGGGTTGCAAAAAGTTGGATGTGATGAACACTCACACTGCAGATAGAACCTCAGAGCTCATTGTCAACATGGGGCTCATTAAATTTGAAAACCCAATTCAGTCAAGGTGAGCCAGGCAGTGTTGTAGGAAGTGCAGCAAATTTATGATTATAATTCACGAAATTTAGCCCTATTCAGCTGTTTTGTGTTGCCCTTGGACTGTGATTTTAAAAGTTTTCCACCCTAAAAGAGAAAGCTCAAGATTTTTACTTTAAGGATGAAATTACATTTCATTCAAATTTAGCATCATGCTTCATAATACATCCAGTTTGTTTCATATAAAATATCTGAAATTGTTTACCACTGAGTAAGATGGATTACATTCTCCATGCTATTCTACAGCTTGTGTGCCCACTGGTGCTCCTCATGGGGGCTTCTGGAGTGTTGTTTAGGCAAGTGTGGGAACAAAGTGTTAGCAAGCAGGATTAGCAGACTGCTAAGGTGGAGTAACAGAGACAATTTGTTAGCGTGTGTTCAGAAGAGGGGTAGGTTGGCTAATTGACATCAACATGCCATCTGCTTGGCAGGTGTATCTTGTCAGTGAAAAATCTCAGGGTGAGGATTAAATGAGATATAAAGTATTGAGTACAAAGTCTGACATGAAGTAAGCTCTCAGTAAATGCCAGCTGTTATTATTATTACCAAAGAGAGTTCTCACACCCAGATGTTACTACCACTAACATGATCAAACTAATTACTGTTACTCTGATTCAAGGTGCACCAAGCCATGTTCTCATGCAACTACCCAGGCATATTTTTCCCTCCAGGAGGGGATGATCAGAATAACTTCATGCAGCCATATTTCTCTTTGCACATTGATATGTGAATCAGTCAAAAGATACTGGACATCTCTTTGTGGGTAGCACAACAAATTCTTTTGCCCATGGAATGGTAAAACAGACCTTGGATGTGGTGATTTTATTAAGTTATGGCTATCTCTTGAAGCAAATTTGGACCATGGGTCTTTTCTAATCAACAATTTAGTTTATTTCCCTAACTACCATCAGCAGGAGTATAATTTTCAAGTAGGTCCCAAATTCTCTAAAGCACAGTTCATAGCCCACAGTATTTATAATGTGATCCAGAACATATATCGAAAGTTTCATGAAACAATACCTACCCGTATTTCATTAATTATCCAAAATCAGAATTCTGGGCCAACAGCCACTGTCCTGGGATCCACAATGAAAACTGACTGTACTTCCCTGCTTAGTCTATATTTTCTTCCCTCTCTGTTCATTCCATTGCTCAGTCTGAACTGCCGTGGCCTATGCTTTACTCATATCCTCCTCCTCCATCCATGACTCCTGGCCAGCCTTGAGCTCTCAACATCAATATAAGCTCACCTACTTCTTATGTCTATACAGTAACAGTCTTGCTTGGATTTTTCAGGATACTTTTAATATTTTATTCTATGACCCTTGGCTTTGGATCATATATGTTCATTGGTCTAAGTCCTCTAGTTTGCCCTGGCCGCCTCAATTCTGACCTCAGCTTCACATAGAGGATGTATAGTGATGGAAAAAACTTTTATCCATATTAAATGTCCTCATTCACTCACTTGTGCCAGGCACTGTTCTGCAGGCCACCAACTTCAATTTGCCTACACTTTGTCCATTCCAGTCTGCCTCCATTTTCCAACAAGAATATTCTCTATCTTAAGACAGAATAAGTCCTTTTTGCTTAGTTCCTAGTGTGTGTATGTGCTATTTTATGAATGACTAATTAAGGCTTTCTGGGCAGTCACAGACTATCCCTCTCATATGGTCCTCTTTTTAGCCTGATGATTGCTTTATTGACACAGAGAAATAATTCCTGGAGTCAGAGAACTATGGACTCAAATCTTTGTGCCACCTGATTTGTAACCTAATCAAAGTTTTGCAAAGATTAAATAAAATAAATAAAAACTATGCTGTACTATCTGAATGCTTAGTGAGGTATCTAGCATATAATAGGTGGTTGCTGCTGAGTCGCTTTAGTCGCGTCCGACTCTGTGTGGCCCCATAGGCAGCCTCCCACCAGGCTCCTCTGTCCCTAGGATTCTCCAGGCAAGAACACTGGAGTGGGTTGCCATTTCCTTCTCCAATTAATAGGTGGTAAGTAAGTGTTAATTCATTTTCCTTACTTTTTTGTAGTTAGTAATGCATGAAGATAAAATAGATATGGTAGCATGGTAATGATAGCAGGTTTTAAACCCTTAGACTGTGCTAAATACATCTTGTGCCTTATCTGAGCTAATTTTAGAACAAGTCAACAGGATTCCTTATCATTTTACAGATGAGGAAAGTTGAAGTGCAAAGAGATTAAAGAGATGGCTGAATTCACAAAATTAGTAAGGTGCAGAGCTATATGTGAATCTTCAACCTAGAAAGACATTCAGACTTATGACCCCATTTATGGTATGATATCCATTAGGGGTCAGAATTCCCTGTAGATTAAAATCAGATTGCTTATTGCATACATAATGATATTTCTTGCCTCTCCCCAAGATTCTCATCTAGACTTCTTCCCATTATCCCCCATTCTCCATTTGGGAAAATCTTGGGCATGATGTAGTTGGAAGGAGCTGCTGAAGTTTATGATAAAAAAAAAACAGTTATGAACCACTTGACTATTATTTTTCCACTCCCCATTTTGTGTAGTTGCACAGCACTCAATATTAAATGTTCTGAACTGACTCAACCAAGNCGTGGATAGTCACATGGATACAAAGACCAGTTGTCCCATCCCTTCCTGCCCTAGGTTTCCACAGCTTAGCAGGGAGAATTATGGCTTTCTGTGGGAGCCATGGATGAAGCCACATCCAATAGAGAGACATGTGGCTGCTGTGTCTCAAACAGACCTAGCTGTCTTTGCTTCAAGGTGAATCAACCTCAATACTCACTTTTAAGAGTCTTACTTTTTTCTTCTTCATCCCCCCAATATTGAAATATTTAAAGTGACTAAGTTCATTGTCAACTTAAAACTAAATTGCAATGCTGAAGTTTATGGGTTCTCAGCAGGTAGGCAATGGCTAAGTGTTTTTTGAAAGAAGGATTTTATTCTTTTATTTTGGCTTGTTTTTACCCACAGCTTGAAGACCTTTCAGTCAATTTTAACTTTAAGCATAGAGTCAGAGACAGATGAAAATGCTTACTTAGTGTTTGTCCATCACTTAGCTCTAGATTAAGTTCAGTTCGGCTCAGTTGCTCAGTTGTATTCGACTCTTTTTGACCTCTCGGACTGCAGCATGCCAGATTTCCCTGTCCATCACCAACTCACAGAGCTTGCTCAAACTCATGTCCATTGAGTCAATGATGCCATCCAACCATCGTATCCTCTGTCATCTCCTTCTCCTGCTTTCAATCTTGCCCAGCATCAGGGTCTTTTCTAATGAGTCAGTTCTTTACTTCAGGTGGCCAGAGTATTGAAGTTTCAGCTTCAGCATCAGTCCTTCCGATGAATATTCAGGCCTGATTTCCTTTAGGATGGACTCGTTGGATCTCCTTGCAGTCCAAGGGACTCTCAAGAGTCTTCTTCAACACCACAGTTCAAAAGCATCAATTCTTCCATGCTCAGCTTTCTTTATGGTACAACTCTCACATCCATACATGACTCCTGGAAAAACCATAGCCTTGACTAGATGGGCCTTTGTCGGCACGGTAATGTCTCTGCTTTTTAACATACTTTTTAACAAGGAGCAAGCATCTTTTAATTTCATGGCTGCAGCCACCATCTGCAGTGATTTTGGAGCCCAAGAAAATAAAGTCTGTCACTGTAACAGATCTAGATTAAAACCTAGACCTATAACACCCAAACCCTGATTGTTTCTAGTTATACTGTCTCATTTATTGCTATGCTACTCTGTGCTGAAGCACTTTGCTCGAGTTAAAGACATGCTAATGCCAAGGTTAGGAATGATCTCCAGGTCCAGTGAGGAACATAGACATTATAGAAATTGTGAAGGGGAAGTTCGAGATGGTTTGTGAACTGCTAATCTGTGGAAACAAAAGAGTTTCTTGTGAGGAGGTGAAGGCTGAGGAGTCAGCCAGGGAAGTGCAAAGGTGGCTGGAGGTGGTGACAAGGGTGCTGTTGGCTAGTGAGGGAAAGTGTAATAGTAAGAAGTTTCTCTCCTTAGGTATGTGGACTGAGGAGAAAGGGTGTAAGATGAGATAGGTGAATTGGATGGAGATGGGACACACAGGTTCTCAGGGTTGCAGTGAGATGCTGAGTCTAATGTAGGATCAACGGGAAACCATGGAAAAGCTTTAAGCAGTGGAGAGCTGTGATCAGATTTTTAAAGAGATCCTGGTGGCTGCTGTGTGAAACACTTTTCAAATCTGCATGTCATGACACAAAATTAAAAAAAAATTCAATTACACATCTTCACTTCAAAATTTTCTTATTCCAAAACTCAGAGGAAGCTTACAATTTCTTCATAAGAAATGACAAGTCAAATGCCACGTTTGGTGGATCCTATTTAATTGCCGGGTTATTTAGGGACAAAGCATAGAAAGTTTGTTTTCAGCAATATTTTTCCCATTCCAGACATTAGAATTTTGAAGTAGAATAAAAGCATGAACAAAGACACATTTCAATTTATAGGACAAAGGCCACAAAAGCAAACGGATAAGTATCAAAGAAATTATTTGAGGCCCAGTAGGGTGGAGAGTGGGTGGCAGAGTCTGTGGGTGTTGGTATGTTGAAATTCCAAGCACTTCTCATCTGGCTTTGAAACGAGTTGAGCACGACCGAATGTCTAAATCCTAGTAGATATGTGACAACCCCAGAAAATCATCACCTCTGAGCAAATGCCATCTTACAGTAGTATTAGAAGAGAAGATTAATTTCTGTTCATGGCTTCAAGACATTTCTTCTTAATTCCAATCTTTTAATTAATTCAGCAATACTTACGGAAAGCCTATTTTGTGTGAGGAATGGTACTAAATACAAAGGGTATGTGCAGTGAGGAGAAGTGACAGTCATCTGCAGCCCATCCATCTCTTCCATGAAGGTCACTTATTATTACAGAAGAGCCCCACAGTTTATTTAGAAGATTTAATAAAACAGATCTAATCTTATCTCCCCAAGCAAAATAATATTCTTCATAAATTATTTATTAACAATTTAGTTTATAACCCTGGTAAGCCATGTTCTCAGAAATAAAAGCTGGGACATATGGTATGAAAGATATATTCATGGATCAATAGGAGAAAATATATGAAATCACAACTGTTCATGGAAATCATAGGATGTATTGTCATTTATCTGTATCACTGTGTTATTAGCATTACAAAAGGACTCCAGCGTGATTTGTAAAAGCCAGAAGTGACTGAGAAAGTCCACTCGGATCCACACAAAACACACCCATCAGTCCTCCCAACACTTCTGCCTTCAGGAAACCAAGCAGCACATGCCGTATGTGGAAACTGACTGATTTTCACTTTCTATTATGATTTATCTAATTGTTCACATTTGACTGTAGTCCCTTTAGTTAACATTCGTGTTTGCTGCCAATCAAATTTTGTGCCTTTCCTCACCCTTTCCTAATGTCCGAACTATAGCAGAGAACAAGAAGAGAAATTTCAACATTAAACAAAAGGATCACAAGATATATAATCTTTAACCGATGCTGTGATTCTATGCTTCTTTTAAAAACAAGATCTATAATTAGAAATGACAAATGCCAATAAAATCCAGTCATCTGTATCATCTTCTTATATAAACAAAAGATGAGAAATTGGCTGAAATAGAAACTGATTCTTGAGATTTAACACAGAATAATTTCTTTAACAGCAAAGTCTGAAAATTTACTCAAGATAATCAGTTAATTGAAAGCATCCATTTTGATTAAACCTTACTTCAGTAATATATTAGACCTCAATATTCTGACTTGCAGGCCTTTTTTTAATAAGACAGATATTTATTTAGGGTGCTAAGGCTAATTTCTTTTTTCTAGGAGGCTAGAGTTTCATATTTACAAAGGTCATTCCTTTTTTTTAATAGCAATCATTTTGCAGATATTTATTAGGTACCAGGCATGGCTTTAGATTCTGAAATATAAATCTAGGATCTGAGATAAAGTCATGGTTTTCCTGTTTTGAGAGGTTTCCTTTTTAGTGAGGAAAACAGGCATTTTTTTTTTTTTAATGACTCTAAAAAGCTGCTAACATATAATGAAAGCAACAGCATGTGTTAGTATTCTTGAAAAGACCTGGCCTCTTGGAGAATATTGGCCTTAACTCAGGGTTCATGGGGTGAGCAGGAATGAGTCACAGTAGAAAAGCTATAGGATGATGAGTGAAAGTCACAACATTCTTCTGAATTCTTCCAGACATTTGCTATGTGTATCCAAATTACCTATCTACCTATCATCTGTCACTTATCAATCTATATATTCACCCACCTATCCATCTTTCTCAAGTGGTATCAGACTATATATAACTCCTCTGCACCCTACCTCTTCTCAATACATCTTGAATGCAATAAGAAGCAGTACATAGAGATCTATCAATACTTCATTATATTTAGCGTCACATCCCTGATATGGCTGTATCCAAACCTGGTTAATCATCTTTCTGTCGATGACCACTTAGGATGTTTAATGTTGCGAAAAATGCTGCCTTCAACATCCCTATGCATCTACTGATATTTGTATAGCTTTAAGGGAATGTATCTACAGGGAAACTGATGGTCATAGAGTGTGGCAAAGATCTGACTGCTATTTCCAAATGGCTGTCAAAGAAAAGGTCCTCCCTCTTCTAACTTATGTGAGAGTGCTGGTTTCCTCTACCACTCACCGATACCACCCCAACCTTCTGTTTATTGATCATGGTAGTATTTATTTACTTTTGTGAAATCTCTTACAAGTATTATATTCACTGAGAAGCAACTTAGAAGATGAAAATAAAAAACTAGAAAGTGTAGCACCCTAAATTCTACTTCAGCGCTGTGTAGTGAAAGTTGCTCAGTCATGTCCAACTCTTTGTGATCCCATGGACCATACAGTCCATGGCATTCTCCAGGGCAGAATACTGTTGAGGGTAGCCTTTCCCTTGTCCAGGAGATCTTCCCAACCCAGGGATCAAACCCAGGTCTTCCGCATTGCAGGAGGATTCTTTACCAGCTGAGCCACCAGGGAAGCCCCTACTTCAGAGAGATCTCTATTATTAGCATTTGGTTAGAGCTCTGTTATTAGCATTTGGTCAAAAGCTTTTACATTTTTCACTGTGGAAGAATCAACTTGTGTCCTGGCTGAACCATAGCTGAGACACAGGTACACCTGGTGGATGGATCAAGGGGAGTCCCTTTCACTCCTAGTTTCTGATATTGCTTTAGCTCAATTTATCCAGGGAGGCTGGGGAAACTGCTAGGGAAAGCATTCAGAGGGTTTTTGCAAGTGGCATTCAGACATGTCACATGTGGTAGACTCTGGATGTCTAAAACAAGCCAAATCAAAATGAGAGAAAGATTCCCTGAGAGAGAGCCATCTGATGGAAGAAAAGAATCTGGCATAAATTTCCAGTCTCCATAGTAGGTACTAAACATCGGAGGATAACCACTTGTGCTTGGAACATAATAATAGCTGTTACTTGAAACTTTTCTGATCCGAGTGCTCTGAGGTAGAAGTGCTTCCCAGGAATAAAATGGCTGAACAAACAAATATAGCAGACTTACGAAACTCTGTGACATCCTTGGACTGCCCTGCTATGAGGACGACCCTCCCTCTCCCATCAAAGCATCACATGGAGGGGAGAACTTTCCTCTCTTATTTCACAACAGACTGTCCAGCAAAAGAACAATTGTAAAGTTGGCTACATCAGAGCTCAGTGTGGCCAACAGGAATGGGTGCTCCAAAGCAGATAGTGACGTCACAAATCTTTGGCATGGTTACCATCAACTTCAGTATGGCAGAAGCCACTAACAGTGGTAGAGTCCTATTTGTGAGCCATCTAGCCCTGTTTCACAGATTCTGAAAAATAGCTGGGTATTAGAAGGAGAGGAAGCTCTGTTTTTCCAAATCTGTAACTGCATGAATGTGTGGGTACTTGGTGCTAGTGAAAACCCTGCAATAGTTTCTCATTGTCACAGAATAAAGTCGCCATTCCTTGATGATTTTCAAGGATTTTTATGATCAGGATCCTATTTTCAAGTGTTTGCTTGCAGTTCTCTGAATGAGCCTCCTGAAGTTGTATCCAACTCTTTGAACCCCATGGAGTGCAGCATGTCAGGCTTCCCTGTCCTGCATGACTTCCCTGACTTCTCTGTTGTACATGGTTACTGGAAAAACCACAACTTTGACTATACAGAGCTTTGTTGGTAAAGTGATGTCTCTGCCTTTTAATACACTGTCTAGGTTTTGCAACCCCATGGACTGCAGCCCTCTAGGCTCCTCTGTCCATGGAATTCTCCAGGCAAAAATACTGGAGTGGGCAGCCATTCACTTCTCCAGAGGATCTTCCTGACCCAGGGATCAAATCTGCATCTCCTGCATTGCAGGCAGATTTTTTCTTTTTCTTTCTTTTTTTTTTAACCATCTGAGCCACTAGAGGAGCCCTGTGAGCCTCTTGGCCTTTGTGCAAACAGATCTCTCTTTCTGGAACATAAGTTACTACATGCCACCTGCCTAAACTTCACACTCTTTGCAACTCAGTTTTTATGTTTTCTGCTACAGAAAGAATTTTCTAACCACCAAAGGCTGGGGTCATTATTTTTCTTTTGCAAATTTTGTGGCACCTTGTACATATTTCCATTATATAACACATTTTACTCTACTATAAAATGTGATTGCTTATGTCCATGACAATGTCAGAGGATTCTTGAAGGCAG
>SJYW01009522.1:271949-285185 GCA_006410735.1 Raphicerus campestris | reverse complement strand
TTTCACCTTTCACTTTCATGCATTGGAGAAGGAAATGGCAACCCACTCCAGTGTTCTTGCCTGGAGAATCCCAGGGATGGGGGAGCCTGGTGGGCTGCCATCTCTGGGGTTGCACAGGGCCGGACACAACTGAAGCGACTTAGCAGCAGCAGCAAAAATTCTAATATATTGTATTTTCATTTCACTGAAAATAATTTCAGTTTCCATTTTATTTCTTCTCTGATCCATGGATTGTTTTAGCAGTATGTTATTTAGTTTTCATATATTTGGAGATTTTTCAAGGATATACTTTTGTTTCTACTTTAATCCTACTGTGGTCAGAGAACACAGTATGACTTGAAACTTTGTGAACCCTCTTGAATTTATTGAGATTTGTTTTATGACCTAGAAAATGATCTAATTTGGTAAATATTCCACATGTACTTGAGAAGAATGTATATTTGCTCTCTATATTATTCTTCATTAGAAAACATTAATGGAATCTTCTAGAAATGTCAATTAGGTCAAGTTGGTAATGGCGTTTTTTAAATCTTTAATAGTCTTACTGATTTTAACTTATCACAGTCTACCTTCAAGTGATGTTACATACTACTCCGTGTACAGGGTAAGAAAAAATATTACAGCTCCATTTCACTCCTTTCAACTTGTGTGCTATTGTTGGCATATATTTTAACTGCAGAANGAAATGTCAATTAGGTCAAGTTGGTAATGGCATTTTTTAAATCTTTAATAGTCTTCCTGATTTTAACTTATCACAGTCTACCTTCAAGTGATGTTACATACTACTCCATGTACAGGGTAAGAAAAAATATTACAGCTCCATTTCACTCCTTTCAACTTGTGTGCTATTGTTGGCATGTATTTTAACTGTAGAATGGTATAAGCCCAAACTCCATTATTGGGATTTTTGTTTAAATAGCCTATATCTTTTAAAACCCCTTCATGGATCACAGCCTTGTCATGGCAAAGGAGCTTATGTAACTCAACGAAGCTATGAGCCATGCAATGCAGGGCTACCCAAGATGGACAGGGCATAGTTGAGAGTTTTGACAAAACATGCCCCACTGGAGAAGGAAATGGCAACCTCACTCAAGTAATATTGCACGGAGAACCCCCATGGACAGTATGAAAAGGCAAAAAGATACGACACTGGAAGATAATCAACTCCCTGCCACCCAGGTCAGTAGGTGTTCACTACACTACTGGGGAAGAGTGGAGGGTAATTACTAATAGCTCCAGTAAGAATAAGTGGCTGGGCCATAGCAGGAATGACTGTCAGCTGTGGACATGTCTGGCAGTGAAAGTCAAGTTTGATGCTGTAAATCACAATATTGTATAGGGGCCTAGAAAGTTAAGTCCACGAATCAAGGTAAATTGGATGTGATCAAGACTGAACACTGACAGCTTCCCTGGTGGCTCAGATGGTAAAGAATCTGCCTGCAATGCAGGAGACTCAGGTTCGAGACTTGGGTTGGGAAGAGCCCCTGGAGGAGAGAATGGCTACCCATTCCAGCATTCTTGCCTGAAGAATTCCATAGACAGAGGAGCATGGTGGGCTACAGTCCATGGGATTGCAAAGAGTGGGATACACTGAGCTACTAACACTTTCACTTTTTTCAAGCAGGAGATGGCATGATTGAACACTGACGTCTTAGGAATCAGTGAACTGAAATGGATGAGAATGGGTGAATTTAATTCTGTTGACCATTATATCTACTATTGTGGGCAAGAATCCCTTAGAAGAAATGGGGTAGCCCTCATAGTCAATAAAAGAGTCTGAAATGCAGTACATGGGTGTAGTCTCAGAAACAACAGAACGATCTCAGTTCATCTCCAAGGCAAACCATTCAACATCACAGTAACTCAATCTATGCCCTAACCACTAATGCCAAAGAAGCTGAAGTTGATTGATTCTATGAAGACCTACAAGACCTTCTAGAACTAACACCAAAAAAAGATGTTGTTTTCATCATAGGGGATTGGAATGCAAAAGTAGGAAGTCAAGAGGTACCTGAATAATAGGGAAGTTTGGCTTTAGAGTGAAAAATGAAGCAGGGCAACGGCTACCAGAATTTTGTCAAGAGAATGCACTGGTCATAGCAAACATCCTTTTCCAACAATCCAAGGGATGACTCTCCACATGGACATCACCAGATGGTCAATACTGAAATCAGATTGATTATGTTCTTTGCAGCCAAAGATGGAGAAGCTCTATACAATCAGCAGAAACAAGACTTGGAGCTGACTGTGGCTCAGATCATCAGCTCCTTATCGCAAAATTCAGGCTTAAATTGAAGAAAGTAGGGAAAATCACTAGGCCATTCAAAAATGACCTAAATCAAATCCCTTATGATTATACAGTGGAAGTGATAAATAGATTTGAAGGATTAGACCTCGTAGACAGAGTGCCTGAAGAAATATGGAAAGAAGTTCATATAGGAGGTGGTAACCAAAACCATCCCAAAGAAAAAGAAATGCAACAAAGCAAAGTGGTTGTCTAAGGAGGTCTTATAAATAGCTGAGGACAGAGAAGTGAAAGACAAGGGAGAAAGGGAGAAATATACCCAACTGAATGCAACATTTTGGAGAAAAGGAGACATAATAATGCAAAGAAGTAGAGGAAAACAATAGAATGGGAAAGACTGGAAATTTCTTTGAGAAAATTGGAGATATCAAGGGAACATTTCCTAAAGATGGGCATGATAAAGGACAGAAATAATAAGGACCTAACAGAAGCAGAAGGAATTAGAAGAAGAGGCAGCAAGAATACAAAGAACTAAACAAAAAAGATATTAATGACCTGGATAACCATAATGGTGTGCTCCCTTACTAGAGCTGGACATCCTGGAGTGTTAAGTCAAGTGGGCCTTAGGTAGCATTACTATGAACCAAGCTAATGGAAGTGATGAAGTTCCAGCTGAGCTACTTAAAACCCTAAAAGATGGTGCTGTTAAAGTGCTGCACTCAATATGTCAGTAAATTTGGAAAATTCTTAAAGAGATGGGAGTACCAGACCACCTTATTTGTCTCTTGAGAGACTTGTATATGCATCAAGAAGCAACAGATAGAACTGATTCAAAATTGGGAAAGGAGTATGACAAGGCTGTATATTGTCACCTAGCTTATTTAACTTATATGCAGAGTACATTATGTGACATGCTAGCTGGATGAATTACAAGCTGTACTCAAGATTGCTGGAAGAAATATTAAAAACCTCAGATATGCAAATAATACCACTCTAATGGCAGAAAGTGAAGAGAAACTAAAGAGCCTCTTGGTGAAGATGAAAGAGGAGAATGAAAAAGCTGGCTTGAAAACTCAACTTCATGGCACCTGGTCCCATCATTTCATGGCAAATAGAAGGGGAATAAGTGGAAGCAGTGGCAGATTTTATTTTCTTGGGCTCTAAAATCACTGTGGACGGTGACTGCAGACATGAAATTAAAAAAACGCTTGCTTCTTGGCAGGAAAGCTATGACAAGTTTAGACAGTGTATTAAAAGGCAGAGACATCACTTTGCTGACAAAGGACTGTATAGTCAAAGCTATTTTTTCAGTAGTCATGTATGGATGTGAGAGCTGGACCATGAAAAAGGCTGAGTGCTGATGAATTGATACTTTTGAATTNTATATATATATATATATATATAGAGAGAGAGAGAGAGAGAGAGAGAGAGTACACACTCAATGTATTTGTTGAATAGATAAATTAATGAATTCATAATCATATTAAACAAGATCCTAAGTTTGATTGTAGATCTTTTAAATTTCAATTGTCTGAGTTATCTGAGAAGCTAGGGCCAGTTGTGAACATTGGAAGAGGCTGAGGAAAATTGATGATGCAAATTTGGAGTCATTAAACTTCTTGATTTCACTTTTTCCACTCTACTATTTGTTTCTTAAAATTTAGTAACATTAATTTTTCTAACATTAAAGACAAAAAATTGGATGTGCAGAAAAGTATATATAGAACAAATTACTAATAATATCATTCTTCCTCTCCCCAGCAAAAGTTGATTACTGTTAACATGTATGAGTACTTCCTTTTGATTTTATTCTTTCTCTCTCTGTATTTAACATAATTGGATCATGTGCTTATATAGGTCATTTTTCATTCAGCATTGTATCATAAACAATTTCCCTTGCTTCAAAATATTCTTTAAATATTTAATTTTTAACATTCCTAAAATGTTTTATTTCATGGATACACTGTAATTATTTTAATCATATTTATAATTGGGTATTTAGGTTGTTTCACTTTCTCACCATAAAGTATGAAATTTATCTCTAGGAGTTTCCACAGATGCCCTTTATCAGGTTGAAGAAGTTCTCTTTTACTCTTAATTTGCTGAGAGTTTGGTCTTTTTTTAAAATCAGAAATGGGTATTAGATTTTGTCCATATGTTTGTTCCATATCTCCTGAGATGATCACAGTGCTTTATTTCATGGTTTTATGGTGAATAGCATTTAAAAATTTTTAAATGTTAAATCAACCTTTCATACCTAAGATAAACCCGTTTTGGTTATGATATATTATCTTTTTGAAAAAAATATTGGATTTAATTTGATAAATTAAATCTCTGTGTTCATGAGAGATATTAGTCTATAGTGTTTTTGTAATGTCTTTAGTTTTAGTATTAATGTAATATTTTTTGGAAGAGTTTGTGTAAAATTGGTATTATTTCTTCCTTAAATGTTTGGTAAATTTAACCAGAAAAGTCATCTGTGCCCAGAGTTTTCTTTGTGTGAATGTTTTTAAACTATAATTATAATTTCTTTAATAGATATAGAAGACTTCAGGTTATTAATTTTTTCCTTGTAAGCTTTAATAGCTTGTGTCTATCAAGGAATTTATCAAGGAATTAAATAACCTAAGTTGTTGAATTCATTGGCATAATATTGTTAAAAATATTCTATCATTGTTTTGGTATTTGTAGAATTTGTAGTAAATACCACCATCTTCCTCATTAGTCATTTGTAACTTTTTTTTTTCTCTTTGGTCAAGCTGACTAGAGGTTAATTTATTTGATTGATCTCAAAGAAGTAGTTTTTGGTTTATGGATTTTTCTCTATTGTTTTTCCATTTTCTGTTTAATTAATCACTGGTCTAATCTTTACTATTTCCTTTCTTCTACAATCTTTAGATTTAATTTGCTTGTTTTCTTATTGCTTAATGCTGAGCCTGAAGTCACTGATTAGAGACATTTTTTCTTTTTTAATACAGGTTAAAACTTTTCCTTAAACACTACTACAAACACTATATATTCCCTTCTAAGAAATGCTTTAGTGGAATCCTAAAAATTCTAATGGGAGAAGGCAATGGCACCCAACTCCAGTACTCTTGCCTGGAAAATCCCATGGATGGAAGAGCCTGGTAGGCTGCAGTCCATGGGGTCGCTAAGAGTTGGACACGACTGAGCGACTTCTTTCACCTTTCACTTTCATGCATTGGAGAAGGAAATGACAACCCACTCCAGTGTTCTTGCCTGGAGAATCCCAGGGATGGGGGAGCCTGGTGGGCTGCCATCTCTGGGGTTGCACAGGGCCAGACACAACTGAAGCGACTTAGCAGCAGCAGCAGCAAAAATTCTAATATATTGTATTTTCATTTCACTGAAAATAATTTCAGTTTCCATTTTATTTCTTCTCTGATCCATGGATTGTTTTAGCAGTATGTTATTTAGTTTTCATATATTTGGAGATTTTTCAAGGATATACTTTTGTTTCTACTTTAATCCTACTGTGGTCAGAGAACACAGTATGACTTGAAACTTTGTGAACCCTCTTGAATTTATTGAGATTTGTTTTATGACCTAGAAAATGATCTAATTTGGTAAATATTCCACATGTACTTGAGAAGAATGTATATTTGCTCTCTATATTATTCTTCATTAGAAAACATTAATGGAATCTTCTAGAAATGTCAATTAGGTCAAGTTGGTAATGGCGTTTTTTAAATCTTTAATAGTCTTACTGATTTTAACTTATCACAGTCTACCTTCAAGTGATGTTACATACTACTCCGTGTACAGGGTAAGAAAAAATATTACAGCTCCATTTCACTCCTTTCAACTTGTGTGCTATTGTTGGCATATATTTTAACTGCAGAATGGTATAAGCCCAAACTCCATTATTGGCATTTTTGTTTAAATAGCCTATATCTTTTAAAACCCCTTCATGGATCACAGCCTTGTCATGGCAAAGGAGCTTATGTAACTCAACGAAGCTATGAGCCATGCAATGCAGGGCTACCCAAGATGGACAGGGCATAGTTGAGAGTTTTGACAAAACATGCCCCACTGGAGAAGGAAATGGCAACCTCACTCAAGTAATATTGCACGGAGAACCCCCATGGACAGTATGAAAAGGCAAAAAGATACGACACTGGAAGATAATCAACTCCCTGCCACCCAGGTCAGTAGGTGTTCACTACACTACTGGGGAAGAGTGGAGGGTAATTACTAATAGCTCCAGTAAGAATAAGTGGCTGGGCCATAGCAGGAATGACTGTCAGCTGTGGACATGTCTGGCAGTGAAAGTCAAGTTTGATGCTGTAAATCACAATATTGTATAGGGGCCTAGAAAGTTAAGTCCACGAATCAAGGTAAATTGGATGTGATCAAGACTGAACACTGACAGCTTCCCTGGTGGCTCAGATGGTAAAGAATCTGCCTGCAATGCAGGAGACTCAGGTTCGAGACTTGCATTGGGAAGAGCCCCTGGAGGAGAGAATGGCTACCCATTCCAGTATTCTTGCCTGAAGAATTCCATAGACAGAGGAGCATGGTGGGCTACAGTCCATGGGATTGCAAAGAGTGGGATACACTGAGCTACTAACACTTTCACTTTTTTCAAGCAGGAGATGGCATGATTGAACACTGACGTCTTAGGAATCAGTGAACTGAAATGGATGAGAATGGGTGAATTTAATTCTGTTGACCATTATATCTACTATTGTGGGCAAGAATCCCTTAGAAGAAATGGGGTAGCCCTCATAGTCAATAAAAGAGTCTGAAATGCAGTACATGGGTGTAGTCTCAGAAACAACAGAACGATCTCAGTTCATCTCCAAGGCAAACCATTCAACATCACAGTAACTCAATCTATGCCCTAACCACTAATGCCAAAGAAGCTGAAGTTGATTGATTCTATGAAGACCTACAAGACCTTCTAGAACTAACACCAAAAAAAGATGTTGTTTTCATCATAGGGGATTGGAATGCAAAAGTAGGAAGTCAAGAGGTACCTGAATAATAGGGAAGTTTGGCTTTAGAGTGAAAAATGAAGCAGGGCAACGGCTACCAGAATTTTGTCAAGAGAATGCACTGGTCATAGCAAACATCCTTTTCCAACAATCCAAGGGATGACTCTCCACATGGACATCACCAGATGATCAATACTGAAATCAGATTGATTATGTTCTTTGCAGCCAAAGATGGAGAAGCTCTATACAATCAGCAGAAACAAGACTTGGAGCTGACTGTGGCTCAGATCATCAGCTCCTTATCGCAAAATTCAGGCTTAAATTGAAGAAAGTAGGGAAAATCACTAGGCCATTCAAAAATGACCTAAATCAAATCCCTTATGATTATACAGTGGAAGTGATAAATAGATTTGAAGGATTAGACCTCGTAGACAGAGTGCCTGAAGAAATATGGAAAGAAGTTCATATAGGAGGTGGTAACCAAAACCATCCCAAAGAAAAAGAAATGCAACAAAGCAAAGTGGTTGTCTAAGGAGGTCTTATAAATAGCTGAGGACAGAGAAGTGAAAGGCAAGGGAGAAAGGGAGAAATATACCCAACTGAATGCAACATTTTGGAGAAAAGGAGACATAATAATGCAAAGAAGTAGAGGAAAACAATAGAATGGGAAAGACTGGAAATTTCTTTGAGAAAACTGGAGATATCAAGGGAACATTTCCTAAAGATGGGCATGATAAAGGACAGAAATAATAAGGACCTAACAGAAGCAGAAGGAATTAGAAGAAGAGGCAGCAAGAATACAAATAACTAAACAAAAAAGATATTAATGACCTGGATAACCATAATGGTGTGCTCCCTTACTAGAGCTGGACATCCTGGAGTGTTAAGTCAAGTGGGCCATAGGTAGCATTACTATGAACCAAGCTAATGGAAGTGATGAAGTTCCAGCTGAGCTACTTAAAACCCTAAAAGATGGTGCTGTTAAAGTGCTGCACTCAATATGTCAGTAAATTTGGAAAATTCTTAAAGAGATGGGAGTACCAGACCACCTTATTTGTCTCTTGAGAGACCTGTATATGCATCAAGAAGCAACAGATAGAACTGATTCAAAATTGGGAAAGGAGTATGACAAGGCTGTATATTGTCACCTAGCTTATTTAACTTATATGCAGAGTACATTATGTGACATGCCAGCTGGATGAATTACAAGCTGTACTCAAGATTGCTGGAAGAAATATTAAAAACCTCAGATATGCAAATAATACCACTCTAATGGCAGAAAGTGAAGAGAAACTAAAGAGCCTCTTGGTGAAAATGAAAGAGGAGAATGAAAAAGCTGGCTTGAAACTCAACTTCATGGCACCTGGTCCCATCATTTCATGGCAAACAGAAGGGGAATAAGTGGAAGCAGTGGCAGATTTTATTTTCTTGGGCTCTAAAATCACTGTGGACGGTGACTGCAGACATGAAATTAAAAAAACGCTTGCTTCTTGGCAGGAAAGCTATGACAAGTTTAGACAGTGTATTAAAAGGCAGAGACATCACTTTGCTGACAAAGGACTGTATAGTCAAAGCTATTTTTTCAGTAGTCATGTATGGATGTGAGAGCTGGACCATGAAAAAGGCTGAGTGCTGATGAATTGATACTTTTGAATTGCGGTGCTGGAGAATACTCTTGAGAGTACCTTGGAGAGCAAGGAGATCAAACCAGTCAATACTAAAGGAAATCAACCCTAATATGCATTGAAAGGACTAATGCTGAAGCTCTAATACTTTGGCAACCTGATATGAAGAGCCAATTCACTGGAAAAGACCCTGATGCTGGGAAAGACTGAGGGTAANCAAAGAGTTGACTCATTGGAAAAGACTCTGATGCTGGGAGGGATTGGGGGCAGGGGGAGAAGGGGACGACTGAGGATGAGATGGCTGGATGGCATCATGGATTCGATGGACATGAGTCTGAGTGAACTCCGAGAGATGGTAATGAACAGGGAGGCCTGGCATGCTCCGATTCATGGGGTCACAAAGAGTCTGACATGACTTAGAGACTGAACTGAACCAAACTCCAACATTGCTTTGCAGAATGCTGAACTCCAAAGTGATTTGGAATACTCAGCATAAAGATTCTGACATCAGATCAAATGGGTAATTTTTCAGTGCCTGGAAAAGTTTAAAATAAACATTGCTTTTATTGTAAAGCAAAGAAAGATGATTTAAAATTGTATAGTGGTTGACATGTTCTACTGCTGACAGATTCTAGAAATCTGTTAATGTGGAATTAAAACAAAAAATAGAGACTAATATTTTGTCATCTAAAAGCAAGTAGGGGAGTTGTGGCAGAGATTATAATTAGCTTAGCTATAGGTTTTGGAACACGCACAAGAGCTTAAAGTTTCTTAATGGTTTATAACAATTTTGATTGTTAAATTTTATTTCAAATGACACCTGGATCGTTTTATGCAAAAACTGGGATATTAAATTAGTGCCACTGAGACAGACTTTGGGTAATGTTCTGTCAATGTCCTGGCAGCTCCCTCTCCTAATTCTATGAGTTTCCATGGCAAGGGATAGGATACAGCATGCATGCTAAGTCACTTCAATCGTCTGATTCTTTGCAACCCTATGGACCATAGCCCGTTAGGCTCCTCTGTCCATGGGATTCTTCAGGCAAGAATACTGGAGTGGGTTGCCATTTCCTTCTCCATAGGATCTTCTCAAACCAGGAACTGAACCTATGTCTCCTAAGTTTCCTGCATTGGCAGGAGCATTCTTTATCACTAGTGCCACCTGAGAAGACCACAGGATATAGCAGAGGACAAAATATGCACAATCAGGTCAAAAGTCTTGGGATCACCTTTGGTTCTTTTTGCATGATTCACATTTAATCTTTCAGAGGTTCTGTTGGATACAACCTCAAAATATTGGGTTGGCCAAAAAGTTCATTTGGGTTTTTCCATAAGATGTTCCAGGAAAACCCAAATATATTATTATGATCATTATTATGATTATTTTGACAATCCAATATACCCAGAAGAATCTGACCACTTCTCACTACCTTTATCATGATCATTTGTGTCTAAATCACCATAATTGCTAAAGAAAATCCACCCTGAATATTCACAAATATTCATGGGGAGGACTATTGCTGAAGCTGAAACTCTAATTACTTTGGCCAACTGATGCAAAGAGCCAACTCTTTGGAAAAGACCCTGATGCTGGGGAAGATTGAAGCAAAAGGAAAACAGGTGACAGAGGAAGAGATGGTTAGATAGCATCACTGACTCAATAGGCATGAATTTGAGCAAATTGTGAGAGAGAGTGAAGTACAGAGGGGCCTGGCATGCTGTGGTCCATGGAGTTGCAAACAGCTGGACCCAGCTTAGTGACTGAAGAACTATAGCATAGTCAGTTAAATGGCAGGGACAGGATTCACACCTAGATGTTTGTGTGACCACCTCTGCAAATGAGAAGTTTGAACTTAACTAATACTACTACTTTGAAAGTTTATCCTTTTTGTTAACACTAACAGCAATCATTAACCATGTCCTTCATTTTCCAAAAACAAATCTCAGTATGCTTTTCTCTCGGTAGCAAAGAATTTGTGCCACTCCCCTATTGAACCTTTCTCAAATGCTTTATTACTTATCAAACTTGTATGCTTAGTTGCTCAGTCACGTCTGACTCTTTGTGACCCTGCTTAACAGGCTCCTTTGCATAAGATTCTCCAGGCAAGAATACTGGAGTGGATTGCCATGCCCGCCTCCAGGGGATCTTCCCAATCCAGGGATCGAACCCAGGTCTCCTGCACTGCAGGCAGATTCTTTACTGTCTGAGCCACCAGGGAGGCCGTATCAAACATAACTTTCTCTGTTTCTAAATATATCTGTAGTTTAACAGGAGAAAGTTGCTAGCTACAGAAATTTGATAGAAATTTCCACAATACCAGAGCAGGAAGAATTCTCTGGGCTCTGCTTCCTGTAGGGCAGTGGTTCTCTGAGTGAGGTCTCTGGAGCTGCAGCTTCAGCATCACCTGGGAATGTGGAAAGAAATGCAAATTCTTGGTCCAGCCCGAAGCCTAAAGGACGAGAAACTGAGTAACTGGGGCCCAGTGAAAAAGTGGTTTAACAAGCCCTCCAGGTGATTCAGATGCAGCCTCAATTTTGAGGCGGTTCTTTTGTGCACCTGTGTGCAATTCAGTCCTGTTAATAGGAGTGTCCCAAAGAGGAGGGGTCAGCATTTTCTCATTATATGTGTTTGTGTCTGAACATACTAATTGGTGGATTTAATTGGATTTCTATTAAATCTTTAAAATATATTTAGTCATCCATTTACTCTACTTTCCTTAAAGTGATTTTCTCAGGTGGCAAAAAGGAATGCTTTGAAATTTCCTTGGCTTTTAAACAGAATCTATATAAGAATAACAGATAAAGGGCCTTCTTCAGAATCCAAAAGAAAAGCATTTAATTCATGGTTCAACTTTATTATAGCTAATAAACTAGTTCTGTTCCCCAGTCTGGCAAAGTGGTAACTGCCTTTTAGTATCTTGTTTTCCTGTGTTGTAAAACACTCAAAAGCATATGCATAATAAAGTATACCCTGGTATGGCAGATCTCACTGGCTAGCGTGAGCTGCTGTGCACTTCTTTTCCTAACTCTGCCTTCTGGTGTTACTTTGGTAGCTTGAAATCACTAATAGTGAAGAGTATTTATACCAGGGATGTTGGTAGCTATTACAAAGCAGGGCTTTTTTAAATTTGGAGAGCAAAATGTTAAACTATTTTACAGCATACCACTGAAACTGTGTGAAAGAATGCTAGCTGAAGCTTTCTTTGTGATAAAGAAAGAGGAGGGATAGATGATTAACTACAGGAGACTGTTGAACTCAAAAGAATACTATGCAGTCACTGAAAAAAAAAGAGTCAGGTATATTATGCAAGGACATTACTATTGAATGAGTAATGCAGGATAATATGTATAGTATGATGCTATCTTTTGTAAAACAGATATATGTATATATGTGTGTATACATATATATTATATGGTATCTATTAAGATGTTACTCTTACTAAATGAGAATTAAGAAAGTGAAACAGCAGGGGTCTTTGACTATTTAACATACTTCTGTAATGTTAGAAGTTTTTTAAAAAATGTATGCAATATATGTATATATAACTTTTGTGATAAATAATTTTTGTTCTGTGTGATTAATTTTTAAAATCACTATATTTGATGGAGTGAGTGATTATCATTTATAAACACTTATCTGTGGCTTTCCCACCAGATGGTGAATTGATAAAGACAGGACTCAGATTACTAGTTCTTCCTGTTTCTCATGGCATCTAGGTACACAGTAGGAAACAAATAAATGCATGTTACTAAGTGGGAAAATAAATAAACCTTTAACAGTTGCAATAAAGTGGTTTGGTTAGTTCTGCACCACTCATTTACAGAATAAGTAGCCTTTACATTGCAGGGCCAGTTCACATCTTGGGATGTGAGACCCAGAAAGACATATCCAACTGGAGAAGATAGTGGGGCAACCTCATCAGAGAAGACCCTGGCAACAGCTGCAAGTCTTGGGCTTGCTACAGGGGACAAGAGGGAATTACAGTGTGTTCTTGAATAGGACATGAAGTAGCACTGGAGGATACTGTCAGGTTATGAAATGGTAAAGAGTGGGGGAGACTGGAGGTGGAGAGGTAGGCGGGGCAAAACAGCTCTCTTAGCAATACAATAATTAGAGAGAAAAAGGTACATTTTTTTATAAGTTTCTAAGGAAAAAATAAAATTGTGGTTTTTCCAGTAGTCATGTATAGATGTGAGAGTTGGATTATAAAGAAAGCTGAGTGCAGAAGAATTGATGCTTTTGAACTGTGGTATTGGAGAAGACTCTTTGAGGGTCCCTTGGACTGCAAGAAGATCCAACCAGTCCATTCTAAAGGAGATTGGTCCTGGGTGTTCATTGGAGGGACTGATGTTGAAGCTAAAACTCCAAAACTTTGGCCACCTGATGTGAAGAGCTGACTCATTTGAA
>SJYW01009522.1:245686-261752 GCA_006410735.1 Raphicerus campestris | reverse complement strand
TTTTTGCATGATTCACATTTAATCTTTCAGAGGTTCTGTTGGATACAACCTCAAAATATTGGGTTGGCCAAAAAGTTCATTTGGGTTTTTCCATAAGATGTTCCAGGAAAACCCAAATATATTATTATGATCATTATTATGATTATTTTGACAATCCAATATACCCAGAAGAATCTGACCACTTCTCACTACCTTTATCATGATCATTTGTGTCTAAATCACCATAATTGCTAAAGAAAATCCACCCTGAATATTCACAAATATTCATGGGGAGGACTATCGCTGAAGCTGAAACTCTAATTACTTTGGCCAACTGATGCAAAGAGCCAACTCTTTGGAAAAGACCCTGATGCTGGGGAAGATTGAAGCAAAGGAAAACAGGTGACAGAGGAAGAGATGGTTAGATAGCATCACTGACTCAATAGGCATGAATTTGAGCAAATTGTGAGAGAGAATGAAGTACAGAGGGGCCTGGCATGCTGTGGTCCATGGGGTTGCAAACAGCTGGACCCAGCTTAGTGACTGAAGAACTATAGCATAGTCAGTTAAATGGCAGGGACAGGATTCACACCTAGATGTTTGTGTGACCACCTCTGCAAATGAGAAGTTTGAACTTAACTAATACTACTACTTTGAAAGTTTATCCTTTTTGTTAACACTAACAGCAATCATTAACCATGTCTCCTTCATTTTCCAAAAACAAATCTCAGTATGCTTTTCTCTCGGTAGCAAAGAATTTGTGCCACTCCCCTATTGAAACTTTCTCAAATGCTTTGATTACTTATCAAACTTGTATGCTTAGTTGCTCAGTCACGTCCGACTCTTTGTGACCCTGCTTAACAGGCTCCTTTGTCCATAGGATTCTCCAGGCAAGAATACTGGAGTGGATTGCCATGCCCGCCTCCAGGGGATCTTCCCAATCCAGGGATCGAACCCAGGTCTCCTGCACTGCAGGCAGATTCTTTACTGTCTGAGCCACCAGGGAGGCCGTATCAAACATAACTTTCTCTGTTTCTAAATATATCTGTAGTTTAACAGGAGAAAGTTGCTAGCTACAGAAATTTGATAGAAATTTCCACAATACCAGAGCAGGAAGAATTCTCTGGGCTCTGCTTCCTGTAGGGCAGTGGTTCTCCGAGTGAGGTCTCTGGAGCTGCAGCTTCAGCATCACCTGGGAATGTGGAAAGAAATGCAAATTCTTGGTCCAGCCCGAAGCCTAAAGGACGAGAAACTGAGTAACTGGGGCCCAGTGAAAAAGTGGTTTAACAAGCCCTCCAGGTGATTCAGATGCAGCCTCAATTTTGAGGCGGTTCTTTTGTGCACCTGTGTGCAATTCAGTCCTGTTAATAGGAGTGTCCCAAAGAGGAGGGGTCAGCATTTTCTCATTATATGTGTTTGTGTCTGAACATACTAATTGGTGGATTTAATTGGATTTCTATTAAATCTTTAAAATATATTTAGTCATCCATTTACTCTACTTTCCTTAAAGTGATTTTCTCAGGTGGCAAAAAGGAATGCTTTGAAATTTCCTTGGCTTTTAAACAGAATCTATATAAGAATAACAGATAAAGGGCCTTCTTCAGAATCCAAAAGAAAAGCATTTAATTCATGGTTCAACTTTATTATAGCTAATAACTAGTTCTATTCCCCAGTCTGGCAAAGTGGTAACTGCCTTTTAGTATCTTGTTTTCCTGTGTTGTAAAAGACTCAAAAGCATATGCATAATAAAGTATACCCTGGTATGGCAGATCTCACTGGCTAGCGTGAGCTGCTGTGCACTTCTTTTCCTAACTCTGCCTTCTGGTGTTACTTTGGTAGCTTGAAATCACTAATAGTGAAGAGTATTTATACCAGGGATGTTGATAGCTATTACAAAGCAGGGCTTTTTTAAATTTGGAGAGCAAAATGTTAAACTATATACAGCATACCACTGAAACTGTGTGAAAGAATGCTAGCTGAAACTTTCTTTGTGATAAAGAAAGAGGAGGGATAGATGATTAACTACAGGAGACTGTTGAACTCAAAAGAATACTATGCAGTCACTGAAAAAAGAGTCAGGTATATTATGCAAGGACATTACTACTGAATGAGTAATGCAAGATAATATGTATAGTATGATGCTATCTTTTGTAAAACAGATATATGTATATATGTGTGTATACATATATATTATATGGTATCTATTAAGATGTTACTCTTACTAAATGAGAATTAAGAAAGTGAAACAGCAGGGGTCTTTGACTATTTAACATACTTCTGTAATGTTAGAAGTTTTTTAAAAAATGTATGCAATATATGTATATATAACTTTTGTGATAAATAATTTTTGTTCTGTGTGATTAATTTTTAAAATCACTATATTTGATGGAGTGAGTGATTATCATTTATAAACACTTATCTGTGGCTTTCCCACCAGATGGTGAATTGATAAAGACAGGACTCAGATTACTAGTTCTTCCTGTTTCTCATGGCATCTAGGTACACAGTAGGAAACAAATAAATGCATGTTACTAAGTGGGAAAATAAATAAACCTTTAACATTTGCAATAAAGTGGTTTGGTTAGTTCTGCACCGCTCATTTACAGAATAAGTAGCCTTTACATTGCAGGGCCAGTTCACATCTTGGGATGTGAGACCCAGAAAGACATATCCAACTGGAGAAGATAGTGGGGCAACCTCATCAGAGAAGACCCTGGCAACAGCTGCAAGTCTTGGGCTTGCTACAGGGGACAAGAGGGAATTACAGTGTGTTCTTGAATAGGACATGAAGTAGCACTGGAGGATACTGTCAGGTTATGAAATGGTAAAGAGTGGGGGAGACTGGAGGTGGAGAGGTAGGCGGGGCAAAACAGCTCTCTTAGCAATACAATAATTAGAGAGAAAAAGGTACATTTTTTATAAGTTTCTAAGGAAAAAATAAAATTGTGGTTTTTCCAGTAGTCATGTATGGATGTGAGAGTTGGATTATAAAGAAAGCTGAGTGCAGAAGAATTGATGCTTTTGAACTGTGGTATTGGAGAAGACTCTTTGAGGGTCCCTTGGACTGCAAGAAGATCCAACCAGTCCATTCTAAAGGAGATTGGTCCTGGGTGTTCATTGGAGGGACTGATGTTGAAGCTAAAACTCCAAAACTTTGGCCACCTGATGTGAAGAGCTGACTCATTTGAAAAGACCCTGATGCTGGGAAAGATTGAGGGCAGGAGGAGAAGGGGACAACAGAGGATGAGATGGTTGGATGGCATCACCGACTCAATGGACATGGGTTTGGGTAGACTCTGGGAGTTGGTGATGGACAGGGAGGTCTGGCGTGCTGTGGTTCATGGGGTCACAAAGGGTTAGACATGACTGAGCAATTGAACTGAACTGAACTGAAGATTGTGGTGGCTGAATACATATGGAGGAGAAAAGAAAAGAAAAAATTGAAGATTACTCTGTTTTTGGCCTGGGCATCCACACATTGTCAAAAAACGCACAGGCTGGAAGAAGAAGCAGTTCTGGAATATGAAGCAATAAATTACACTTGGATACACTGAGATGGACAGGAGTTGGGGGCAAACAGGCAGGCCCGTACTGGAGGAAGTTGAAATGAAAGGTCAGAGATGCAGTTTTAAGAAGCAACAAAGATGTGAGATTGGAAGGAGGGAGTGACAAGGGAGTGGATCAGATGGTTAGAGAGGAGATGGTAAGGAGGAGGAAACGGGCCTGACAAGAGAGGAGGCCAAAGAGTAGTAAGAGAGATGGAAGAAAAACAGTGTCACAAAAATCACTTTGAGGTCAAATTTGCAGGAGTGGGTGGATTGTAGTGTCAAATACTGCAGACAGTTAAGGAAGATGAAGTACTGGAAAGACTCTGTGGTCTGGGAAGAAGGAAGTCATTTTTAACTTCATTGAGAGTTCTATTTCTGTGTGGAGATGTTAGTAGTGGGGTAGGGAGGAAGATTTAAAATGAGTCAAATATTGAGGGATAAACCTAAGAACAGGTAGAGAGAGATNTGGGTCATATTGCAGTTTTTATAGTTTTTTTTTAATAATAAAATTGTAGTTTTATTCCTAGTATTTTAAGGAGTCCCCATACTGTTCTCCATAGTGGCTATATCAATTTAGTCATCAAGACAGTATGGTACTGGCAAAAAGAGATAAATTCACACACCTATGGGAACCTTGTCTTTGATGAGGCAAGAATATACAATGGAGAAAAGACAGTCTCTTCAATTAGTGATGCTGGGAAAACTGGACAGCTACATGTCAAAGAATGAAACTACAACACCTCCAAACACCACACACAAAAGTAAACTCAAAATAGATTAAAAACTGAAATATAAGGCCAGAAACTATGAAGTTCCTAAAGGAAAACATAGGTAGTACACGTTTGACACAAATCACAGCAGGATCCTCTATGGCCCACCTCCTAGAATAATGAAAATAAAAGCNATAGGTAGTACACGTTTGACACAAATCACAGCAGGATCCTCTATGGCCCACCTCCTAGAATAATGAAAATAAAAGCAAAAATAAGCAAGTAGGACCTAATTAAACTTAAAAGCTTTTGCACAGTAAAGGAAACTATAAACAAAGTGAAAAGACAACCCTCAGAATAGGAGAAAATAATAGCAAATGAAAAAGCTGACAGTGGCTTAATCTCCAAAATATACAAGCAGCTCATGCAGCTCAATACCACAAAAACAAACAACTCAATTAAAAAGTCAGCAGAAGACCTGAACAGACATTTCTCCAAAGAATATACAGATGGCTAGTAAACACATGAAAAGATGCTCAACATTACTCATTATTAGAGAAAAGCAAATCAAAACTATAATGTGAGGTATCACCTCACAAAAGTCCGAATGGCCATTATAAAAAAAAAATCTACAAACAATAAATGCTGAAGAGGTTGTGGAGAAAAGGGAATCCTCCTTCACATTTTTCCATGACTTGACAGCTCACTGCTTTTCAGTGCTGAATAATATTCCATTGTCTGGATGTACTACAGTTTATTTATCTAGTCACCTTTGGAAGAACATTTGGTTGCTTTCAGGTTTGGCAGTTATTAACAAAACTATAAATATCCATGTTCATGTTTATGTGTGAGCATAACTTATAGCTCCTTTGCACAAATACCAAGAAAGCTATTGCTGGGTCATATGGTAAGAGTATGTTTAGTTTTGTAAGAAACTGCCAAAATGTCTGTTAAAATGGTTGTACCATTTTGCATTCCCACCAGCAAGGAATAAAAGTTCCTATTGCTCCATATCCCTGCCAGCATTTGGTGTCACTTGTACTTTAGATCTTCACCATATAATAGATGCAGGGTGGTATCTCATTGCTATTTTAATTTGCACTACCCTAATGACATATCATATGGAGCCAGAGTGATTCTTTGAAAACAAAATAGATCCTGACATTCTTTTCTGAAAGGCTTTCAATTATTTCCTGTTACTCTTGACATAAAATTCAAACAGTTGTATATGACTTTGAGGCTCTTCATTTTCTTTTACCTGCTCCTGGCAGCCTGACCACCCACCTCATTCTTGTGTTGCTTTCTCGTCTCTCAGCCTTTGTACATGCTCTTTCCTCTGCCAAGAGCACTGCCTCTTCCACGATGGTTTAACTCCTACTCATCCTTCAGGAACTGAGTAAGACTTCTCTCATAGCTCTGTCGGTAAAGAATCTGCGTGCAATGCAGGAGACCTGGGTTTGATTCCCAGGCCAAGAAGATCCCCTGGAGAAGGAAATGGCAACCCACTCCAGTATTCTTGCCTGGAAAATCTCATGGACGTAGGAGCCTGGCAGGCTACAGTCCACAGGGTCACAAAGGGTTGGACACGACTGAGTGACTTCACTTTCACTAGACTATAAACTTCTTCAAGGAAGGGTATGTCTGTATTTCTCACATTTATTCCCAGATATCTGTTAAAAGTGATGAAACTGAGTGAGTGAATTAAGAGATGAGCTACTAATCAGAACTGATATATTTATTAAGTGCCTATTTTGGACAAGGCATTGTTCTAGGCCACTGGGGATATGGAAGCACTGGATTAGCTCCTTTGGGTAACCTAGTTCATGAAATGGGATGTCAGAAGCATATAATTCACAAAGAAGAGAGCCTATTGTAAACGTTGAGTGTATCATATACATCAGGATTTCTCAGCCTTAGCATTACTGACATTTTGGACTGGAGAATTCTTTGCTAAGGAGTCCTGTCTTGTGCATTGTGAGGAAGTTCAGCAGCAGCCTGGGTCTCCACCAACTAGATGACAGTATTACCTCTTTGCTTCTCTTAGTCTCCACATACTGCCAAACATCCCTGGGGCAGCAACATCACCCCTGCTGCAGAACCACTAGTGTCGACACTAATGGATTATGGTCTAGAGACTTCAGAGTTGGGCAGAAGCTTGTGACTCACAAAATCCAAGTTTGGACTCTACTGGTTGGTTCGTGTGGCAAAAAAGGTGTAAGGGAAGCAAACAAATCTGAAACCTGAAAGGCTGAAGAATGAAATCAATGGATAATGTGGAAGGAGTGAGTTCAGAGGAAAGAAATAAACCAACGTTCAAATCCACTGTGGCTGCTCGGTGGTGGCACCATACTGAGCAAGTCACTTAATTGACTAAATCTCTATTTCAGCATCTGTCAAAGTGGGATAGTAATCATATCTACGTTACAGGAGTGGATATGATTAGGTGAGGTAGTGTATTAAAGTGCTTCTTACAGTTCTGGGATCAGAGCAAGTACAATCAATGTTAGCTACAGTTATTGGGCTTTGAAAAAATGATGGGAGAGAGACAGAATTAAGTATGGAAATTTCAAAGTTCTAATTAAAAATTGGAATGTTTAGGTTAAAAAATGAAATTAACTCAGTCTAAACAAACCTAAATGAGTTTAACACAGGTTAGTCACTTATTAGAGGGAAAATACACTGGCATAAAAATCACATAGCTATAAAAACTGATGTGTGAGAAAAGGGTTTTCAAAATGAATGATGCCCTGAATACTTGACTTCTCCTTTCACAGTTCTGATCTAGAATTTAGATCTGTAGGTTCTAGACATTCCAGGAAACATGCTGTTTGGACTTGCTTTGATTTTCAAGGTAGTTCAACACCTGGTAAATTTCTTAGGATCACTGAAGCCAATTAGAAAAAGGTTGTGTAATGATGCTGCTGGGGATGCCAGTCTTCTGAGTTCTGAGAGGGTGTGCTGGTGTCTCAGCATCACTAAGCCTCCCCCAGCCCTTAGCACACATACCCCCTTACATGAGGTAGCGCTGTAAATGTTTGTGGAATTGAATTCAATTGCCATAATGAACTTCAAACAAGACTTCAGGTGACTGCAGGTGACTGAATTAGACCAAACTAGTTCTTCCAACCTCTTGTGGCTCATCACCAATAAGAGAACACATTACACATCTGCTCTGAAAAAAAAAGAAAAAGTTTCCTGGCTTAGACATGAGTCAGGTTTTGTGCTTCAGTAACAAGTTAAAAATCCATCTCGCAATAGTCCCATGGTTCATTTGCTCCACTGTTTTTGTTAAATGAATTTTACAGTTGTGATTTTGAGAGTACCTTGGACTGCAAGGAGATCCAACCAGTCCATTCTGAAGGAGATCAGCCCTGGGATTTCTTTGGAAGGAATGATGCTAAAGCTGAAACTCCAGTACTTTGGCCACCTCATGCGAAGAGTTGACTCATTGGAAAAGACTCTAATGCTGGGAGGGATTGGGGGCAGGAGAAGAAAGGGACGATCAAGGATGAGATGGCTGGATGGCATCACGGACTCAATGGACATGAGTCTGAGTAAACTCTGGGAGTTGGTGATGGATAGGGAGGCCTGGCGTGCTGCGATTCATGGGGTCACAAAGAGTCAGACACGACTGAGCGACTGAACTGAACTGAACTGAACTGATTTGCATTGTTACAGGCTATTTCAGGGTAGAACAAAGAATGCCACGATGTGATTAACAACACACAGGATGGCAAAAAACAAAACTTAGAGTCTCGAGTGATGGACTGTGTTTTTAGGATTTGTTTTAAAGAATTGTTGAAATCCTTTCCTCTATAAGGAAGCCAAAAATACCAAGCTGAGATTTTTATCACAGCATTTTTTGAATCAATTCAAACTCTTGTCGATGAGTCAGAAAGTTTCTATTATGGGCTTCATAAAAATTCAATGCAGTCATGTAAACAATGAGGTTATTTTTTTATGAAAAGGAAATAAATAAATTTTGATGGACTGCTAATTGCCTTGTAGAGGTTGGATAATTTCCTGTTCTAGGATTTCCTAAGGGTGTTTTAGCTGTAAGAATGTTATTTTTGAGCAGAATAAATCCATCATATTTTTGAAATTCATAGCTGGAGAGAGGGAGGTTTTCAGAGGTTTCTAATTATGGCACTTGGAATATAGTCATGATAGAACTACTGTATAATTTTTTTCTCAGGGTTTACCACCTTGGCTTTTCCTCCCAGCATAGACTTTGACTTTTCCAGTAGCCAAAAAGGACTTTAGAGGCAGAAGTTAACAGTCACTGGTCTTTTTTATTTTTTAATGAAAAATCCTTGAATCATTTCATAAGTAGCCTGTCTCTCACTAGGAACATTGATTCCTTCCACTAACAGTGATCAGCTCTGCTCATTTCTGTTCCATCTGCTTCCCAACAATGACAGACAAGTTTGTCTTTTTGGCGTACTGATGACAGAGACAGGTGACAATGAACACCGGCCTCGGGATGCTTTATCACTGAGATTTTGAAATTGGTAAGCTCTGATTTGCTCCAGAGGAAAACAAAATCTGTAGAGGTTGCTCTGGACTAAGAGGAAAGGTTTTCAGCTTCCACTGGTGCTCTCTTGGAGGAAGTCACTCATTTGGGAGGGAGGCTGCTAGGAAAGAGAATTGGAAGCTAGAAGTGAAAAAGCATTTAATACAAATGGTTTCATTAAAAACATAGAACATTCTGACAGGACACAAAGTATAGAGAACTCAGTTTCTGATGAGCATGTCTCCAGGGGATAAACAGATCCTGACACATGGGAGGCAGTCGGTAAATATTTGTTGAATGAATAAATACATGAATGAGTAGCTGAACTGGACTGAGGCAAAATTCATGGGACTCAGCTATTCTTAACTATAAAGTCAGGATGCACCAGTATGCTACAACAAGTTATGAAATATATAGCAAATAATTGGCTAATAATTGTAAAATATGTGAGCTCTGGATTAATTTTTCTTTCTTCAAAAAACACTATAAATGAGTTTAAGTTTATGTCTATAATGATGTTGCTCCATTCTTTTCCATTCTAATATGATTTCTTTTGACAGTTAATGATATGCTGTTATAGTTGTTCTTACAAATGACTGTGGAATTCTGATCATAGCTACTTACACTTATTTTTAAATTTTACCCATGAATAAATTTTCAACAAGCAAGAAAGCAAGGGTAGATGAAGGGCATACATAAAGCACATCTATATCTGCATTTCAGGAGAGCAAACATGATGCTGTGAACATATCTATTAATGACACAAGAGTTATGGTCCCTGAAACAGAAGTAGAACAGTGATGCAAGTAGAATTTACAAAAACATTATTCATATTAATAACATTAAATTGTATTTTTTATTTTCTATTTTAATAATGTCTTTATATTTATTCTTTAATGATATTCACAAGTTTTATTAACTTGGAAGGGGAAGTCTAGAGAAAAGTCAGGTCTTTAAAAATGTTTAATTAAACAGATTAATTGTATATATTATTGAAAATCTTTAAGTGAAGGATTTCATTACTCATATATAAGTATCTAATAGATGCCATGAGAAAAATAAAAGTGTGTGGAACAATTTATTTCACTCTAAAATTAAGGGGGGTGGTGTCAAAAAATGAGGATAACATAAAATGCTATGTGTTTTATATGTGTCATATTATATCTGCCAGAATGAAAAAAATAAGGTTAAGGGCTTCTGAGAGGCAATAAAGTCTAGTAGTTAAGAACACAGGTTTTGGTGCAAGACTGCATGGTTATTTGTTTATTGAAGTATAATTGACATAAGTATTAGTTTTAGGTGTACTGCCTAGTGATTTGATATTTTTATACATTACAAATGATCACTGTGATAAGGCTAGTTAACATCTGTCACAAACAATATTATTTACTATATTCCTAAGATGGACATTACATCCCCATGACTTATTTATAATTGGAAGTTTGTACCTCTTAACCTCCCTCTTCCACTTTTCCCATCTTCCACACTTTTTTCCCTCTGACAGTTCCCACCAGTTTGTTCTCTGCATCTGGGTCTGTTTTTCTTATTTTTTCATTTTTTGTTTTTCTTTTTTAGATTCCACATATAAGTGAAATCATATGGTATTTGTCTTTCTCTGTTTGACTTATTTAACCGAGCATAACACACTCTAAGTTCATTCAACATTGTTACAAAAGGCAAGATTTTATTCATTTTTATGGCAGAGTAGTATTCTATTGCGTGGATGCACGTACGTGTATCTATCTAATTTTAATTTTTGCCATTTTAACTGTAATTTAGCTTGGTGTGGATCTCTTTGGGTTCATCTTTTTGAGACTCTCTCTGTTTCCTGGAGGGTTTCCCAGGTAGCTCAATGGTAAAGGATCTTCCTGCCAGGGCAGGAGATGAGGGTTTGATCCCTGCATCAGGAAGATCCCCTGGAGAAGGAAATGGAGTGCCAGAATTCTTGCCAGGAAAATCCCATGGACAGAGGAGCCTGGTAGTCCGTGGGATCACAAAAGAGTTGGACATGACTGAGCAACAACACATGCTTCTTGGAACTGGATGTCAGTTTCCCTTCCATGTTAGGGAAGTTTTCAGCTATTATTTCTTCAAATAAGTTTGCTGTCCCTCTTTCTCTTTTCCTTCTGGGACCTCTATAATACAAATGTCAGTATGCTTGATGTCCCAGGGGTCTCTTTAACAGTTCTCATTTTTTAAAAATATCTTTTTTCTTGGATAAAAAAAAAAAGTAGTGTTTTCCACTACTCTGTCTTCCAGTTTGGTGATCTGTACATCTGTATCCTCTGATCTATTATTGATTCTGCCTAGTGTATTTTTAATTTCAGTTATTGTATTCTCAGCTCTGTTCTTCTTTATATTTTTTTAACTCTTTGTTGAACTTCTCACTGTGTTCACCCATTCTTCTCCTGAATTCACTGAGCATCTTTATGATCATTACCATGAACTCTTAATTGGGTAGATTGTTAATCTCCAGTTTGGTTAGTTCTTCTTCTGGGGTCTTGAATTGTTCCTCCATTTGGAACATGTGTCTGTTTGTTTCAGGAAGTATCAAGAAGGTTGGTTATGTTTCCTGATCTTGGAAGAGTGACTTACATAGCAGATGTCCAGTAGGGTCCTAGAGCACATTTCCCTCTGGTCCCCAGAGCTGAATATTCTAAGGGTACCCAATGTGGGCTGCATGGATCCATCTGTTGTGGTTGGTCTGGCTACTGTGGGCATGCTGGGGTGCCAGCCCAGTGGGCTGTCCCCTGGCCCAGTTGGCTGCCAAGCCCTGTCTAGTGTGGTGGCTCCTGGCCCATTGATGAGTGAGGCTGGGTTCTGGCTGGTCAAGCAATCTGGGGGTTGGAGTTGGCCCATTCGCGCCCAGGGATGAGTCCTAAGGTGAATGGCTGTGGGGCCCAAAGAGACCTGGGGCTGTGTAAGCCTGATGCTGGGGAGGCTGGTTCCTGGCACAGCTGGCTGCACAGCCCAGGAGGTCCTGGGGTGGCCCTCACCTGCTGCTGGACTGGAATGGGTCCCAGGGTGGCTGCCTGGGGATTCAGGGGGTCCCAGGGCTGGTGCTAGCTTGCTGGTGTAGGTAAGCCCCTGGTGCTAATATCCTAGAAGGAGGACTTCAGAATGACACTTAACAGAACCAGTGTCCTTGTGGCAAAGTGAGCTCCCCAGTATGGCTTTGCCAGTGTCTGTGTCCCCAGGGGTGTCTCAGTTACCTCCTGCCTCTCTTGGGGGGCTCCTCAACATCAACAGAAGAGTCTAATCAGCCTCCTTTCAAATTGCTGCCTTTGTTCTGGGACTCAAAGCATGTGTGACTTTGCAACACCCTTTAAGAGTGAGTCTCTGGTTCCTACCCCCCTCCAGTTCTCCTATATGCAAATCCTACTGATCTTCAAAGGCAGACATCCTGGGGGCTCATGTTCCCAATGCAAGACCCGTGGATTGAGGAGCCTGATGTGAGACTCAGACCCCTTCCTCTTTGGAAAGAACCTCTGCAATTGTGATTATCCTCCTGTTTGTGGGTCACCTCCCTAGGGGTGTGGGTCTTGACTGTACCACACCTCTGTCTCACTGTGGTTTCTTCTTTATGTCTTTAGTTGTGAAAAGATCTTTTCTGCTAGTCTTCTGGTCTCTCTTATAGATAGTTGCTCTGCAAATAGTATAATTTTGATGTGCCGTGGGAGAAGGTTAGCACAGGGTCTTCCTACTCTGTCATCTTGGCCACGCCTAGAGACTACAAGGATTTAAATTCTGTCTTTGTCACTTGCTAGTGGTGTGAATTTGGGAAAGTAACACATCTCTGTTATCTGGTTTCTGTATCTGTAAAGTGGAATTAAGAATATACCAATACATTCAAAGCATTTAGAATACATATGGCATGTAGCAGGCTTTCAGAAAATAGAATTATGACCGAATTTAAATCTCTATCATTTGGTGTTCATTTGGTGATCTTTATTTTAGACCTAAAAAAAGAGTCCAAGGCTTTTATTAAAAACATGTGGCAACAGAAATCATTTTACAACTCAAAATATTTCTGACCTAGACTCTGTTATATGGGGCCTGTGTGTCTATTCAGCTCCATGGGTGTGTGTTTTTTGGTAGCAAGTGCAATTCGTAAACCTCCTCACTCCATGAATCTCTCTTTTCTTTTTTTTTGCTGTAGGACTGAATTAAGTATTGCAGTTCNTCTGTTATATGGGGCCTGTGTGTCTATTCAGCTCCATGGGTGTGTGTTTTTTGGTAGCAAGTGCAATTCGTAAACCTCCTCACTCCATGAATCTCTCTTTTCTTTTTTTTTGCTGTAGGACTGAATTAAGTATTGCAGTTCTCCAGTGAAAAGAATGGAACAGCATGCTTTCTCCTCAACTCTTTTTCTCTTAAAAGGATTCTGAATGCCTCACTTTCATCCCTGTGGGAGCATCAAATTCCTGGCAAATTAAGAAAAAAAGAATTATGTTCGTGGTTTCTTATTATCTAGCCAAATTGGGTTTAATTTTCTGTTGGCAAGAATAGTGGTCCCAAGAGACGGCACACCTTACTATGTGTGAACTGAATACAGAATGTGGGGGGGATTGTTTTCACCTTGGGAGTTTTAAGCACTCAGGATAGCATTTGAAAAGACAAACAATTCAGCAAGTGTCTTGACAAAGATGGAATAGCCATGTGAGGGAAATCTTCTTCCACTTCAGACAGACGCCAAGATGAACTTGAGATTAGTGGGTCTCACACAGTGGCAGTGAGTGCTGTGCACAGACGTTGATCCTGTCTAGGACTGCTCCCCGCTGGGGCGTGGGGCCTTGGTGGCACACATTTCTCTAGCTCTCTAAGGAGCCAGTGTTTAGCAGAAGGAGGCAGAGTGGTGAGGAAACCCCCGCAACATCTTAAGGTTTGGTTCATCCTGAGCCTGTCTCATATCCATTTGCAAACTAAAACATTTTACCCAGAAGGGGATTTTTGTGTTGCTAGGATTGTTATTTCTCTGATTGCTTGGTGTAACGATCCCCAAATCAATATGCCCCGAGCTGAGTTGTGTAAACATAAGACCATGAGGCAGGCTGCCAATGTTTCACTTTCTGGAGGTGATGTCAGCGTCCAGCTCTACATAGCCCCTCCTCAGCCCCACATTTGTATTCTGTGTTCATCTTGCCCAATACCAGCTGAGTTGTGTTCTGCAAACTAGATTGTACTCACAGGCACCTTCCGTGGATACAGAATATAACTGCTTCTTATTTTGACAGCCCTGCCTCAAGTCTGCTGATCGCAGGATAGGTTTGGCCATAGCCACAGAAGATGTGAATGAAGATGTTCATTTTTAAGTGCATCTGATCATTCCCCTCTGACAGAGCTGTCAGCAGAGGGTCCATTTTGAAGTCATCCCTTGAAAGGACCTTGGCCACCCGGTCTCTCTAACCTGCCTCTTAAGCCTGCAGCAAAGTGATTTGGAGCTTATCATGCAGTTTCCCTTTGTCCCACAGACCTGGCTGGCTGTTGAACAGAAATTCTTCATCTAGCCAGCCTACTTACAAACAGCACCTCTTTTTTAACTCTACCTCAGGTATTATTCTCATCAGAACTTTCAGAAACCTACATTGTTTATATTCAAACTTGTACGAATCTCTGTATTAGGCAAGTCTTAACTCTTTCCTCATTAATATTGAATATTGTTAGTCTATTTCCAAAACTGAGTGTCATCTAAAGCCATTCAGACATGATTATTTAGATCTTGAACTCTGAGACACATACACTAGCAGAACACTGACCCCAAAGGGTCCCTGCTCAGATAGGGGCTCTCAACTGGGATGTCAGCCTCTTCTGAACCATGCTGCCTTCCCTGGCAGAAATGCAAGGATGTCAGCCTACACTTCAAAATGCTGCTCTCATCATTATACCACAATATCCACTTTATCTGTCAAGGCACCTTGGCACATAAAGGAAGAAGATATTTCCAGTTCAACCTAGTCCTAGGATGAAATATTTTCATCCTAAGAAACGATGCACTCTGGGGGCTTGCCATCACAGTTGGTACCTGTACTTAAATACTTAGCACAGAATACAAGTACATATGGTTTGATCTTCTGGTATGATTACTAGACATTTCTCATGTCCTAGGTCTTTAATAGGTTTCATAAAGTATTGTAGTACAGACAAACATAGCATAGTTGAGTTGAGTTCAGTTCAGTCACTCAGTCATGTCAGACTCTTTGCGACCCCATGAATCACAGCATGCCAGGTCTCCCCGTCCATCATCAACTCCCAGAGTTCATTCAGACTCACATCCATTGAGTCAGTTAAGCCATGCAGCCATCTCATCCTCTGTCGTCCCCTTCTCCTGCCCCCAATGCTCCCAGCATCAAAGTCTTTCCCAATGAGTTTCAGCTTTAGCATCATTCCTTCCAAAGAAATCCCAGGGCTGATCTCCTTCAGAATGGATGGTTGGATCTCCTTGCAGTCCAAGGGACTCTCAAGAGTCTTCTCCAACACCACAGTTCAAAAACATCAATTCTTTGGTGCTCAGTTTTCTTCAAAGTCCAATTCTCACATACATACATGACCACTGGAAAAACCATAGCCTTGACTAGAAAGACTTTTGTTGGCAAAGTCGTGTCTCTGCTTTTGAATATGCTGTCTAGGTTGGTCATAACTTTTCTTCCAAGGAGTAAGCGTCTTCTAATTTCATGGCTCCAGTCACCATCTGCAGTGATTTTGGAGCCCCCAAAAATAAAGTCTGACACTGTTTCCATTGTTTCCCCATCTATTTCCCATGAAGTGATGGGACCAGATGCCATGATCTTCCTTTTCTGAATGTTGAGCTTTAAGCCAACGTTTTCATTCTCCACTTTCACTTTCATTAAGAGGCTTTTTAGTTTCTCTTCACTTTCTGCCATATGGATGGCGTCATCTGCATATTTGAGGTTATTGATATTTCTCCCAGCAATCTTGATTCCAGCTTGTGCTTCTTCCAGCCCAGCATTTCTCATGATGTACTATGCATAGAAGTTAAATAAGCAGGGTGACAATATACAGCCTTGATGTACTCCTTTTCCTATTTGGAACCAGTCTGTTTTTCCATGTCCAGTTCTAACTGTTGCTTCCTGACCTGTATACAGATTTCTCAAGAGGCAGGTTAGGTGGTCTGGTATTCCCATCTCTTTCAGAATTCTCCACAGTTTATTGTGATCCACATAGTCAAAGACTTTGGCATAGTCAATAAAGCAGAAATAGATGTTTTTCTGGAACTCTCTTGCTTTTTCCATGATCCAGCGGATGTTGGCAATTTGGTCTCTGGTTCCTCTGCCTTTTCTAAAAACCAGCTTGAACAT
>SJYW01009522.1:212868-241450 GCA_006410735.1 Raphicerus campestris | reverse complement strand
ATGAAATGTTCCCTTGGTATCTCTAATTTTCTTGAAGAGATCTCTGGTCTTTCCCTTTGTGTTGTTTTCCTCTGTGTCTTTGCACTGATCGCTGAGGAAGGCTTTGTTATCTCTTCTTGTTATTCTTTGGAACTCTGCATTCAGATACTTATATCTTTCCTTTTCTCCTTTTTCCCCTCTCTTCTTTTCACAGCTATTTTTAAGGCCTCCCTAGACAGCCATTTTGCTTTTTTGCATTTCTTTTCCATGGGGATGGTCT
Organism: Raphicerus campestris; assembly: GCA_006410735.1. NCBI lineage: Eukaryota > Metazoa > Chordata > Mammalia > Artiodactyla > Bovidae > Raphicerus > Raphicerus campestris. The sequence goes on along the minus strand of SJYW01009522.1, from coordinate 241,191 downwards.
TGATCCCTGTCTCCTGTACAATGTCATGAACCTCAGTCCATAGTTCATCAGGCACTCTATCTATCAGATCTAGGCCCTTAAATCTATTTTTCATTTCCACTGTATAACCATAAGGGATTTGATTTAGGTCATACCTGAATGGTCTAGTGGTTTTCCCTACTTTCTTCAGTTTAAGTCTGAATTTGGCAATACGTTCATGATTTGAGCCACAGTCAGCTCCTGGTCTTGTTTTTGTTGACTGTATAGAGCTTCTCCATCTTTAGCTGCAAAGAATATAATCAATCCGATTTCAGTGTTGCTGATCATTTGGTGATGTCTGTGTGTAGAATCTTCTTTTGTGTTTTTGGAAGAGGGTGTTTGCTATGACCAGTGCATTTTCTTGGCAAAACTCTATTAGTCTTTGCCCTGCTTCATTCTGTATTCCAAGGCCAAATTTGCCTGTTACTCCAGGTGTTTCTTGACTTCCTACTTTTGCATTCCAGTCCCCTGTAATGAAAAGGACACAGTTGCCAACAAAGAAAAATTGGTTCAATTCTATATGCACACTTCTATTACATTCACATGGAGGTTATGTCTCTTTTACTTTGCCACGAAATGGAATGACTCCCACACAATATTACATCTAAAAGTTTAAGAAGCTAATAACCTGTTTCCATATCAGTGTGTTTTAGAATGATGAGCCAGGCAAAGGATAAAACTAGGCCAACTGCAGACCAGCTTCTAAATAATAAGTGATGTTTTATGAATTGCTTTCTACAAGAAACCCAGGCCAAAGAAGATGTATTCATAGTCTAGATAAGAAGATAGGTCTTGAGTTTTGTATATTTTAAGATGTTCAAATGTATTACAGAACAGGTGGCTTTACTGGAAAACAATTTGAGTCCTGGCTGGGCTTAAGAGAGAGCAACAGAGTTAAGGTATCAAAGATCCAATCGTTTGGCACACACAAAAAAATTGCAAAAATTAATCCATTTGTGAGTTTTACCCAGAGTATTTAAGAGACTTAGGGGAAAAAAGTATTGACCTGTGGCTTGTTTCTTCCTTCCTTTTTCCTCCCTTGGTAATCTCTGTAACCCAAGAATAAGACAGAGACACACACAGCCTGACAGCAAGAAAGTCATTTGTATTTGTTCTCTTGCCTCGGGTACTGCTAAAGGAACATTCTGGAATTAGCCTACTGGTGCTAAGGTGGGCTCCAGCTGGATTCAGATGTCTTAGCTTATATAACCTGCCTGCTGGAAGGTTCACGTGTAATGGACACTTTCCTTTTAACAGTGCCATTGCTTCTCCCATTCCCAACCCTTCACTGCCTCCCCCAGGGAATTTCCAAGCACTTTTAAGACCTATAAGAGATGAAGGGCTATATAAGAGAATAAAGTCCTCAACAGAGAGGGAGGCAGTATAATCCACTGAGCTTCCGAATTCAGAAGCTTATATCATAATTATAGCTCTGACAATGACTTGCTGTGAAAAGTAAAGAAAGGAACTCAATTTTCTTTCTATTCTCTCTCTAACCTGAAAGCAAAGGCTAAACTGGATCAGAAGTTCCATCAAATACTGTGTGACCGCTAATGAATGGCGCTTTGACATTTGATATTACTTCCACAATATTAATCATAAGTCTGGATTTAATGGTGTGCAAGAGGATGAAACTGAGGGAATATGCCCCTGTGACAGCTTAGGAAAAGGCAATTTGTAGGGAACAAATATCCAGAGTGTCCACCAGAATAGGGGTGCCAGAAAATAAATACACCAGGATGCCCTGTTAGGTTTCACATACTGACAAATACTTTCTTAGCATAAGTATACCCCAAACATTACAGGGAACATACTTAACCTAAAAACAATTATTTGTTGTTTATCTGAGATTCAAATTTAACTGGGTGTACTGTGATTTTATTTGCTAAATTTGGCAAGACTAATTTAAAATAGGGTTTGATACAAAGGGGGCAGTAGGAGGAAGGAGTTAGAGACCAGGGGCTCTTTAATTGGAGGGTTATTCTGAGTTGGGAAGTCTGAAGTCAGGGTTAGTAATGAGATCCTAGGACAGTTGGGATAATCCAGGCCTTGGTGTCTACGTCATGCTTTCAAAACAATGCCAGATTCTACCGCGCATCCCTCTGCACCCCTCTGCCTTTTCTCTCCTCTTGTAGCCCTGCCTAGAAAACAAACTGAACTCCTTCTTGGAGGAATTATCAATTCGTTCATCACTCCACAGATACTGAATATCTATTATATGTTAAACATTGTTCATTTCTAATGAGTAGGTACAGGCTATGGTTTCTGCCTTCAGGGGGTACCCAGTCAGGGGAGACCAAGGTCAAGTTTACCCTTGTTGCTGGAGCTCTAAACCTGTCTCCTGGATTCAAAACCCCAATCCACACTTTTCTTTTTTTCTACCTCTGTGTGTGCTTAACCCCATGGATTTTAGCCCACCAGGCTACTCTGCCAATGGGATTTCCCAGGCAAAAATACTGGAGTGAGTTGCCATTTTCTCCTCCAGTGAATCTTCCCAACCCAGGGATCAAACCCATGTCTCCCGCACTGTAGGTGGATTCTTTACTGCTCAGCTCCCAGGGAAACCCAGTTTGGTGATGTTAGTAGTAAAGAACCCGCGTATCAATGCAGGAGACGCAAGAGATGTAGGTTCAGTCCCTGGGTGGGAAAGATCCCCTGGAGGCGGGCATGACAACCCACTCCAGTATTCTTGTCTGAAGAATCCCATGGAGAGAGGAGCCTGGTGGGCTATGGTCCATAGAGTCGCAAAGAGTCAGACATGGCTGAAGCTATTTAGCATGCACACATGCATGTACAAGTTGGACTCTGCAGATACGAGAGAGATAAAAATAAAGAAAATGTAGTTCTTGATTGCAGGGATCTAATGGCAAAAATGAGACCCTTATGTCAACAACTATAATAAAATGTGAAATATGATAAGAACAGTAAAGGGGATGGAGTGGGGTGGGGACTTAGGGGAGCCATCAGTTGGGGGAACAGGAAAGTTTCCTATAGGAATTTGAGTTGGCTTACAGAATGCTGAAATATTCTCCTATAATTCTAGACTTTGAATCATATAATCACAGAATCCTGGATTTAGAGGTGTCTTCAGGAGTCCACGAAGCTGAAAATTCTTTCTCTAGCCCCATCTGGGTTTTGTTTGAGTTCTTTCCCTATTTTCCTAAAAAGTCCATTTCATTGTTGGAAAACTCATTATTAAAAATAACATTTCAAAAAAAAAGCTACCTCTCAGCTCTTCTCATTGATTCTACATCTGCTGTTTACCCTCCTCACCACTTTCATCAAATACTTGAAGGAAGATATAAAATAGAAACATACTAATTTTTCCCATGACAGAAGTATAGAAATGAGAGCAAACACTACAAATGAAAGAGAAAATTCAAAGCTAACAAGGTGAGATGTAATCGCAATGCATGTAAAATCCTGCATTTAGATTCAAACCATCAGCTAGTGTATAGGCGAGAACTCACTTGGTAGGAGCTCCTGTGAAAAAGTCCTGAGAGTTGAAATTAATTCTTAACCTAAAACGAGCTGACAATGTGATGTGACAGATAAAAAAGCTAGTTGTCTTGGCCCACACATCTAGGACAGTGTCAAGATCATAGAAGTAATAGCACCAATATATTTATATTGCCTTGATCAGATTATATTTGTATGGCATGTTCAATTTTGTATGCTATATTTTAATAGGTTTCCTGATACAAACATTTTCATCCTCATACCTGTCAGGAAGGACACACATGTCATAAACTTCAATACAGAAAACCTTTTTTCACCCCTTTATGTCTCCTAAGAATACTTTTTCAAAGTTTAGAATTGACTGATCAAATGGGAACGTTGGGAAAGGGACATATGTGGCACTAGACTCTTCCTAAGCCTCACCTGCAAATGGAGGATGCTAGGCTAAGAGCATGACAGGCTAGTGGGTATGAGAGGGGTACTGGTCAGAAGAGAATCATAGCCTCTGTCTGGAAACCAGAGAAATATATGGGCTGCTCTACTTACTGTTGGCTTTTTCAGATCCCGCAAAGTGGGTGTCTAGGCAACTGGGCTTCCCAGCTGACGGCGATCCTTTGAGGAGGGATTTAGGAAACAGAGCTGCCTCAGTTGGAAAAGCGAGGCTGTGTATCAGGTAATTCGTCTGCCGGACTCCCTGCAATGGTAGGGGCCAGGTCCATCCCTACCCTAGTACCTGCCCTGGGTTCCTGGGCTCAGGATCAGCTTGTACCCCCTGCTGCCCCAGTAGATCTGTGCTACCATTAGGAGAGAGCACCACTCTGTTAGCCTGGGATTTCAAGGCAAATCCCCAGGATGGTAATGGACCACCAGGTGGAAACCTGTGCTGGGCCTGAGCCAAGCTTGTCATACAACTTTTAAATATTTAGACATATGGTGAATGGCCTTCATTTATATTTGTTTACTCAGCCTGTGTCAGGATACAGACAAATGCCCCTAGTTTAGAGGAAGAAAACTCTGTTAGGGTTATACTAATTTCCCCATATATCCCTAACCACCTGCCATTTTTTCTTTCTTTCTTTTTTTATTTGTTAAAGAAATAAGTCAAAGAACAGAGGCTCACAGTAACCGCTCAATAAATGTTCATTTTTTTCCTCTTCAAATTCTCTTTTCCCACCTTCCAAGCACAATTGGAAATATCAGCATTTTCTATAAGATGTACTTTGACCTGAGCTTTGAGATCCCATTCATGCAGCATCTTCTGCACTTGGCCTTGATTCTAAGCCCTTCTTCCATTTGTACATGCTTTCTGAAAATAAGGACTTCCCCCAGTACTCTGTGATGTTCACAGTGTTTTTTATAGATGTTTCTTCCTTCCTTTCTCTTTCAGATTGTTTGTGTTTGTGCATATGGACCTGTGTGTGTGTGCGCACGTACGCACATGAGAGAGAGAGAGAGAAATTCAGGCAGAATTCTCTTTCTTCCACTCTTTGTTAAACCTATTATTCCTTTCCTGAATTTCATCATAAAACTTTCATACCTATCTTTTCTCTAGCCACTTTGAAAACAACTTAAAAGATCAGAGACTATATTTGAGTATGCTTCCGTTCTCCTTTGTATTGAAATTCTTTGATTTTTGGTTGTAGGAATAGACGCTGAAGCAAGTAAAAAGGGTTTATTGAAAGGATACTGGTGTGAGGGGGCATAGACTTAGTGGAAGGAGGGTAGCCCCAGATGTTGGGAAGAGCAGTACCAGGGCCAGTTCCAGGAATTTGAGAAATGGTTGGGTTATTGAATGACCCGGCTTCACCTGCCTGTCTGTGTGCCCTTGCTCCACATGCCATGTCGCTAGAGTAAGGCTGCCTGACCAGTATGATCAAGATGTGATTGACAACAAAACCGCATGGGTGGAGACAGGGCAGGTCCCTAAAGGAAGAAAACCTGGGAGGGAAATCCACATACCCCATTTTCTTAGCAATGTTTCTGAGTCTCCTTTGTTTCCATATTGCCAATTTGTTTAGACAGAAGGCTAGAAAAATACATTTCTTTCATCGGTGTTTGTTATCTTGTTTAAATTCTGCCCACTTAAATCTTTAAGAATTACTTAAGGAGAGGAATAGGAAGAATGGGTGGAAGAACTAGTTTTTGTGGGTGGGAAGGGAAAGATGGTGAATTTGAGTTTGGGTTTGTTTGAAGTACCAGTGGGGCAAGCAGGGAGTGCCATCCAACACCTAATTGGAAACATGAGCCTGGAGACCACAATAAAAATTAGGACAAAGAACACAGATTTGGAAGATAGTCACTCAATATTTTAATTAGATATCTTAGAAGCAATTATTAAATACCTTCTACATATATCTGTTGAGGGCTAGAATTAAAAAGTTGAATAATTTAAAGCAGCAAGTCTTAATTTATAGTCTTCAGGAGACAATGGATTAGTATGAGCCAATAACCCTGATCTTACGTCCATTAGGGCAATGTTTGAGGTTTACCGAGGGTGGCATGAAAATAAAAAGAAAGAGCACTTAAAGTGGCTCCAGATTCTTTGCTTGGCGGTCACCTGCATTAAAAGGATCTGTTCTTCTTTCTTAGGCTGCTGTGGTCATTATAACTGGTCCCTGTCCTTGGACCCACCCTCTGCCTCGTGAGGTTTCCCCAAGGAAGATTCCTCACCGGCCTAAACCATTCTGTAGCTTCCTACAGTCTGGCATTGACGGTAAAATAACATCGGGGTAGACATTTTGATGACATGTGAATAACTGATGATATTAAAAACATTCCATTAAAAATATATTAAAGATATGCAGCTATCAGTTCAGTTCAGTTGCTCAGTCGTGTCCGACTCTTTGTGACCCCATGAATCGCAGCACGCCAGGCTTCCCTGTCCATTACCAACTCCTGGAGTTCATGCAAACTCACATCCATTGAGTCAGTGATGCCATCCAGCCATCTCAGTTGTCCCCTTCTCCTCCTGCCCCTAATCCCTCCCAGCATCAGAGTCTTTTCCAGTGAGTCAACTCTTTGCATGAGGTGGCCAAAGTACTGGAGCTTCAGCTTTAGCATCATTCCCTCCAAAGAACACCCAGGGCTAATCTCCTTCAGAATGGACTGGTTGGATCTCCTTGCAGTCCAAGGGACTCTCAAGAGTCTTCTCCAACACCACAGTTCAAAAGCATCAGTTCTTCGGTGCTTAGCTTTCTTCACAGTCCAACTCTCACATCCATACATGACCACTGGAAAAACCATAGCCTTGACTAGATGGCGGACGCTATAGTCCCCTTAAAACTTTCAGTCATTATCTACTATTTTAAATGCTTTTGACATTTTCTCAATACTCCTTAGTCATATCTTTCTTTGTCAGTCCAATCAACTGCTGTAGCAGCAAAGGTACACTTAAAAAGACAAAACAACATTTCAGTCATCCAACTAAAATGAGTTAAATATCAATAACCTCAGATATGCAGATGACACCACCCTTAAGGCAGAAAGTGAAGAAGAACTAAAGAGCGTCTTGATGAAAGTGAAAGAGGAGAGTGAAAAAGTTGGCTTAAAGCTCAACATTCAGAAAACTAAGATCATAGCATCTAGTCACATTACTTTATGGCAAATAGATGGGGAAACAGTGGAAACAGTAAGAGACTTTATTTTTGGGGGCTCCAAAATCACTGTAGATGGTGACTGTAGCCATGAAATTAAAAGACGTTTACTCCTTGGAAGGAAAGTTATGACCAGCCTAAGCAGCATATTAAAAAGTGGAGATATGACTTTGCCAACAAAGGTCCATCTAGTTAAGGCTATGGTTTTTCCAGTGGTCATGTATGGATGTGAGAGTTGGACTATAAAGAAAGCTAAGTGCCGAAGACTTGATTATTTTGAACTGTTGTTTTGGAGAAGACTCTTGAGAGTCCCTTGGACAGCAAGGAGAACCAACCAGTCCATCCTAGAAGAAATCAGTCCTGAATATTCATTGGAAGGACTGATGTTTAAGCTGAAACTCCAATACTTTGGCCACCTGACGCGAAGAACTGACTCATTTGAAAAGACCCTGATGCTGGGAAAGATTGAAGATGGGAGGAGAAGGGGACGACAGGATGAGATGGTTGGATGGCATCACCAACTCAATGGACATGAGTTTGAATAAACTCTGGGAGTTGTGATGGACAGGGAGGCCTGATGTGCTGTAGCCCATGGCGTTGCAAAGTCAGTCATGACCGAGTGACTGAACTGAACTGAATTCTGTTCATAGTTATTATAAAATATTGGCTAAATTCCCTGTGTTGTATAATATATTCTTGGGGCTTATTTTATACATGATAGTCTGTAGGTTTTATCCCCTACCCCTATATTTCCCTTCTCCCTTTCTCCTTCCCCACTGGTGGTAACTACTAGTTTGTTTTCTATATCTGTGAGTGGTTTTTTTTTTGCTGTATTTACTACTGTGTTGTATTTTTTATATTCCACATATAAGTGATAGCATACAGTATTTGTCTTTCTCTGTCTGACTTATTTAGCATAATGCCTTTCAAATCCATCCATGTTGCGATAAATGGCAAAATGTCATTCTTTTTTATGGCTGAGTAGTATTCCATTGTTTATATGTACCACCTCTTTTTTATCTATTCTTCTGTAGATGGACACTTAGGTTGCTTCCATAATTGGGTGCTGTGATGAACACTGGGGTGCATATTCATTCTTTTCAAAAAACATTTTAATTATGGTAAAATGCACACAAAATGCCATCCTATTTTTAAACATACAGATTAGTAGTGTTAAGTATATTCACATTGTTATGAAATCAATCTCCAGAACTTTTTTATCAGACAAAACTGAAACTCTAGACCTCTTAAACAACTCTCTCTCCCCTATCCCAGCCCCTGCCGACCCCAATTCTACTTTTCATTTCTATAAACTTGATCACTCCAGACATCTTATACAATCAAAATCATATAATGTTGGTTTTTTTGTAACTGGTTTGTTTCATTTAGGATTTGTCCTCAATATCCATCCAAGTTGTAGTGTGTATTGGAATTTCCTTCTTTTTTGAGGCTGAATAACATTCCATTGTCTGTATATACCATATACCCATCTGAAAGCAGAGTTCCAAAGAATAGCAAAGAAAGATTAAGCCTTCTTAAGTGATCAATACAAAGAAATAGAGGGAAAAATGTAATGGGAAAGACTAGAGATCTCTTCAAGAAAATTAGAGATACCAAGGGAATATTTCACGCAAAGATGGACACAATAAAGGACAGAAACAGTATGGACCTATCAGAAGCAGAAGATATTAAGCAGAGGTGGCAAGAATATACAGAAGAACTATACAAGAAAGACCTTCATGACATGACCCAGATAACTACAATGGTGTGATCACTCACCTAGAGCCAGACTTCCTGGAATGGGCAGTTAAGTGGACCTTAGGAAGCATCACTATGAACAAAGCTAGTGGGGGTGATGGAATTCCAGCTGAGCTATTTCAAGTCATAAAAGATGATGTTGTGAAAGTGCTTCACTCAATATGTCAGCAAATTTGGAAGACTCACCAGTGGCTACAGAACTGGAAAAAGTTGGTTTTCATTCCAGTCTCAAAGAAGGGCAATGCCAAAGAATGTTCAAACTACCGCACAATTGCACTCATCTCACATGCTAACAAAGCAATGCTCAAAATTCTCCAAGCCATGCTTCAAGAGTACATGAACCATGAACTTCCAGGTGTTCAAGAAGGATTTAGAAAAGGTACAGGAACCAGAGATCAAACTGCCAACATCTGTTGGATCATTTTTCTATGATCCAACAGATCATTGCCAAGAGAATTCCAGAAAAATATCTCCTTCTGCTTTATTGACTACACCAAAGCCTTTGACTGTGTGGATCACAACAAACTGTGAAAAGTTCTTAAAGAGATAGTAATATCAGACCACCTTACCTGCCTCCTGAGAAATCTGTATGCAGGTTAAGAAGCAATAGTTAGAACCAGACATGGAACAACAGACTGGTTCCAAACAGGAAAAGGAGTACATCAAGGCTGTATATTGTCACCCTGCTTATTTAATTTTTATGCAGATTACATCATGCGAAATGCTGAGCTGGATGAAGCACAAGCTGGAATCAAGACTGCTGGGAAAAACGTCGGTAACCTCAAATATGCAGATGAATCACCCTTATGGCAGAAAACAAAGAGGAACTAAAGAGCCTCTTGATGAAGGTGAAAAGAGAAGGGTGAAAAAGTTGACTTAAAACTCAACATTCAAAAAACAAGATCATGGCATCTAGTCCCATCACTTCATGGCAAATAGATGGGGAAACAATGAAAACAGTGAAAGACTATATTTTTTGGTCCCCAAATCACTGCAGATGGTGATTATAACCATGAAATTAAAAGACGATTGCTCCTTGAAAGAAAAGCTATGACCAACCTTGACAGCATATTAAAAAGCAGAAACATTACTTTGCCAACAAAGTTCCATATATTCAAAGTTATGGTTTTTCCAGTGGTCATGTACGGATGTGCCAGTTGGACCATAAAGAAAGCTGAACACCAAAAAGTGATGCTTTTGAACTGTGGTGTTAGAGAAGACTCTTTAGAGTCACTTGGACTGCAAGGCATTCCAACCAGTCAATCCTAAAGGAAATCAATCCTGAATATTCTTTGGAAGGACTGATGCTGAAGCTGAAGCTCAAATACTCTGGCCACCTGATGTGAACAGCTGGCTCATTAGAAAAGACCCTGATGCTGGGAAAGATTGAACGCAGGAGGAAAAGGGGAAAACAGAGGACAAGATGGTTGAACGGCATCACCAACTCAATGGACATGAGTTTGAGCAAGCTCTGGGACATTGTGGAGGACAGGGTAGTCTGGCATGCTGCAGTCCATGGGTCAGAGAGGACTGAGCTTCTGAACAAGAACAAAATGTATACACCATATTTTGTTTATGTATTTATCCACAGTTGGATATTCGATTGCTTCCACCACCTTTTGACTATTGGAGACAATGCTGCTATGAATGTGGATGTACAATTATCTCTTGAGAACAGATCATTCTTTTTGATAACATGTGCTAATCTATTTTTTAAAAACTTTGTTTTCATGGAAAATTTCAAACATGTGAAAAAGTAGGAAGAATGGTAAACTGTACTTCAGAATACCTGTCACTCAGCTTCAGCAGTTATCAACTGGTAGCTTGTCACTGTATTTCACCTACATCTCTACCCACAGTATGTACTCTGGATTATTTTGAAGCAAATCCCACATATCATGTACTTTCATCTGCTAATATTTCAGAGTGTATCTCTTGAAAAATAAGTACTCTTTTCAAACGTAAAGCCATAATACCATTTTCACATAAAAAATTGAACAATTCTTCATTATCATCAATTACAGTATTCACATTATCCCAATTATGTTAAAAATTTTTAAACAGCTTACTTGTTTGAATTGGAATCCAAATAAAGTTCTTACATAGCAATTGGTCCATGTGTCTCTCAAGTCCCCTTGTATCTGTATGTTATCTGTCTTTTCCTTAAAATTTCCTTGAAGAAACTGTATTTTTTTCCTTTGAGTTTTCTAAATTTTCAATCTTTTGCTTATTCCATCTCTGTGGTTCATTTAACACTGTCTTTGGTCTCCTGAATTTCATGTAAATTGGTAGTGGGAATTAGATGCTTGATTAGATCTAGATTCAAAATTATTTTTCTTTTGGCCAACACTAAGTGCTGTGTTTTTCCACTGGGCAGTACTTAATTTCTGGTTGTCTTTTTCATGATTATTATTGACTAGATCTATAAATTCATTCAAAGTTGTGCAATGAAGATATTCCAGTTCTATTATTCTTTCTTCATTTATGAACTAAAACAGTTCCATGAAAACTAATGTCCTCTCATTAATTATTTCATTTTCCTGAGGTACAGTTCTTATAGAAAGGTACAGATAAATGCTTAAGTAGTTTCCTTTATTTATCAGTTTTCCAAGCAATGAGTTTCCCCCCTAGCACCTTCCAAAAATGGCCAATAAGATTTTTCTGCTTTTAGTATAATTTCAAAGCCATTGATTTCCTACTTGATACATGTGAACTCATTGCACTTATTCTCCTTACTTAAGATGGCCCCTGGTGCCTTTTGCTGTGACTCCAATCGTCATTGAGAGATTCAGAGTTACCTATTATGGAAAGATATTCTGGGCTCATTTTGTACTTTTCAATTCTAGGCCTGGAATGAGCCTTTATCTCCAAAGAATCTTGCGTCCTTTATTGGAAAATGATATTTAAAGACAATCTGAGTAATAGGGATGCTCTTGGCTACTGGATTAGTTATTTTCAGTAGACAGAGGCAGCCAATAGGATTTTTATTTTAAAGATGAAATATATCATTAGTTCATATTAATACTTGTAATTCAGTTTCAGGACTATAGTGCTTTTACATAACCCCATGAATCTTTTATATATATCTTCTTTTACTTAATGCCAAAAATAATTGATTCTCAATTACACAAGGATAATTTCTATTTTTTTCTTACTTTATAATATACATACAACCATCTCAGAATAGGAATACCAAGACTATCACCAATAATAATAATTCTGAAAACAGTTAAAAATTTTTTTTCCAGTTTAAAATGAAAATTTTTTTCCAGTTTAAAATGAAAACATTTTAAAATTTGTTTCTAGGGTATATTCCGCTATGGATGTACATAATAAATTACTAATTTAAGAACCAGCTAGAAATGCTTTTCTCTATAGGGTTATGCCACCAATTAGATATACAGTTAAATTCACTGTTTTATTTTACTTCTATTTATGTATGTTAAAAATTATTTTATAATTATGCAAAACATGTACATGGTCCAAATTCAAGTCAAAGGAAGATATATACTTAAAAGTTTAGCTTTTATCCCCATTATTTCTACCTGAGTGTCTTATAGGTGAAAGTCACTCAGGCATGTCCAGCTCTTTGCAATCCCATGTATATACAATCCATGGAATTCTCCAGACCAGAATACTAGAGTGGGTAGTCTTTCTCTTCGCCAGGGATTGAACCCAGGGATTGAACCTAGGTCTCCTGCATTGCAGGTGGATTCTTTACCAGCAGAGCCACCTATATGCATTCCTTTTAATCCATTATTTAAAATCTAGTATTTACTTATTTTACTGATGGAATACATTCTATTTTTATCAAGAAGCTATAATATTTAAAAATCCAAAATCTAAAATATTTGATATTTATATCTTTAAGGTTATGAAGTTCTAGGAGATGATTCTAGCAGTAGATGTGTAACAGATGAGACAGACTCAGTATGTCTGTGAGAGAGCAAGAAAGGGAGAAGATAGAAGAAAGGGAGAAAGGAAGAAGAAAGGGAGAAGAAAGGGAGGTTGGTAGGATCACAGGAGAGGAAATTGGCTTTTGTGCAGAGAAGGGAGCCATTGGAGGTTCTTAGATTTTAACAGGAACACAGGGCTGGTGTGTTGAGAATAAGCTGGAGGGGATGTTAGGGATCTAATGAGAGAGATGGCGACTTGCACCAGATAGGAGCAAGTGAGGGTGGGGAGAAGTGGTTGGATCCTCGATATATGTTGAATATAGATCCTCTTGGGAGTAAATTTATCTCAAGGTGAGAAGGTGAGAAGGACCCAGATTTACTTGTAGGTGGGGAGTTAGAAGAAAAGGGAAAGCAATATGAGTGATTTTAGTAAAACCCCTATGACATTGCAGCCCAAGCAGCCTTGATCTGGGGCACCTCTAGCCACATGACAGTGAAGGGGTCCATGTGGCATGGTCTCTGGAGCCTGTCTGTCTGGACAATGCAGGTCTGGGGGGAGATGTGTGTTAGAGAGGGAGCCAGAATAGAGCTAGAGTAGTGAGTGCTTTAGACCACCAGAAGATTCCAAATGCTACATAGCATATGGGGGTACACTTAGCAGTCTGTCAAGGAAGGCATGAGAATCAGTGAAATCTGGATTACGACTGCTAATGGGACTCGAGGAATTATGGTTATATATGGAATCTACCTGGATTTAAGGAAGAACATTGGTTGTATCCTCATAACCATCAGGAGAAGTTAGGCCTATCAGTGGTGAGTCAGATTGCCACTGAATGGATTCACAAATGGTTACAATATCACTCAGTGAATAGATAAGCTAGCCTTCTGAAGCATGTCACATCCGGGTGGCAAAGAGGCCATGAGGAGAGGATTTCAGACCCAGGAAAGTGACAGGCAAAGAACAGTGAGCGCTGCCATTTGCAATCACAGATGCCTGCTCACACCATCTCCACAGTTGGCATGCAATTGCTGCTTTGTTCATAGGAAGACTGGCATGAAGACAGTGGTACCTACTTCCTTTTCATTTCCCCACAACCTAGAATGCCAGTGCACAGACAGTTTTCAAAACATCCTGGCCCTTAAAGTAGAGATTAACAGTGATGTTTAACCCAAGTGGACATATAACAGATTCTCAGCAACTTGTGCCTGAATTATTCAATTAGCTTAAACATGTACTGAATGTTTATTAGATGCCAGACACTACACTAGGCTCTGAGGATGAAGACATGAATAAAACACGGCCTCTGTTTTTCTTGGAGTTAATAGTTTAGTTGACAGGAGATTGGCACAGAAGATAATCATTTTTGTTTAGTGTGTTAAGTCCTCTGGTAAATCAGGCATAAGTCAGTGTCAGGGACCCCAACCCAGCTCAGAGTGAAGAAGAGGCTTCCCTGAGGCAGTCAAGAAATGCCTAGACTGTGTTGGAGGCTGATGGAGGCTGATGGATGGACAGTGGTACAGAAACAGGTCTCCAGTGCAAGAGCAAGACAGCACAAGAAGGCATCCCCACAGCTCAAGTCAGAAAGTGGCCAAAGACCCTGGCTGAACATCCCAGCAGAGGTACTTCCTGTTGGATGCTCAGTCACATCCAACTCTGCAGGCTCATGGACTGTAGCCCACCAGGCTCTTCTGTCCATTTCCAGGCAAGAATACTGGAGCAGGTTGCCATTTCCTCCTCCAGGAGGGATCAAACCTGCAGCCCTTGCATCTCCTGCACTGGCAGGTGGATTCTTTACCACTAGCGTCACCTGGGAAGCCCTCCCTAGAAGAGCCTTAAATGCCATCCTAAGGAGTTTGGAACTTTACTCTGGGGCTGCCTATAAGCCACTTACTGGCTTTCAGGGCAGGGGTATTAGGAATGAAAAGGACATAATAGATACGAGAAATATCTGCTTGCTTAATATATTTGTAACCAGAAACAAAACATTTTCCTAATGCAAAACTCAAACATTGCTGAATATATAATATGGAAAAGTGAAATTTCTTCCCCCATCCTCAAATCATTAATAGTTAGGTAATGAATCCTCTGATTTGCTTTATTATCTACATGATTTATTATTAATGTTGCTGTGTTGTGAATATCAGATAATACCATCTTTTTGCAACTAGCATTTTTCATTTTTCAGTGTATTTTGGACACTTCTATGCTTTCCCATATAGCTATCTTATTTTTTTTTAAAGTGGTGTCTGTTCTAATGTATGAAACTTTTAAAATTTATTAACAAATAGTGGGATTCTTTCCAATTTTTCTTTCTTTCACTTTTTATTCTAAGTCATAGTAATGCTTATATCTAGCTTTAAAAAGCAAATGACACTACTTATGATAAAAATAGGAATTTTCCATCCCATTTCTCTCTATTCCTGTTCCTCCTTTTCTTAGACAACCCCTGTCAGCTTTTCTGTTGTTTTAAGTGCTTTTTCTTGAGTTTTCAATTTTAGATGTTTTTTATTCATATTCTAACATGGACGATCAAAAATAGGCTCACTTAGATTCCCTCCTCCAACACATACACAGAACACTTTTCTTATCCTATCTTGCCAGTTTAGTTATAACCATATTTTCAATTAAATCAATATTCAGTATTGACAATATTGTGGTTATGGAATCATCAGATTTGAGCTATGTAGGCTTGAGTAATTATAGTTCTTTCTCTTTATATAGTTTTGGGATGAATTAGTGATAGCTTCACAGAAAAAAAAGGATATACTATATATTTTTGATAGGACTATGTCCCTATAAAAATTATACAAGTTTATGCTTATGAAGCTGTCACTAATTCATCCCCCAAACTTTGCCAAACTGAAATAACATCTCCAAGTATGTTCCAACACATGTTTAGCAGTTCCACATTGTTTTTAGAGACATCTCTCCAGGAGTCTTCCGTTATCTCATTCCTCCTAGGGTAGGTTCCTACCTGGGCCACTGGATAGCCATTGCTCTGGAATTTTTATCCTCATCGTTCTGAGAATCCTCTTCTCCTCCCTTCTGTCTTGAGGCCCCTGTATCCTGATTATCACATTTTCCTCTATTTGGGTTACTCCTTGTTCTGGTGTAGAGCATCCTCCAGTAGCTTCTTGAGGAATATTTTAAGGCATTTCATGAAAATGTTAGGAGACAGATTTTAGACTTGATAATTGATTGGATACAGAATGGTAAGAAAGAAAATAAGAAATGATCCCCTCCCTAAGATTTCGCATGATATATCTAAATGGCCGAGTGAGTGAGAAGTGAAGTGGGTATGAGTATGGGGTAAAGATGCTGGGTGCACTGAGTTAGCTGAGATATCTGGGTACAGTACCTAGTAGATATGTGAATTTCAGGAAAGATATCAGGCATAGATATCTTGAACTTGTAGTTGTCCATCTGGATGTGGTTGCTGAACTATGAGAGTAAAATGAGATCAGTTGGAAAAAAGATGGAGAGAAGAGTGAGCTAAGAATAAAAGCCAGTTATACATGAATATTTAAAGAGTAGTCAGGGAAACAGCCCATGGAGAAGGCTGAAAAGAAACCACTAGATATCTGAGAGAACTAGGAGGAATTAGACCAATGGAATGGAGAGACAAGTCATAAGAATGTATAATGTATGACAGAGAATTTTAGAAAGGAGAAGTGAAGTGAAAGTCACTAGGTTGTATCCAGCTCTTTGTGATCTCATGGACTGTAGCCCATCAGGTTCTTCCATAGAATTTGTCCATGGAATTCTCCAGGCAAGAATAAGATAGTCACTTGCCATTCCCTTCTCCAGGGGATCTTTCTGACCCAGGGATTGAACCCAGGTCTCTTGCATTACAGGCAGATTCTTTATCATCTGAGCAACTAGGAAAGAAGGAGAGAGTCTACCAAAATCATGGTATACTGGCAAAAAGATAAAGAAGTATTTACTGTAGCATTATGAATGACAGTGAAAACTGAAAAGAGATAGAGGAAAATGATAGAATGGGAAAGACTAGAGATCTCTTCAAGAAAATTGGAAATACCAAGGGAACATCTGATGCAAAGATAGGCAAAAAATAAAGACAGGAATGGCAAGGACTTGACAGAAGCAGAAGATATTAACAAGAGATGGCAAGAATACACAGAAGAACTATATAAAAAAGGTCTTAATGACTCAGATAACCACAAGAGTGTGGTCACTCACCTAGAGCCAGACATCCTGGAGTATGAAGTCAAGTGGGCCTTAGGAAGCATTACTATGAACAAAGCTAGTGGAGGTGATGGAATTCCAGCTGAGATATTTCAAATCCTAAAAGATGATGGTGTGAAAGTATTGCACTCGATATGTCAGCAAATTTGGAAAACTCACCAGTGGCCACAGGACTTGGAAAGATCAGTTTTCATTCCAGTACCAAAGAAGGGCAATGCCAAAGAATGTTCAAATTACTGAACAACTGTGTTCACTTCAGATCCTAGTAAGGTAATGCTCAAAAACCTTCAAGCTAGGCTTCAAAAGTATGTGAACTGAGAACCTCCAGATGTACAAGCTGGATTTAGAAAAGGCAGAGGAACCAGAGATCAAATTGCCAACATCTCTTGGATCATAGATAAAGCAAGAGAATTCCAGAAAAACATCTATTTCTGTTTCATTGACTACACTAAGGCCTTTGACTGTGTGGATCTCAACAGGCTGGAAAATTCTTAAAGAGATCGGAATACCAGACCATCTTACTTGTCTCCTGAGAAACCTGTGTGCAGGTCAAGAAGCAACAGTTAGAACCAAAAATGGAGCAATAGACTGGTTCAAAACTGGGAAAGGAGTAAGCCAAGGCTGTGTACTGTCACCTTGCTTATTTAATTTATATGCAGAGTACATCATTAGAAATGTTGGGCTGGATGAATCACAAGTTGGAATCAAGATTGCCAGGAGAAAGATCAACAACCTCAGATATGCAGATGATATGACTTTAATGGCAGAAAGCAAAGAGGAACTATAGAACCTCTTGATGAGAGTGAAAGAGGAGAGTAAAAATGCTGACTTAAAACTCAATATTCAAAAAATGAAGATTCCAAATAGATGGGGGAAAAGTGGAAACAGTGATAGATTTTATTTTCTTGGCTCCAAAATCACAACGGATGGTGACTGCAGCCATGAAATTAAAAGGGGCTTGTTCCTTGGAAGAAAAGCTATGACAAGCCTAGACAGCATATAAAAAAGCAGGGACATCATTTTGTCTACAAAGGTCCATATAGTCAAAGTTATTATTTTTCCACTATTCATGCATGGTTGTGAGAGTTTGACCATAAAGAAGGTTGAGACTGAAGAATTGATGCTTTCAAACTGTGTTGCTTGAGAAGACTCTTGAGAGTTCCTTGGATAGCAAGGAGATCAAGCCAGTCAATCTTAAAGGAAATCAATCCTGAATATTCGTTGGAAGGACTGATGCTGAAGCTCCAATACTTTGGCCACCTGATGCAAAGGTCTGACTCATTAGAAAAGGCCCTGATGCTGGTAAAGACTTGAGGGCAGAAACAGAAGAGGATGTCAGAGAATGAGATGGTTGGATGGCATCACCAACTCAACGGACATGACTTTGAGCAAACTCTAGGAGATCGTGAAGGACAGGAAAGCCTGGTGTGCTGCAGTCCAATGGGTCTCAATGAGTCAGACCTGACTTAATGACTGAACAATATCACAAACTGAAAGCAGACTTTAACATTTACCCATTAGGGAATGTGTTATACAAATAGTCACTGGTGGACTATGCCCGTATCCAAAATTACACAAATTTATGCTTACTGACAACTATACTTATTAAAAGAAAAGCAATGCAAGTTACTGACAAATGAGTATTATATGTTCTAATTTATGTAAATCTCTATACACATAGCCATCTGCTTGTACATGTAGACATAGACTAGAGAAATGTTTGGGAGAATGTTCACCCAAATGTTAATGGTGATTATCTCTGGAAGAGGAGATTTGGGGTAAGTTTTACTTTCTTCTTTGCATTTTAAGTATTGCTTAAATTTGTTACAATAATTATGTAATTAAAAAATTCTGCATGTGTGGGGGCAGGAAGTATATAGGAAATCTTTGTACCTTCTGCTCAATTTCACTGTGAACCTAAAACTGCATTAAAAAGTAAAGTCTAATAAAAAAATTTTTAAAGCTGTTTTTACATGATAAAATGTTAATGAGGTTAAATACTGCAGAGAAATTGAGTAGTTAAGGACTGTGAAGTGGGAACAGAAGGTAGGTTAGAACAAGCTGAAGAGTGAATGGGGCTTGAAGATAATGAGATTCCAAAGATCCTTCTAGAAACTTGAAAAAGATTCAAGAGAGACAGAATGATACATAGAGTTAATAATAATTCTCTTTTTTCTTCAACTCCCCCCTTCCCCTCATTTAAGTCATTCTGAACACTGTTACCAGGTAAATTCCTCAAGAACCACATTATCTCATCATTCCTATTCTGGACTCAGTGGCTCCCACTCAATGAAGTTGAAATGACCCAGTTGCCTTTCAGAGGCCTCCAGAACCTGAATTCAATTACCGTTCTATTATATTAACTTATAACTTGCTTTTTCACTCAAACTAATTTTTAAAAATCCTAAATGTATATCTACTGAACATGTATTATAGGCCAGGCACTCTTAATATCATTGAGTCTTCAAGGACAAATTCATTATGGTCCCTGCTATCATTGTAGTCATAAACCAGGATGTCAGACTTACACATCCTAATGGTATGTGTAATCCTCATGGTAGTACAGAGTCACAAGAGCTGTAGCTGATTTATGAGTCAAGTGTGTAGCCCCCACGTCCAGCAAGAGGCCATTAATGCCCATATTTGCATCTGTTCTTGCTTCTGTGTTTCATCTTACCACCTCTTTACTATGGACTTTTAAACACCAAATCCTACTAAGCTTTCATATCATAGATCAAGTCCAACTGGTCATCTTGCTCCTTGACTTGATTGGCACTTACTTTATAAAATTATTCCTTTATCTTTTTGATCAGACAACACCTCCTATTCTTAGTCTACTACTTGTATGCATGAACAGCCTCTTCGCAGTGACAAAGCTCTCTGAGAGCTATCACAGAATCTAGCACAAGGTTAAACATGGAGCAAGTGCGCAAAAAAAGAAAATGCCTGCTGAATCTTATCACAGAACTTCCAACCCAGGCTATGTAATATTTAAAAGTAAAAGAAAATTAACTTTGACTGTGGTATATTTGAAATTATCCTAATTTGATCTGTAGGTAACACCACTTCTCAGGGTTGGAGGAGTAGGGGGGTGACAAGAGGAGGGTGAATGTTAAGACTTCAGAAGGATGGAATTTAAAGTGATCAGAAAAAAANTAACAGCAGAGACATCACTTTGCCAACAAAGGTCTCTATAGTCAAAACTATGGTTTTCCCAGTAATCATGTACAGATGTGAGAGTTGGACCATAAAGAAGGCTGAGCACTGAAGAACTGATGCTTTTGAACTGTGGTGCTGGAGAAGACTCTTGAGAGAAACTTGACACAAGGAGATTAAACCAGTCAACCTAAAGGAAATCAACCCTGAATATTCACTGGAAGGACTGATGCTGAAGCTGAAGCTCCAATACTCTGGTCATCTGATGAAATGAGCTGACTCATTGGAAAAGACCCTGATGCTGATTGAAAGCAGATTAAAGGCAGGAGGAGAAGGGGATGACAGAGGATGAGATGGTTGGATGGCATCACCAACTCAACAGACATGAGTTTGAGCAAATTTCAGGAGATGGTGAAGAACAGGAAAGCCTGGTATGGTGCAGTCCATGGGGTAGCAAAGAGTTGGACATAACTTAGAGGTTGAATAGCAACAACAACACATATATATGAAATCTAGAGAAATGGTACTGATGAACCTATTTGGAGGGAAGGAATAGAAATGCAGACACGGAGAACTGACTTGTAGACACAGTGAGGGAGAGTGTAGGACAAACTGAGAGAGTAACATCAACATATATATTAATACACTACCATCTGTAAAATAGCTAGCTGGTGGGAAGCTGCTGCATCATACAGGAAGCTCAGCTTGGTACTCTGTGATAGCTTAGGGAAGTGGGATGGGGTGTGGGTGGAAGAGAAGCTCAAGAGGGAGGGGATATATGTATATTCACAACTAATTCATATTGTTGTACAACAGAAACCAAAACAACGTTGTAAAGCAATTATCCTCCAACTGAAAATAAATTTAAAAAGAGAGTGAGAGATGGACATTCCCCGACTTTTTTTTGCTCAGGAAATCAGGAGAGTTAGAGAAGGTAGAAATTATGGATCAGGTTCCAAATTACCATTGAAGAAAATACACTCAAGAAAGTTCCCTCTATCTTTGAGAATCCTCTTTAGCCAATTCATTTCATGTGCCATAGTCTCCTACAATAAAACTTACTTTGTTTTCTTTCCTTGTGATAGAATGATGCCTCTTCTTTGGTAAGTGAGACTATGGCTCGCTCTCTTCTATATCCCAGCCTCCCTCTGGTTTCCCCATCATTTGCTGCTCTCTGAGGTTTGGTGAATGGTTCATCAACAATTGCCTTTTGCTCTGGAGAATTATCATTTATCTGCCTGAGGAGCTGATGTCAACATTTTAGGGGCCATAGCTATTAGCTTTCACATAGGAGCAGACGCTTTCAGAGCCCAGATCTTGTTTTTCTTTGCCCAGCATCCTTCTTCACTCTAAGCTCTGAGGTTTCTAAATGGTTCTACCCCCACTTGTGAGGAAGCTGTCTGTCTGCCAACCCATTCTGCGTCTGCCAAAGCTGCCTGACAAGTTCAACATGAACAGTTTGAAATAGATTTTTCATCAATATAACATATTAAACTCTTAACCCACAGAGGAACAGTGCAGTTTCTCATACATTTCTTTTTCTTTTTTTAAGAAAGGGTAATATCCCAAACATCAAGCTTTAGGATTTTCTTGTGCACAAATATTGAATAACTCTGCTTCAACTCTACTCTCTGCCACAGTCCTTCTTCCTGCAGTGGGAAACACAAAGCTGTATTNAAACATCAAGCTTTAGGATTTTCTTGTGCACAAATATTGAATAACTCTGCTTCAACTCTACTCTCTGCCACAGTCCTTCTTCCTGCAGTGGGAAACACAAAGCTGTATTAAATTAAAAGTTCTGGGGATTCTAGGCTAGGATCATGGAAACCCAGTTTAGCTTTTTGTGTTACTAAGGGAGAGCCTCTCTAGGAGTCTTTCTTGGCTTCACAATGACCTCTCTGATGTGAGTCAGCACTTCTCTGTTTGTTTAACTTCTAAAGTTACTGAAGCACCAGGGGGATACAGTTTGTCCAAAGTCACGCTGCAGGATCATGGCAGGCAAAAATCAGGCTGAGAGCTTGTTTCCACTAGGCTGTACTCCTTGAACCTTTGTGTGTCTACCAGACACAGCTATGTTGATACCAGTCCTGGACTCCTGTCTTTAAATAGATGCCCAGCAAACATGATTGTAAGTTCCTTTGTGATATTAGTTCAGGCCCTGTGTGAAGATCAGACTGTGGTTTGAAGGGATTCTAACATTTTCAACTAAATAGGCTGCTTAGATCTAGGAGTGGGAAAAATGATGCCAGGTGGCAGGAATAGCAAGACAGATTGAAACAGGACAGTTCTGCTTTTCAACAGGCAGGAATACCTCTTACTCTTTTCCTGCTCTGGGAAATTCTTCTAAACCCAAATTCACTTTTTTCTTGAAACAATTAGATTGGATGTTCAGAAGGTAAGCATATCCTTTGCACTATTCTTAATAGTCTCCAGAAACTCTCCTACAGTGTGCAAGGGTGCAGGGCTGGGAAAGATGAGTGGTTTCAGATTAATAGCATTCTAAACTCATCACGCATTTTCTTAGAACATAATTTTGAAGAGACAGGAATCCAATATAGCGCATGTTNTAGGGAAGTGGGATGGGGTGTGGGTGGAAGAGAAGCTCAAGAGGGAGGGGATATATGTATATTCACAACTAATTCATATTGTTGTACAACAGAAACCAAAACAACGTTGTAAAGCAATTATCCTCCAACTGAAAATAAATTTAAAAAGAGAGTGAGAGATGGACATTCCCCGACTTTTTTTTGCTCAGGAAATCAGGAGAGTTAGAGAAGGTAGAAATTATGGATCAGGTTCCAAATTACCATTGAAGAAAATACACTCAAGAAAGTTCCCTCTATCTTTGAGAATCCTCTTTAGCCAATTCATTTCATGTGCCATAGTCTCCTACAATAAAACTTACTTTGTTTTCTTTCCTTGTGATAGAATGATGCCTCTTCTTTGGTAAGTGAGACTATGGCTCGCTCTCTTCTATATCCCAGCCTCCCTCTGGTTTCCCCATCATTTGCTGCTCTCTGAGGTTTGGTGAATGGTTCATCAACAATTGCCTTTTGCTCTGGAGAATTATCATTTATCTGCCTGAGGAGCTGATGTCAACATTTTAGGGGCCATAGCTATTAGCTTTCACATAGGAGCAGACGCTTTCAGAGCCCAGATCTTGTTTCTCTTTGCCCAGCATCCTTCTTCACTCTAAGCTCTGAGGTTTCTAAATGGTTCTACCCCCACTTGTGAGGAAGCTGTCTGTCTGCCAACCCATTCTGCGTCTGCCAAAGCTGCCTGACAAGTTCAACATGAACAGTTTGAAATAGATTTTTCATCAATATAACATATTAAACTCTTAACCCACAGAGGAACAGTGCAGTTTCTCATACATTTCTTTTTCTTTTTTTAAGAAAGGGTAATATCCCAAACATCAAGCTTTAGGATTTTCTTGTGCACAAATATTGAATAACTCTGCTTCAACTCTACTCTCTGCCACAGTCCTTCTTCCTGCAGTGGGAAACACAAAGCTGTATTAAATTAAAAGTTCTGGGGATTCTAGGCTAGGATCATGGAAACCCAGTTTAGCTTTTTGTGTTACTAAGGGAGAGCCTCTCTAGGAGTCTTTCTTGGCTTCACAATGACCTCTCTGATGTGAGTCAGCACTTCTCTGTTTGTTTAACTTCTAAAGTTACTGAAGCACCAGGGGGATACAGTTTGTCCAAAGTCACGCTGCAGGATCATGGCAGGCAAAAATCAGGCTGAGAGCTTGTTTCCACTAGGCTGTACTCCTTGAACCTTTGTGTGTCTACCAGACACAGCTATGTTGATACCAGTCCTGGACTCCTGTCTTTAAATAGATGCCCAGCAAACATGATTGTAAGTTCCTTTGTGATATTAGTTCAGGCCCTGTGTGAAGATCAGACTGTGGTTTGAAGGGATTCTAACAGTTTCAACTAAATAGGCTGCTTAGATCCAGGAGTGGGAAAAATGATGCCAGGTGGCAGGAATAGCAAGACAGATTGAAACAGGACAGTTCTGCTTTTCAACAGGCAGGAATACCTCTTACTCTTTTCCTGCTCTGGGAAATTCTTCTAAACCCAAATTCACTTTTTTCTTGAAACAATTAGATTGGATGTTCAGAAGGTAAGCATATCCTTTGCACTATTCTTAATAGTCTCCAGAAACTCTCCTACAGTGTGCAAGGGTGCAGGGCTGGGAAAGATGAGTGGTTTCAGATTAATAGCATTCTAAACTCATCACGCATTTTCTTAGAACATAATTTTGAAGAGACAGGAATCCAATATAGCGCATGTTGCTTATAGCTTGTTACTTTCCTTCACATTAAAAAATGGTAGAGCTCTTTCACTAATAATTGATCATAAAATTATTGATAGCCATCATAAACATCAAACACACAGTGAAGGGCCTTAGTTAGCAAATTAGGATCTTAGAAGGGAAAGAGGCGTGGGAGAATCTGGATCTATCTTCAACTCAGAGTGGGAATCTGCTCTCTATCATCCCTGATGAGAATCCAGCTCAATGGTTCTCAAACTTTGCTGCATATTATTAGAATCACCGGGGCAGGAAGTAGGGGAGGGACAGTTTTTAAAGACCACAATGTCAGGGCTTTACCCTGAAATCAATTAAATTAAAATTTGGGGTGAATGGGAGCAAGGCATTAGTATTTTAAAAAACTTTCCTGGGGATTATCAACATACAACCAAGTTTTAACCAATGATCTAGTTTCTGCTTAGCTGTCCCCTATGATGAAGAGTCACTACTTTGTGGGAGGTAGGGTGGGGGGAACATTCACTGATGGACAGCCTTTTCTATTAGAAATAACAAGAATTAACACCTCTGGAAACCACATGAAACCAGCCAACTCCCTCCTTCATTGGCTAGCCCTTCCAGTACTTGAAAGCAGTAAACAATTTGCAACATATGAAGGTATATTAACCATAACCTTTTCTTCTCTGTGTCGCAGTATACCAATTTAAATCAAACTCTTAGATGTACTGCTTCATAATGGGGATTTTGATTTACCATTTGATTATTATCCTGTCCCAGTTTCATTACTTTGAATTCTTGATGAAATACTTTGACAATTGTAGAGAACAAGGTTATATTTCTCTCGAAGTTAAAGTGGACAGATTTCTGAAGAGCCAACATGGGATGTGAAGTCTGTTTTCCTCCTGCCCATCAGCTGTCATGTGCCTGGCAGCCTGGTTCTCCTCTCGCTGGCCCTGGATCACCTCTCTCTCTCCTGGCTACTGACTCTCTTTGCAGGCTCACTTGCTTTTGTTCTCCCACAGTCAGTGTTTGAGCCTAGGTGATGGTCAAGCCTGCAGACGTGCAGAAAGAGGGAGGAGGAGAGAGAAGAGGCAGAGGCCAGTGCCACATCACCATTTAGGAACTCAGCCTCCTCTCCCTACAGTGTGTCAGTCGCCCAGTCATGTCCGACTCTTTGCGATCCCATGGACTGTAGCCCACCAGGCTTCTCTGTCCATGGGATTCTCCAGGCAAGAATACTGGAGGGGGTTGCCATTCCCTTCTCTAGATCTTCCTGACCCAGGGATCAACCCTGGTCTCCTGCACTGCAGGCAGATTTTTTTTTTTTGCCATCTAAGCCACCAGGGAAGCCCTGGCTCCCCATGATGGGGCCAAATTCTGGAATCATATATTTTGGAACTTGAGCCCTGGCTCCCCTGCTCACTGCAGGGGTAACCTTGGGGAAGATTCTTCATCTATGTGAGCCTCAGCTTCTTCAGATGTACACCAAGTAAAATAATAGTAACTAACTTCCCAGGTGGCTTCATTGTAAAATAATCCATCTGACAATGCAGATGACACAAGAGATGTGGGTTTGATTCCTGGGTCGGGAAGATCCCCCAGAGGAGGGCTGTATTCTTGCCTGGAGAATCCCATGGACAGAGGATCCTGGCAGGCTATAGTGCATGAGGTTGCAATGAATTGGAAATGACTGAGCGACTTTCATGAAATAAAAGATAATTAGTGTACTGTCGGAGAAGGCAATGGCACCCCACTCCAGTACTCTGGCCTGGAGACTCCCAGAGACAGAGGAGCCTGGTGGGCTACCGTCTATGGGGTCGCACAGAGTCAGACACGACTGAAGCGACTTAGCAGCAGAAGCAGCAGCAGCAAGCAGCAGGGTAATGTACTTGGTACCATGCCTAGTGCATAGCTAGTACTCAGTAAGAATTAGCTCTTATTGTCTGATTACAGCCCCCATCCCCATCATGCCTCCTATGCCTCCTCAAGCTAGTCTTGGTCCACAGGCTGGTCAATTTAAGTTTCAGTTTAGGCTTCCAATGATATTGTCAATCTGAGCTCCTACCAGCCTCATCTCCAAGCACCCATCTAGTGCTTAGCTTGGACTTTCAAGCCCAGCACCTTGTCATTTGGAACCTTGCCTGGGCTCATAATGCCTCCCATGGGCACCAAAAAATAGTCAACATTAGCTCTCATTCTACTGGCTCATATAGGCTGCAAAGGAGAACCAGCAGCAATGGTCTTGCTCCTGATCAGAATTTTTCTTTTCTGCTTTCAGTTTTCTTTCTCAAGGGGCCATGTAAAACTGAACTTGGAACTAACTTTAAAGTTTGCTAGAAAATCATTATGTTTTCAGCGGGCACTGTAGAAGGACTTTTATTTCCCTTTCCATTTAACAAACATTATATTTTGGATCAGGGTTTCTTGAGCCCCATATACTAGTAGTATGGTTTTAGTGGCTTCTTTGTTTGATCAGTTGTGCCAGTAAGACTTTGGGAATGCACTCTGTTAGGCCATGTCTTCATCAGTCAAAATTTAAGGGTGCAGTGGAATGACGGTGCTTCCAATAGGTGTTTTGTGGCAATGAAATGCTACCTTGTGGGAGTCCCTGCTCCCTATGTTGGGTAAAAGGATGACTTTCCAGGGATGCTGCATAAAAGAATGATTTTTAAAAAATGGCTGTAGGCAGCTGCAAGATGGAGTCTTCAGTCAGTAAACATTTCTTGCTGTTAGAGACAGGTCCTTTAACCATCCAACTACAAGCTCTGAAGTCTGTATATAAGTGCTCACTCATGAAGGGACAAGGAGGCAGTTTATTGTGTGGGTACACAGTTCTCAGGACCTGTGAGAGACTAGTTTTACATGGATCATGTTTAAACCCTCCAATTGATTATTACCATTGGTTTTTCCAGAGTAGTTTCAAAGCAAAGTACAAAAAGAGAGCAAAAGAAAAAAATATTTGACTCCAAGAACATGAAATCACTATAAATAACACAAACCCCAATACTCTTCTCCCTTCAGTTTATTGTTCCCTTGATTTTTTCACTCTGATTTCTACTTGCTGGACTCAAAGTGGGTAAATCTTTCCTGGTATCAAGGTGGGCTTGCACTTCTTTGTCCAATGACATGAATTTACTTTGCCTGGGCAGGCAGATAGATATATCTGCAAATACCCTTGCAGCTAATACTATGTGAAGAGGCCCTGAAGTTCACTCTGGCTTTAACTTATAAAGAGGATGTACATTCTATATGCACTCTCTAGAAGGTAGAGTACAACTTAAATTCACTCTCTAAGGTAGAGTATATCTATTTTGGGTTGAGTTTTTACTGTTTCCTATCAGTCAATCCTAAAGGAAATCATTTCTGAATATTCATTGGAAGGACTGACACTGAAGCTGAAACTCTAATACTTTGACCACCTGATGCAAAGAGCTGACTCATTGGAAAAGACCCTGATGCTGGGAAAGACTGAGGGCAGGAAGAGAACGGGATGACAGAGCATGAGATGGTTGGATATCATCACTGACTCAAACGGGATGACTCTGAGCAAACTCCGGGAGATAGAGAAGGACAGGGAAACCTAGAGCGCTGCAGTCCATGGGGTGGCAAAAAGTTGGACATGACCGAGTGGCTAAGCAGCAACGCAGTGGTGATGGGCTCACCGCTGATCCATTGCTGGGTGGGCAATAGGTCACTGTATGGTACTAAAGTAATAAGTAGTCTTTTAATAGTGACTTCATAACACCTTTATGAAATCAACTATGTCAACCACCTTAAGATAAGTTAACACACACATGCACTCACAAACATTTTAATGCTGGCCTGGAATAGAGATTATGTCATTTCTTTACACATGGTCTGTTCATTTATTAATCAAAAAGTGTTCATTCATTCGTTGTTGATGCAGACTTGAAAATATGAGCAGCATATTTGCTGTTTATAAAATTCATGTACTAAAAAA